>VZTZ01014571.1:0-131780 GCA_013400955.1 Drymodes brunneopygia
CATTAAATATCTCAGTCTCTTCCCCATTCTATCTCACTATTTTTCACCCCTATCCAGTAAAGGATGGAGATTCCCCTTAGCCCTCCTTTTTTTTGCCAATGAACTTATAGAAACATTTTCATTCTCTTTTATGGCAGTTGATATATGACCAGATTCAATTCTAGCTGGGCTTTGGCCCTTCTGATTTTCCCCCTGCACAGCCCCACAACAGCTGTGAAGTCCTCTTGAAAGGCTGACCCTTCTTCCAAAGGTCCTAAACTCTGGTTCCATCTGAATTCCATCTGGTTTCTTTCCAAAGCCCAGCCTAGCTGGGCCAGGTGTCACTGTGGGGCTCTGGTTTCTCTGACAAGAGAGGGGACAGGTCCTCACATGCCCTGTGTGGCAGTGTCACCACTGCAGTGGGGCTTGAGGCAGCAGTGAGTGAGGCAGGCTGGAGGGAGGCTGAGGGAAAGACACGAAGAACCAGCACCCAGGGGGAGCTTCTAAGGCTAAGGAGAGGGGCTGTGCAGAGTGTCTTGGGCAGGGCAGGTTCAACCCTTGGGACAAGAACCCTCAGGGCTGTGGGGATAGCTGCCCCCATCCCTGGGCCCTAATTTTCCGACCTCAGCTGCCCCAGCTGCCATATCCCCACCACCCAGCCCTGCTGAGCTGCTTTCTCCCTCCTCCTCCTCCAGGCCATGGCTGGAAAGATCACTAAAATCCTGGTGCTGGTGGGCATCCTCCAGTACGTAGTGAGAGTGGATCTTCCATCAGTGAAGGTCACGGAAGAGGTCCTGAGGCAGCACGAGAAGGCGCGTGTTGTGGAGATGGCCCAGCTGCTGGCGTTGGAGCAGAATATACAGAAGCAGCGTGGATTCACTCCAGGAAGAATGCTCCTCTTGTCTTGCCAGGAGTGGTGGTTCTGGCTTGGTGCTGAAATCGTCCTCGTGCTCTTTGGGATCTACTGGCTGCCCAGGCAGAGCAGCTCTGACTGTGATGATGGCAGTGAGTGGGAAACCTCCACCAGTGCCCAGGAGCAGACAGAGAAGAAGAAGGACCATAAGGATAATCCCGACTCTCATGACACTCCAGAGAAGCCCCCGGCTAAGGTAGGGACCTCTGGCAGTTTTGCCAAGCCCTTCTCAAGAACAACTTTCTGAGGGCTGCATCCAGCCATGAGAGCTGGCAGTGCCTACATATATANAGAGTTCAAATCCCTGCTTCCTGTGCAGCCCCTGCAAATAGTCCCAGTTGTTATGTTCCCCCTGCCAGGAAGTGCGGAACCCTTTGTAAATACGTTCGTAAAGTTGTTCATTAGTTTTAATAAATTCTGTTTGAGCAAGAGAGTGTTGGGGGATGGTGCTCCTTGTCCCCCCAAAGAGGGGTCACTTGTCATTGGGAAGATCAGGTTGGTCAGGCAGGACCTGTCTTCCACAAACCTATCCTGGCCAGGCCTGATGCCCTGGCTGTCCTCTATGTGCCACGTGATGGCTTTTGAGCTGCTCCATGACCTTCCCTGGCACCAAATTCAGGCTGACAGGGCTTTATTTCTTCTCACTGTCCAGTTTTGAATACCAGAGACTCTTGAATCTCCCCCTTCTGGGACCAGCTCTGAACAGTGCCTGCAGAGGTGCAGGGGGGTGCTCTGCACTCTGTGCTGTCACAGGTGCTTTCCATTGACCACCTCTCACATGGTTCTTTCACTAAGATACTTTGTTTTCTGTGTATTGACAAAAGAGCAGGATTGCACACCCAACACCCAATTTATTCTTCAGCTGGAGGGCTGGGTATAGACCTTTATTTTAAAATAGTATTGTTTTGGGGCAGAAGAGCATATGGGCCACCAAAGCCTGTACCTGTAAGGCTTTAAAAATAATCAGACACTTTTTTATTGTTCAAATAGAATTACTGACAGCACCTTTCCAACTTTTTCCTTTGAAAAATTGTGTCCAGTCACCTTGCAAGGCCTCTTTTTACACATCCAGTCCTGACTTTGAGTATTTGCTTTGCACACAAGCACTTTTTAAAAGAGGCAGTCTGTCTAAATGCAATATGTTTGATGAGTTTGATGATTAGGGGGTATATTGCATCAATCTGTTACCCTTTTACTCCCAGGTCATCTTTGTCTGTTGCAGTGTCTTTATTCACTAAGCCAGGGGCCACATTAGGCAAATCTTTTTCTTTGATTCATGGTCTCTGAACCCAATATTAGGTGTGGTTTCCACCCTACCAATCCTTTCCCAATGAGTAAAGGTGGGGAGATAAACACCACTCAGCTAATGTGCTTTGTGATCTTGTCAATCCTTGTGACAAGATAACTAACACTGTGCTATTTTGCACACCTATAATATATATTACATGTCAAATAAAGTTAAAATAGCTTGAAAAATCTAATTTGAATGTCCCAGCATCAGAAAATTCATTCAGCATGAAGGCTGAATGCTATCCTTTCAAGAGTACACTGGATTTTACTTGGCATCCCTGTTCAAAATATGTGAAATAAGATCCAGTAGACCTCATCACACTGGCAATGAAGGCAGGTGAAATTGTGCCCCACCTGACAGGCTTGGTGGATATAAAATCATACAGTTTTTATCATACATAGCAGACTGTCTGAAAATTCTTAAGAATCAGAGAATTTAAAATTGTTAGAAAGATTGGAGTGTATTTGTTGTTGTTTCAACATATTTAAATTCACTGTGTTGTACAAAAGAGATTTGAGTGCCTTCATGTCATGAATTAAAAATGTTAGTAACTTCACAGAAACTACACTTCAGAAAGCTCACGGCTTTGAAAGATTCTATCAGTGTAAAAACAAATTCTTTATACTTAAAATGGAGAGCATAATAAAATCCATAAAGATACTGCCTTGCCCAAAGGCAATTGTGAGTGGTAATCTTCTGTGGATTCTGTTGGTGCCAGTATTTCACTTGGGGACTCAATGATAGGGAGTGGGAAGGAAATTATTTGTTTTATTCCAGAGGAGGTTTTGAGATATTTTTTTGTCCCTGTGCAGCATAGAGAAAGAAAACTGATATCCTGAAAATTTTCAAGGACTGAAAATTATGGATCATTTAATTTTCAAGACCCTTATTAGAGGAAATTAGTAGGAATTATTGGATAGAGGTATGGCAAACTGGAAAAACTCCCAGAGTCCTCGATTTTAATTTTTGTTTTCGAAAACCTGTGAAAGGGAGATCTCCTGTTGAAAAAAGTGATTTGGAAAAAATTCTCGATCAAAATTTAGGCTCACAAAATTTATCACAGAATGGTCATGGTTAGAAGGGACCTTTGGGTCCAGCCTCCTGGCTCAAGCAAGGCCACCTAGACCATGTTGTCCAGAGCCATGTCCACGTATTTTTTTTAATTACCTCAAAGGATGGAGACTCTACCACCTCCTTGGGCAACTTGTGCCAGTTCCAAGTCACGTCCACAGTGAAAAAATATTTCCTGATATTCAGAGAACCTCCTGTGTTTCAGTTTGTGGCCATGGTCTCTGGTCCTGTTGTCAAGCACCACTGAGAAGATCCTGGCCCTGTCCTCTTTGCACTCTCCCTTCAGGTATCCACACATCCATGAGATCCCTCCTGAGTCTTTTCCTCTCTGCCTGAGCAGTGTCAAAAGCCTGACTGAAGCCTAGGCAGACAACATCCACTGTTCTCCCCTCATATACCAAACCATCCAATTTTGATTTCTGAAAGCAGAGATGAGACAAGGGTGAAAGGGTTATAAAGGCTGAAATTGCACAATAAAAATTGAGAGGTGTGTGGAAGGTATTTCTGAAGTCCAAAGTAGCTTTTAATATGCTTCTATACACGTAAGATATATTGTGTAAATATATATGTGAAGGTTATATGCTAATCTTGTTTTAGCAATCTTGTCTGAATAAAAAAAAAAGAAAAAAGTACATTAGATCAATGGAATAAACTTCAGACTGACTGGTATAACATGTTTTCAAGCTGTTCTTCACTGGATTCCTGTTCCTTTCCAGTCCTACACTTTTCTTATCCTATCTAAGCCTTCAGATCAGTTATTCCAGTTATGCTGCAGCTGGACATCTGTAAAGCAGAAGTGATGCTTCTTCCTTTGCCTGTCCCTGCTACTGGGATTGCAAATTACTCCATGTGGCACCCAAGTCCTCCTGCTTTACCCTTCTGCAAGCTCCAAGTTCAGTCTGAATGCGTCTCCATGGAATGCCAGATCCCTACCCCACGTTCAGAAATGAGGAACTCCAAGAGTTAAAAGGGTGGTTGAAGCACAAAAATTAGTTGAATGGTGTGAAATGAGACAGGCAACAGACACAGCAGCTTCTGGGTTTGCTTTGAGACCTCCCAGATCCTCAGGCAGCTGCTTCTTGAGTTGTGGGGTGCTCCCAGAAATCCTCTGAGGAAAGTCAGGGTGGCAGTTGCTCTGGATAGGGAGAGACAGAGGAATCATGGACTCCTGGCAAGCCCTGGCAGCCTCTCATGAGCTCTGCCAGCTGCTCATGATAAAGGGATGCATTAAGGTTTTGGATTTAGCTGACTCCTGACAGAGAAGAGGAAAGAGCCCCCTGAGCAGCTGTGAAGGGAAAGCCTATATAAAGGCCCACCTCAGGGCACATAACTCTGTCCATCTTTGTCTTTCACAGAGCCAGTAAAGGCCATTGCTTGTTATGTAAGCTGAAATATTTTTCTCCAGTTTTGGCTTTCGCAATGACGTAAGAAAACTACTTACAAAACATATCTTTTAGTTAACATTGCAAAGGGAAAACTTTGTTCTTTTTGTTAGTAAATATGCTTTGTATTTGATATTAGTAATTACAAACTCCTCCATGTAACAGTTCGACAGATGTAGTTTATTTGTCACAAAAATACTTCTTTCAGTGTTGTTCTGCACAACCCCACTCAAGAAAGTTGAGATGTTTAAAAGGTGAGTGTGCTTTCTCCCATGAAAGCAAGACTAGCAAGACTTTTTTGTCTACACACCTTCCTAGCAGACCATTGTCCTCCACTCCTGCTGGATAATGCACTTATTTCTGCTGTTTCTCAGTCCCCTGCCTGTGTTGCTCTTCTGAAGGGTTTCAGCAGCTGAGTTAAGGAGATAAGTCCCAAGTTCATGGAAGAAACCCAAATGCTAATCTATACCCCATGAAAATGTAAATGTTGGTGGTCTGCAAGGATGTACAGGTCTGTCTGTTGGTGACACAGAGGGTTTTATACCCAACACTGCCTACCACAGCAACCCCTTCGTCCCTTCAAATATGTCTGTTTACATGGAGCTGATTTGGTATGTCCTTCTACCTTTCTGTTTAGACGCAGAATTCAACAGCAGATCAAACTTGAGAGAATGGAAACAGCCAAAGAGCTTCTGGACTCATATTACAGCTGCCATGGCTGCAAGAAGTTAATTCCTTTCTTTTTCTTTAATTAAATAATTTGTGTTTGATGGGCATCTAGCCATATCCAACCATTTGATCTTATGACAAGTGAGAAGCAATCCCTTGCCCCAGCCCATTTTCTGCATAGGCTCCTGTCACTAGATTCCTATTTCTGTTCTGGGTCCTAATCCCTACTCTCTAAACCACAGCCTGCCTGTGGCTGTAATCTTCCAGACAGCTACACCTGAACCAGCTGAAAACCAAAGCGTCTCGGTGATTTTCCATGTTCAAGGTCTTTCTTGAAGGTTGGAAGAGCCAGCTGTAAAGTGAAAAGTAATTTTGTCAATCACAGCATAATTTGATTGCCTAAATACAAACATGTGAGGTCACTTCAGGCACCCTCATGTTTGCAGATGTTTGCAGATGTTTGCAGATGGCTGAGAGACATGCTACAGGGCTCCTTCCAAGCCATCCCTTCTGGAGACGCAGCTAATGGACAGATGGGGTATCCAAACAGCAAATACAATCTCAGACACACTTATACAGCTGAATCCTTCCCTCAGGAGCAAAGAGTAGGAAAAGAGCCTTGACTCTGATGTGCTAAAGTAGCAGCAGCAAATCATTCCAGAGCATAGCAGAGGGCGGCGGCACCTGACAGGCTGGCACGAGAAAAGGCTGCAGTGCTGCACCTTCCCAGACCGTGCTCATCTCCAGAAGGACAATAAAGTCCAATATTCACTCCAATTGTCAGTCTGACCAATAAGCCTCTCTGTCACAGGAATAATGGTGCTGAGAAAAAGTGCTGGTTTAGGTCTATCAATCGTTTTAAATAGGATTTGCCACACAAGTATTCACCAGTGAGAACAGAGACTGGATTATGTGTTCCTACATTTGTTCTTGTGCCCAGGTAGAGAAATGACTGTGTGGAAAAGATCACATTGGAAATTGCTTATGGTTTGGATTTCAGCAGCATGAGCCCAGTTTTTTCCTATCAAAGTGAGGCCTGAGGAGATGGCAAAGCTCTGAGAGACCTTAATAAAAGCAGTAACAGACCCCTCGACTCTGCTGAGAGAATAAAATAAAGTGAAAGCAGAGGGGTGAGGGTGATCAGTCACTGTCTGAGCAGATGTCACTCTGGAAATCACCAGACATACTGAAAAATGTTACCATTACCATGGGACTGCATGCAGGATGAATAGCTTTTAAATAATTCCATATTTTTGTGTGTAGGTGTTCTATGTATTTGCTTAACTTTTTGTTTATACAGTGTTTACATACCTATTTCAACCCCTAGGTGAAAAAGGATAACTTTTTTAAGTCCACAAGCTTATTAACTTGATAAAAAGTCAACCCAAAAGGAAAAAAGCAGACTTCTAAACCAATTTTTGTTGTTTTATTTTTCCTTTTTATGTTTTTGCTGAATTAAAGAAGGATTCTGAGAATGTTGACACTTCTTCTTCCAAAAAGAAGCTTTTATGTTTGGATCTCTTTTAATGTCATTTGATCCTCTGTTGTGTTTTTAACAATGCAAGAGGAACCACTAATTCATCCATTATTTATTTCCTTTTTTGCTTTGCTATGTTTTGTTTTGTTCTTCTCAGTCACACACATTTTTCCAGGTATTTCAATTTTTATTTCTCATATGTCTTTGACACTGTAGTAAATGGGGTTCTTATTAATATTTAAATTTTTTTTTTGTTTTATGCAATACTCAAAAGTCTCAGCATATGTAATAATAACATACATTCTCCATAATGCATAAAGTCCTGCTGAAGTGACTTGGGAGCTTGAGACCTTTACACCCTGAAGTCTTATTGCAGGTTCCACTGTACACGTGTTTGCTCCTTCTGGCACAAGTTGATGAAAATTATTGACCTAAGTAATGCCAGATCATAGAACAAAATATGCTGAGAAACAGGAAAAAAAAAGTTTTTATGTATTCAAGTCAGTCTTTGGTTTGAATACATACAATCTTCACCTTCTGTCCAAATCCTGTTCTGAGCCTGGCTGTAACTTATGGAAGTGTTTAATATCTAAGTTCCACTTCAAAAGGTATTTAGAAACTTCCTTTTCTATAAACCTATAAAGTAGTTTGTAAGAACTGGTTTATATCTATCTATATCTATATCTATATCTATATCTATATCTATATCTATATATCTGTATCTGTATCCATGTATCTATGTATCTATACCTGTATCTATAGCTGTATCTATTTATCTTTATCTTTATCATCTACCTTTATCTTTTTCTATCTTGTGATAACAAATTGTATCAACAGGGTTTTAATTTAAGAATACAGTTCAATACCTTAATAGTGAAGGATGAAGTTACTGTTGTGAGCTTTCCCAAAAGAAATATTCTGATTTGTAAATTAGGAATTTAGAAAATGCTTAAGAAAAATTAAACATATCCTAATGTGTCTGGTCCATGTGCCAAATAAACAGCCTTAACTCTACCCTGCAATTTTGCTATAAAACCAGCTTTGACTTAAAGTATGTATTTACTTCAATTTTTAAGTACAAACACTAGTTTGTGTGGACATTATGCAACTGGAGCACTACATACTTAAAAGAAGGCAATCCAGAAAGCAGACTAGAAAAATTACTGTGTGCTACTTATAATAAATAAACTTAATCCATCTGCCCATGAACAGCAAAAAGGCAAATAAGATTTTGCAAAGAACTTTATTCCAGCAGTTACTTCAAGTTCAGTTCTAGTTTACAGTGCAGATACTTATTTCAAAGTATTAAAGGGTTACACTTTCTGAAAATTATTTTGACAAGAATGACTATTTGCAGTTGTGACTGTATAAAACAAGTACTTTAAATGAGCTAATGAGAATTCATACTTCACATTTAAATTTTCTAAAAAATATAAAATATGAGAATAATTCCTGTGGTGCTACAGGAACATGAATTAATTGATGTGTGTCTGTCCAGCTGAATGGAGAAATTCATTTGCCACCACCTTCACTGATGAATAACACATATTAAAACATGTTTTATCATTGCAAAATACATATATTTGTCTGTTCTTGAGTTTACTACAACACCAAGTTCTTTTTGTGGCATGAACATCTCCCACAGTGGGATGGGGGGAGGAACTGGAGAAAGACAAAACCTTTGGCTTGAGATAAGAACAAGTCAATAATTGAAATACGGTAAAATATAATACCTCTAATAATAATTGTAATGAAAAGGGAGATAATAAAGAGAGAAATAAAATTTAAGAAAAAGACAAGCAAGAGAAGCACCATAGAGTTGTTCACCATCTGTGGATGTTTGCAAACTTGCAGAGGGAACACTCTCATTGCCTGGATCACTAATGAGGATAATAAACAGTATTGGCCCTACTATAGATCTTGGGGCACACCACTGGTGACCCAACTCCAGGTGACCTCATGCTGCTGGTTATAACCCTTTGAGCCTGGCAGTGTGGCCGGTTTTCAGTCCACCTCATTGTCCACTTCCCTAGTCCACTTTTAATCAGTTTGGAAAAGGAGATGTTACAGGAATCAATGTTGAAAGCCTTACTCAACTCAAGATACCCAATATCCAGTGCTCTCCCTGTATCCACTGAGCCATTCAAGGCTATCAAGTTGGTCAGTCATGATTTTCTCTTCAGAAATCCTTGCTGAGTGCTTCCAATCACCTTATTTTTCATCATGTTTGGAGACAGTTACCACATTTCCAGAGCAGCCAAGTCAGTCACCAATTGCCCTTCCTCTGGGTCAGCTTCCTTTGGGTCAGGACCAATAAAATGTCTCTACAGCACCTGGAAAAGCTATTTTCCATAAAAATCAATGTATCTATTTTTTGGCTAATTAAAAGTGTCTAACCTTATCAATCACATTGCCAACCAGTGGTCCTTCATCTGGGGACAAAACGGAGGCTTTAGCCCTAATAACTTTGTAGGTTGTGATTTTTGCCAGGCTGCTCTCCAGCCCTTTGGATGTTGTTTGTTTCTCAGGATAGAAATGAGCCCTTCAGATACATGTGCCACCAGTTACCAAGTACTATACTTTGTCCTTTCAGCAACCCAAATCCATAAGATGCTGTTTGTCATTTAAAAATTAGTGCTGCATTGCCAATTAGTCAGTCACGCCTCTGGTAACCTTGTTCAATGCTATGGGGCTAATCACTCCTGGAAGGCCTTGACATATTTTGTAATTGAACTGTCAGGTTTGCATTTGGCTGCAGTTCATTCATATCTAAGTGTGACTTGTTAGCCACATTAAGTTGATTTCTTTTGAAGGCTGGTGGGAAGCATGGAGTCCTGATTCCCATTTTTGTGTGTGATTATGGTACTCCTGCAGAGAACTGGCTGGGAAAAGGATTTTGCTTTCATTTTGTGAGCTAGATGAAAAGCTGAGATGGTTTATCTGTGGATGCTCTACTAGCAGACTGACTGGTATCCACTGCCTTTTCCCTTTTGCTGTCATAGAATCATGGATCCATGGAATGATTGGGTTGGGAAGCACCATCAGAGGACCTATAGTCCAACCCCCTTGCAATGAGCAGGGGCCTCTTAAAGTAAATCAGGTTACTCAGATCCCTGTCCTTGAATATTTTCAGAGATGGGGCATTTGCCACCTTTCTGGGGCAACCTGTTCCACCATTTCACCACTCTTCTTGCAAAAAAATTTCTCCCTGTTCCTGACCACGTGTCTTCCTTCTTGTCTAAAACTCTTGCACGAAGGAATCCCATTCAATGTCATTCACAAGCCTTTAACTCTGAGTTCTAAGTCAGATGATGAATAAACCAGTGCTCTCATCTATTCCCCTTCATTTTCCTTCCCTACTCATTAGTTTAACAGCCTGGGCAGCTACAAGAATGGGATGTAATTCCTCATGTAGATTACTGGGTAATGTGAAACCTGCTTCAACAAACCTTCTTTGAATCAGCAGCATGGTAGAGCATTTCCCTATGAAGCAAAATCTTCATGTGGAATTGCATGTCACTAGCACAGGCTTATATCAAAATGCAAAAAGAAGTTTCCCCACTTCTGACAGCTCTCTGCCATGCTTGCCTGGACTTACTTTCCAAAATGAGATTAAGCTGCTTGAACTGAAATCCATGTGTCATGCGTGGAGCTGAATGGGGTTAGAAAGATGGTCTATATGCAGCTGAGACAAAGCAGTTTAAGGAGATACTGTTTTCATGGGGCTTTATGTCCAAAATTCTTAGGTGCCTAAAGCAGCATTGTCTGCAAGGTTTGCAGGGGATTAAGAGAGGGGAATTCAATTAAGTGACCCTTTAAATACTGCCATCAGGCTGGGAGGTGCCTGTCCTTCATGTACTGCTTGCTACAGTTCCACCTCTCAGTAGAAACAATCTGTCGTTTATTCTTGCAGGACACATTAGAAATCTGCCACATTTGGAATTTTAATGCTTTGAATTTCAAGGAACCAGGTAGCATTAACTGCTTCCATTTCTCCCTGCGGATTGTGTGAGCCATGAATAAACAGCAATCCCTGCAAGCAGTCTGCAGCTGATTCCCATCAATTTCAGTGCATCAAGCCAAATTTGTACTGAGCTAGGAGGGTCAGAGGAGAGACACTGAGGTTGAATTTGGCCTGCTGCACCTTTGTACCATACAGTATTGACACTCTACTTTCTTCTATATGCCTATTTAAATTTAAACTTCTGCTGTTTAGTGGTTACTTTAAATTAGGTTGGACTCGATGATCTCAGAGGTCTTTTCCAACTTAATTTATTCTGTGATTCTGTAAATGAAGATGGTCAGCAGCTTTCTGCTGTGAACAGAGTATGTTCTTATTCCAGCCCACTGGAGTAAGTTTCCACTTCATGAAGAGAAAATTGACTACTCTTGTTGATGCATTAAAGCACAAACCCAAAATTTATTGTCCAAAATGGATTCTCAGAGTTGATCTTTGGTTGAACAAAATTAATCTCCGAGTCTTGATAATTCCATGTTTATCCCTAGTTAGGGATCTGCCTTTCAAAAGAGCCATGACATCAGTGGGGTCTAAAATACTTTCTAATCTATTTAAATCCAATTCTTCAGAAGCCACCTAGAAATGGGATTTTTTTTTTCCAGCAGATGTCCCAGACAGGTAGCTGTTCATTAAAACTATGGTGCTCTTTTTCAGCTTTCAGAACATCTGTCCTGTATTTCATTTGCCACTTTTGCAGGGTGCAAATAACAGCAGGCACACAGACAGAGCTATTAAAAATGTAAGAGGTATTCCAGTAAATCAGTTACTTTGCAGTAAATCAGTTAGTTTACCATTATTGAAGTTCTGTATGAAGCGAGTCTCGCTGTTGGCAGAAGAGGATTTTGTAATAAATAATACAAAATATTCTCTGTTTTTTAAAAGGGATTTTGTAGAGAGACTTCAACAATAAATGATTTAATGGGTTATGTGATCATCAATGGAGATGCCTCATTGCATCTCCGAACTCTGAAACTCCTGGTGCACACAGAATCCTTGGAGGACCTCTGCCTTTTAAAAGCTTGTTACTAGCAGCTGACACATATTGTTTTATTTTTTTTGAAAAGGTGAAAAATCTCAACTTCTAAAGCTTGTAAAGAGTTCAGGATGGTGAATTATCCCTCCATGAAGCAGGCTGCAGTAGCATCAAGTCAGAGATGTTCTGGTCAGCAGTGGCATCTACCAAAATGGGCTGAGATCCTTTAGAGATGAGACAGGAAATTATTCTCCTCTGTTAAGGGGGCACACAGGAGACAGCATCTCACAAACAGATGGGCTCAGCCAAACAGGATCCTTGCATTGCAGACAAGGACAGAGGAAAATGTGCATAAAGACTGGAAAAAGCTGGCTAGGGTAGAAAGAAGAAAGACAAAGTGTTTTTCCATATCCAAACCCCTTCTCTGTCATAGCCTGTTGCCACCATCAGACACAGTATCCCAAAATCTCAGAGCTGTGGCTCTGCATTCCTCTCAGATACTGAAGCTGTGTCCCACAGCTTGGCTCTACCCAAAATCAGTCACAAAAAAGAAAAAACGGTCCTGTATAATTCTTGAAATTATCACATTTTCCTACATTCACCTGCTTCCATTATATTGCCTAGCACAAGTAGATTCAGTAGCAGTTTCATCAGTGCCAAATATAATTTTAATGTAAAATCCCTACATTTATTCTGCTTACACATCTAAGGACTACAGTAATTCTATCAGGTTATTTCCTCTTCCTTTCTTACCATGATTTTACTTTCCCATGAGCTGCAGGTTTTGAGGATCAAGGTGTTCTTTCATTCCAGACTGAAAAAACTACACAAAACCCCGAGTCATGGGACCAGTCCTTGCAGTAACTCTTTAGAAACACCTCCACTGTATTCTTCTGTTTACAGAAATTTTAAAAAAATGGAACTTGTATGCAAAGGAAGGGAAAAACAAAGTAGTTCTTGGAAGCCCGTGGTTGGATAATCATTGAAGAAAGATCTGTAGAAAAAGAGACCCTGCAGGGAGAGAGGGAAATAGAGATCTCCAAAGAAAACTACATCTCAATGATCACAAAGTATCAGAATAGCCAAACAGCATCTGGGATTCTGAAAACCAATTAAGGGAAAAACAAATGGGGCCATTTTCCCAGGAGGATATTGTGGTCCTACACCTAAATGAATACATCATCTTTCAGAAAGAAAATGGTTTCCATTTCAGTAAGTCTGGGCACAGATGCTGGTTGGTGGAATAAGTGTAAGGAAATGAAACTTGCTGTTCTCAAAGTGAAATTAAAACTCATGGAGGTTGATGAACTTGGATCAAATGGCCTGACCATTATTCATCTTATACACTGAAGCTGAAGAACTTTTCAAAAGAAACCAGAAGTCGAGAGCTTGTGCCATATGAGCATCAAATAGTAAATGTACAACCACAATATCTACTCTGTCAGAAGGGGAAAAAGTGACTTGAGCAACTGCAGGCCCTTTGTCTGAACCCGGTGGCATGAAATATTAGAGAACAAATTTTACAAGAATAGAATCACAGAATCATTTAGGTTAGAAAAGACCTTCAAGGTCACTGAGTCCAACAGGTAATACAGCACAGTCAATTCCACCCCTAAATTATTGTCCTTATGTGCCACATCTGCACATCTTTTAAACACCTCCAGGGATGGTGACGCCACCCCCTCCCTGGGGAACCTGCTTCAGTGCTTGACAACCCTGAGGGTGAAGAAATTCTTCCTAGTATCCAATCTTAACCTCCCCTGGTGCAACTTGAGATCATTTTCTCTTATCCTATTGCTTGTTAGCTGGGAGAAGAGACCAACCGCACCTGGCCACACCTTCCTGTCAGGGCGTTGGACAGAGCCAAAAAGTCACTCCTGAACCTCCTTTTCTCCAGGTTAAACATTCCCAGTTCCTTCGACTGCTCCTCACCAGTTCTGTGCTCCAGACCCTTCCCCAGCTCCACTGCCCTTCTCTGGACACACTCCAACCCCTTAATGTCCTTCCTGAACTGAGGGGCCCAGAACTGGACACAGCACTTGAGGTGTGGCCTCCCCAGTGCCCAGCACAGGGGACAGTCACTGCCCTGGTCCTGCTGGCCTCACTATTGGTAACACAGGCCAGGTGTCCTTGGCCTGCTTGGCCAATACTTAAACACATGAAGATGAAATGATAAAATTCAACTTGCTTTCATTAAAATTGGTCACATCTGACTTGCCTCACTTTTTACTTTGATCAGATAATTGAACTTTTAGACAACAAAATGTAGATGTAATTTGTCTTTTTTTTTTTTGTATGGTACCACATAAGTTATTATTTGTGCTGATGGTTATATGCAACACTTACAAGGGAATAAGGCAAATTATATAAGGCAAATAACAGCCTTGTTAGGAAAGGACAATCATCCACATTGACTGGGATTATTACTCCATACTTCAAAGGCTGCTCTTGTGCCTGGTACTCAACTTTCTCAGTTAAAATAGCTTGAATAATTAATCCCATATTCCTTGCATTTTGATGCTGTGTAGTAGTCCCAGTGGGGATTTTCTTTATCTGATCAAATAAATTCTTGGAAATTCTGGACTGGGGGAGATAGTCCTCAAGGACTCTTTTGGGAAGCAAAGTTCAATGTATTATATAGGTTTCCTTGGTACCAACAAATGTATATTTGTTAAGGAAATTAGGAGGCTCTGTTGATGCAGAGATAGACAAAGATGTTTCATAGAAGGAAAAAGCAACCTGATAGACTGGAGTGATGGAAATGCAGAAAAATGTGATAGTACACATTAAAAAGCTCTGCCTTTAGGGTTTCATATGTAGTCTGATTCCTGTACAAAGGAATCTCATCCAGGCAAAACAGATGAGAAGGAGAAAACCCCAGGTGACAACCTCAAAATAAATCTTGTTGACTGTGTACGACCTGGAGTGATTTGAGGAAAAATATATAAGTCTTTAACCTGAGTTGACTTGTTTTTTTCAGATTATCCTCTTAGGTCAACTCCTTTGAATTACAGTCTGCCCTTTTGTGGGGGCATTAATCTCTTGCTGAGATCCCTCCACTCTGACCCGAGGTTCTGTCATGACAAGGTCAGCAAGCCCAGCTGCTCTGAGGTGGAAGGAAGATCCCACACCTGACAACCCCGTAGCAGGAGACTGCAGTATATTCCACTGTGGATTACTCAAAGGAGTGATAAACTGCCATTGAATTATAAAACACAGGAGACTGCAAAAACAGCATCTCTGAGGAGTTTACTCAGGCAGCAGGAAACTGTGCTGGAGGCAAAAAAAGAAAAATCTGAGTATCCAGGAAATATTAGTGAAAATCCCAGGTGCACACATGCCTCTGAATGTTCAGAGTATTGGCAAATATTGACTCCAGCTCTAGCTGCTTATTACCACTGCATTGCCAGCTCATCATGGTGGAGGGGGATTATTTGCTTTTCCTTTTTAATTTTTTTTCTTTTTTTACATCTTTCCTTCTTACAGATGGTTAATTTTACTGGGAAAAAAAAAAGCAGCAAGTTCTAGGAATACAGCTCAGGTATTCTGTAGGCTACAGAGAGTAATCTGGGGGTAAATTTTCTCTAGCAAGACTCCAGCAAAGGACTGATTGGTAAGAAATGACCACTATATCATACTTTCCAGACTATTCATAGGATTAAACCAACTGTGCACACAGTCAGCTCTCTTTACAGATCTGAGAGCAGCAGAGGCAGCGAGACCCATTTGTTTTGGATGGTTTTCAAGGCACAGCTATTGTTTATATTGTGCAGTGGCCCAGGGCAGAGGAAGAGGAAACTGTAAATTGTAATGAGCAAGCTGGAGTGTGCACAGTGCTGTGCTTCAGGAAACATCAGCTCTCCAGCTGGAAAAGGAGGCTCTGGGAGCAACTGCAACAACAGGGATGTTGATGTTGGATGCGGGATTTTAATGTTGTAAGGAAGATATCCAAAAAGAGAAACAAAATGCTTCAAGGCGATATGGTTGGCTGAGTCTGATGTTGACTCTGCTTCCAGGTGTGATAATCAGCCCAGTTCAGTTGTCAGTAGTGGTGAAAATCTCATGAAAACAAGATAATTAGATTTTGGCAGTAAATACCTAAGTTTGGTTTGGTTGTTTTTTTTTTTTAAGACTCAGTTTTTATTCAGAAAATTACATTCTGGGGACTTGGTAGAACTCAGTGTGTTGCAGGATCATTATACAAGTATTAGGGAGGGCTGTTCAGAGATTGTCTGCAGGCTGTGGGCAGGTTGTTGGGGAGGGAACCATGAGATTACAAGAGCTGTGACGAACACCTGCTCTTGCATTCTGCCAGCTAAATGCAGGGCAGATGTGCCAGTAGCTTCCCTTTTGAAAATCTTGTGGCTCTACTGCCCTGAGGCAGCCTAGTTATCAAGTGGGGAGCAGGATAGAGCAGAGGGTTGTGAGAAAATCTGCTTCTCCAAAACACTTGAGACAGGTTGGTAGAGGGGAGGAATGAGTGCTGGGGATGGTCTGGCACGTGGCTGGTGTTACCAGAAGGCAGCTGCTCCTCCTCAGCTTAAAAAAACATTTTTGATAAGTCCAAGAGTGCAGTCACAAAGTGGAGAAACATGATACTTGTCCAGTTGAGTAAAATCCTTAGAAAATGTGTAGTGAGCTGAAAAGAAGGCAGTGACTAAAACATATGTGCCACATCTGCTGTGGCCTGGAATGATGGCAGAGATGGAGGCAAAGGCTGGCATTGCTGCCACCCTCCCACCAAGGGGAGCACCAAGGGTGGGTGCCTGGAGAAGGACAGTACCAGTTTGAGTCTCAGCTCTGCTTGTTCCTCTTGGAGGAGGTAATAGAATTTTAAAAAATACTTTCCATTATTAAAAAACCCAAACCCAACAAGAATAAAAGAGTGGTTGAACCCACAGATCTGGGCACAGAGGTGGTCAATGAGGTCAACCTGCCCACCTGGCCTGGACCCTAACCCTGTGGCCAAGCCTCCCAAAACCCCAACCCTGCCTAACCCTCCCAAACTCTCAAAACTCTGCTCTGTCAAAATGTGTCTGGCAGTGGGATGATTCCCTACTAGGAACAATTTTAAACATAGACTGGTTGTAGGACACTAGGTTGAGATAGTTGAGCTGGATTTTAGTCACATTTGTGTCTTAACTTGTGGGCAGAGCTGTCCTAAGTCTCCCCTCCTTCCAGTCCTTGTTGGGCAGGATTCTATCTGAATCTTGTGGTACTTCAACAGGAAAAAAAACTTGAAGAAACTTAAAGAGGGGGTGTGAGTGTCTTGAGCAGTTGTTCAGCTGAAGCCCTTGGGAATAGAGGTTTAGAGACTGTCACCAGATGTTCTTGCAGTGATTTCGGTTTAGAGGACTGGAAAAGCAAAAGCTTAAAAAAAAACATACAGCATTTATGAAGGAGCAATGATGTGACTGGACCCAGACAGGCAGCTGGAGGGATGTCTGGCCTTTGCAGCAGAATTTAACTGGAGGAATTCAGGTCTGCCTGAATACTGCTGCTCTTGCCATGTGAAACATCACAAGTTTTAGTGAATTTAGAAGATGGGCATAGCAGAGACCATATTCCATTTGGCTGTTTGGAAAGACATTTAACAGAACTTCTGACCAAGCCTAAATGAAAGTTAACTGGGCTGCCCTCACTGCCCTGTGAACAAGGGGTTTGTTCCCCCTCCCTCAGCCTGTGAGGAATAAGACTTTTTGTATTCTCCAGCAAGAAATTAGTATTCAGGAGATGAGGTGGTGCAAATCAGTGCATCTTTGTGGCTTCTAATGGAGCAGCTTCTCTGCACACAGCTGATGTGTCTGGCCTCTTACCCTCTGAGACCTGGAGGGCAGAGATTGTTTATACCTTAAGCGCTGACCTTCACCTCTGCTTATGTTCTCAGTCACCTCTGAAGAAAACAAATGGGAGTATGTGAGTGACTGGTTACTGCACAGATCTGGCAAGTCTGAGATTTTGAGCAGGAGAGTCTCTTTTGTGCTTTTATTTCATTCTCTGCTGCCTTTTCCCTGCTCTAATATCCCACATTCCTGCTTTTCTGTCTCTGTGTCTTCTCCCACAGAGGTGCCCCCACTGCCTGCCCCTGCCCCACGTGGGCCTTTGCCTCCATCACAGCTGGGATTGGGAATTGCTCGTGCTGGGAGCTGGAGCAGCCTGAGCAGCTCCCATGTGAGTTTTGCTAACAGCAAACACGGAGAATATCATTGCTGAATTCTCACACAGACTGCTAATAAACACCCACACTCCTCCAAGGAAGGATGTCATCACTTGTTCCATGGTTTTCACTGTTGAATGATGCCTGTTTATGGGGAAAAGCTCAGGTTGGCACAATGAAGGCATCAGTCTGAAGGCTGTTTACTTTAAGCACAGTGAAATTATTGTCATATCAAAAGCAGGGCTGGTTGAACATTTTTTTTTTAATTTTCCTGTAGTAAAGAGTTTTTCTTTTACATATATACAAACAGCTGATCTTCTTGCAAAAGGCATTCAAGAACTGTGAAAAATTCAGAGAGAGGTATACTTGGAAATTTGTACTTCAAAATGGTAATTTCTACCCAAAACCAGAAAAAGGATTGCTGTAACAACTTTGGGAATTATAGAGTGCTCATCCTACCCTGGGAGCTGTGATGCCAGTTTATGTCCCATCACATCATTCTAGAATCAATAGTTGTCTATTCACTTTGCCTTTTCTCCAAAAAGTTGGGATCTGGTACACTGGGGGCAACCCAGTGTGGCCCAAGACCCCAGCCCACAAAGCTGAATGAGGTCAAAGTCCTGATTGCACAACTCCTATAATACATTGTGGAAACTTCTCATCCCAAGTTTGGAATGCTTGAAAAGAGAAATCTTTGGATATATACGTGATGGGTTTTGAAACATCCCTAAAACATCCATAAGAAGTAATTAGGATTTTACAATCTTCAATTAGCTTTGAGTTTCTTACAGAAGTCAATGCATTTTGCTGTAGCTGAAATCCTCCTGTTGCTGAGTGAGTCCACAGGACTTGTATGGGTCAAACCCAGGGCTCTTTTTAAGAAAAGGCAACTTCAAGTCTGTAGTTTTTGCTGTTTCCTGCATGGCAGAGATTCTGCACAGCTTCACTGTTCAGCACTCAGCTGAAAAGTAATGGATGACTATGAAAACAGAAGTTTTTCCTAAACAATAACTTTCAGTTAAAAACACTGTTGAGAATAAAATTCAGGGTTAAGGGCTAAAATTCTTGACTGCTGCTGGGAGAGCCTCCTGTGTCGTTCTGTGCTGGCAGTCACTAAAACTTTTTGTGAGATTGATTGATGGGGATTTTCCATTAAATGTTTGTCCTTTTGCTGTCAGAAAAAAAGATTTTACAGAAATGTGAAAGTATCCAAAGGGAATTTTCTACTTAGACCAAAACATTTGCTCTTTCTTTAAGCCATCAAAGTGAAATATTGCATCGCTGTTCATACCAAATCAATGTGTTTCACTTTTCTTTTAAAGAAAGGGAGCCATTTGGTTTTGTGCTCAGCTCTGAAGTCCAGGTGCCTCAAAGGAGGTGTAATTCATGTTCCCAGCTTTCCTTATGGGTGTACTACAACTTCCCTGAGACCCCTGGCTCCCTCCTAATATTACTCCACCTGATGTTTCCCCAAAACTGAATAATTCAGCTGCACTTTGTGAAATTATGGTAAAATTCAGGAGTGTTTTTATCCCACACAAAGTTCTGTTACTTAACATGTCCTTTGATTGGAAATTAAAAAAACCCCAAATATTGGAATTTCCTACAAGAACAGAAATTGTGATTTTTTTTTTTTTTTTGCTTAGCTCAGCAGCCTCTCTGGCCATTGCTCACTCACTCTTGTGAAAAGGGAAGAGAAATTGCTCCAAACAAAAGTGCTTTAGTGTGGTCACTGCTTCAATCTGAATTCAATTGCACTTAAGAGTAAGCCTGGGAGACAGTTTGGCGGATATGTAGTGTGTTAAATGACTCAAAAATGTAATTATTACGATATGGCATGGATTAACTGAGAATTTCTGATGTAGGTAAAAAAAGCAGCAGCCCTGAGAAATGGATATTCTCGAAGAGTAAATGGTGGGCAAGTGCCAGGAAAGTGAGATATATCTTTAAAATGGTTAACTTTGGCTCTAAAAATAAAAATGCTGATTAATTACCTTCCTAAAGCACTTTAATAATGACACTATTTAACCTTTACAGCAACCTGCTGGAGCAGATGAGTTTTAGTACTGCTGATTGAGAGATAATTAAGTAGCGGATCTTCATTTTTGATGCCTTCTACACTTCTAATGCCCACCTCAAGGCATCCAGTGGCTGAGGAGCTTCTGCACCTTCTGTTGGTCTCTGTTTGAGCTGTGGCATCCCAAAACATTTTACCCCTGAGGCCCCACTGTAGGAACCTGAATCCACAGGCATTTCCTGCTCCCCAGACCTCTTGTGCCCATACTGTTCCACACAGAGCTGGGCAGATTGTTGTAACAGCACTGAGGAGAGGCAGGGTACAAGCATTTATCCCAGCTTTCCACCCAAAATTGTCCAAATATTTCCAGTGGCACGTTTAAATTAGTCCCAGTATTGTCAGGTAGTGACTGGAGACAGGGCAGTTCCTGGTTCCGAAGAAGAAAAAAAGAGGATGAGGAGGGACAAAAAGCAGCCAAACAAGATATTGGCATTTAAAAATGCTTTTTCAGGGCTTCTGTTCTTACCAAACAGCCAGCAGGGTTGGAGAAAACCTGAAAACATACAGGAAAAGGAGCAAGTATGGGAAGAGATGTGCACTTACCTGCCAGAGATTTATTAAGGAAGGAACATACTTTAAGTCAATGGATAAAGTACTTGCTCGTCTGAATGGCAGAAGTTTATTTCTGGAAGGAAACCAACCATTTGTGAAATCTGCATATTTCTTCACTTAATTAATATATAAAACGAACTGTTTAAATGGGAACACAGAAACTTTCCTATTTAAGATCTGTGCAATCTGGTCACCTGCCTCTGATGGTGACCAGCACCAAATGCCTAAAATAAATCTGCAAGGAGCAGGTCAGTCCTGGTTTATGGGACAAATTGCAAGCCCAGTTTCTTTCTAAACTTCACTGGTCAGAAATTGGCTTATGCCTTGATATAAAAGGTTTGTTCCCTGTTTTTCTGGTGTTTGCAGCTTCCACAGTACATGGGGTCCTTGAAGCCCTGACTGTGCCCTTCTGTTATTAGATCTCAGCTTTCCTTAAAAAAAATTGAGCACATAAACAAAACAAAAAGGAGAAAAAAGAAAAAAAAATAGAAAGCCTTCCTATTTGTTGGGGATAACTTGACAAGATATTTCGAAGTCTGACACAGGTTCAAGACAAGACTGGACAAATACATATGAAATACATTCACTGTGTGTAGCTAATTAAACAGAAACCACTTCCAGCACATCAACTGTCTCTACTTGAAAACAGTAGGAGACTGGAAGAATATGAGAGGAGAATATCACATGTCCTTGTCCTGCTCTTCCACTTCCCTTGGGAAAAGCAGCTATTGGAGACAGAACTAAATGGACTTCTGGTGTGATGCACAATGGCCTTTCATACATTAGATAACATTTACATTTTGAAAAATCCTACCCAAGTTCATAAGGCTAAAGCAAAGATCTGAAATTATTTAAGTTTCATCCACAAGCTAGTTTCAGTATATTATCTGGAAAAGCTGGGGATTTTTTTCCCTAACATTTAGGTTTGGGCATGTCCTAGGATCTCCATGCATCACAGTAGTCAATGTTGAAATGCTGGATACTTTAGGTTTTGAATGGTAGCATAAGTTATTTATAGTATTCTCCTTAATAATAGTAAGAATGTGCTGCACCTTCATAGAAAATTAACATGCAGGGTTCTTTTTAAGTGTGAGAACTTAGGAGGACAGTTTTATTTTTGCAGCAGTTCAAAATAACAGTTTTGGTGCCTTTTTTTTTTTTATGGGGGAAAAACCCCTCAAGTATTATCAGTGTTTGCTGTTACTGCAAAACTGACTCTACAGCATTAAGTTACTTTCTCCCCCAGGAAACCACTTTCTTGCACGGCTTCATTGGAACAAGAAGTTGAGGAGTTGAGTGGGTGTTCAGTGCTCTGCTGCTACAAGGTCCTGGCTGAGAGGAGCCACGGTGTGTTAAACACCCCCTGGGCTCCTGCAGGGAAGCAAATCCAGGGGAAGGAGAGAACTGTGAGAGAGGAAATGAGCCCGGTGGCTCCTCCTGATAAAAAAGGGAGGATTTGTGCATGCCAGCACAAATAGTGTTTTTAAGGGCATAGATAGCATCTTTGGGGGTGTTTTATTTTTAGCTCGAAAACTTTAATACTGCTAATTAGCTTTGAATGGGATGTATGGCATAAACAGGCAGGAGCCTGCTGGTGAAATTAATTATTCACCCTAGGAAGGGACAAGGTACATATGAGGATGCTCAAAATGGGAAAGGGGATTTTGCTGTGGGGAAAAGTCTAAAAGCAAGGTATAACCTGAGTTCAGGCTGTAAAGTCATAGGTTTATATTTGTGTGATGATTACATGGGACTGAAGTGAAGAAGGCTTGTGAGGTCTTCTTTGAATTTCTGTGTGAAGTTACAGAAGTTTCAGCACCTAGGCAGGTCTCGGTTCATGGACTCTGCACTGGAGGAAGAAGTTTGTGTGGTGTTATTTAGTGCAGCATTTTTCAGCAGGGGCAGAACCCAGCTGCATCATGGTAGAAACAACACTAAAAAATATTAACTAGAAAGGAGAGAGCAAACACTTTCAAATCCTCTGCAGGATCTGATCAGCCTAAACTTTCTGTTCTGGAGGCATAAGAGAAAAACTGAGCCTGGTTCACTTTCATTTTGAAAGAGGTGATTCTCCTTGTCTGGAAGTTGGAGAAAAAACTCAGCCTTTTTGGTGATGATCCAATGATCATGGTGATGATCCAGTCACTTCCCAGACACACTTTGAACACCTGGCAGGTGAAGCAATGGGAAATTTTAAGGGCAAGGATGCTGAATTTTACAGTTTGGTGCACACTTGTTGCCAAAACTTGGTCTGATGTGTCCTGTGGAGATGCAGTCCTGCTGGTGCAGTCCATGTGGCTCAGAGGAACCCCACAGACACCGCAGCAAGGAGAAGGCTGCAGGCTGCCCACACATGCATTCTCCCTCCCTGGAGCTGGTGTATCCCTCAGGTCAGGAGAAGTGCTGCATCATCCATTTCTGGGCTTTCTGTGTGTGTGTGTATGCATATGAACAAGTGGGAGGGAGAGACTGCTCATTTTTTGTGTCCCTTAATTGGGAGCGTTGTTACCATGGCTCTGAGAAGAATTCAACTATCATGAAGATGGCTGTCATCACTCCCCCATGACACAGCTTGCAGGAGGCTGATATAGTCAGCTTTCTGACTCAGTTAGAGACCAGAGTGGGAGGCAGAGGACCTACAGATCATCTCTGCCCATTAGAGGAGACAAAGCAAATTACTTGTGAGTCATTGCTCCACATGTGCCTGTGCACATTTCTGGGTTCTTCCACCCCAGATTGAATCCAACCAGGAGTCAAGGCCACTGCTGCTGGCTGTGCTGGCCTCCCAGGGCTGCATCCTTCTCCTGGGCAATCAGGCATTCAGGGCTTCATTTCATGGCTGGGCTGTTCTTGACTGAGATAAAAGAGAGGGAGATGGTCTTCTCCCAGCTACACCTGCCATCTGCATCAGCATGTCATGGTTCTCACACCCAGAGGAGCAGTGCAGGCTTCATGAGGGATGGGCCACCTCCACAGCTTTCTGACATGGCCAGGGATGCTCAGGCTTCCCAGATGTGTCTGTGTCTGTGTGTCCATCCCTGCAATCCATGATCCACTGGTAACCTCCACCCAGTTTTTCTTTTGTGTACACCTTGGGATTCACAAGCGATGCAGAGAGATGGGCAAATGTCAAAGCAAGATAAGTTGCCATGAAGGTAATAGCCTCTATGAAACTTATTCAGGAATTAATCTTGAAGACACAAAGAATAGGAGAAAGAGACAGCAGGAACTTGATGTGACTTCTATGAGCCAGCATCCCTCCCCAGTGTATGTCTGTGAGTGTGTGAGCACTTGTGATAGCAATTTATAAACACCAACAATTAATCCTGAGCTGGACCACTGAGCCACCTTCCCTTCCCTGTAGGTGACTGAATTCTGCAGGGGCTGCTTGTGCATTCTGGATGGATCCCCATCTCAGCAAACACAGGAGGCACAGCCTGTCCATGTGCCACTACCTCGCTCACCATCTGTGAGGATGCTCTTTGTCCACAGCCTGATCCCACCCCCTCCTCCTCCTCGTTACAGACTGGATATGACCAGAGGACCCCCTTGCTACTGGCATTAGGCAAGAAAAAGGCTCATAATTGGCTTTGTTTTGCATCGTTTTGTTAATAAGCCAGCTGCACTGGGAAATGCTATTTAGGCCACACGTTCGAGACAAAGAATATATTCCTGTCTAATTTAAGGCCTTAAAATCTGCCAAATCTAGCCATTAAAACTCTATATGTAAATTTAAGCCATATAGTTACCCAAACACTTATAAACTTGAGTAAATTTGCAGTAAGATGTGCACGGATTTATTCCACATATGCCTCCCCTATGGGAGTCTCACGGGTAAATCCCTCTGCATCTTTTATCTTATTGTAAATACGTTCACTAACGATGCATAGAAATGGCTCTCACAACCTTGATTCACCAGTAGTTTTTGTTTGCATTACTTTTTATACTGCATTATAAAAAATCAGCAGTGATTCAACATTGAGGAATTCCCACCACTTTGTTATGGCCCTGTATCGAGGAGAAACCAGCACAGAGATCTGCAAACAATGATTTAATTTGTGCAGCCACTGTATCTCACCTACTTGCATATCAGTAATAGTCCATCTGCTGCTGACAGCCTGTTCCAAATGTAGTAATATAACAAGTAATGGTGCTACAGCAATGCAACACACCACAGCAAATCATCCCATAAAGGACACAAAGTGTTTGCCAGGGTAGATTTGAAAATACTTGGTTTGTGTGTTATCTTTTTTTTTTTGCCAGTGTCATTACATTAGGAATGAGGCTTATGTGAACAACCGGGTGATGCTTGAGCTGAAAAGTTAATATTTATTCAGGGGAATGGTCTGTGTGGAGAACTATTGATGCAACTGGACACAACTCTGTCATCAAAAGAGGTTTTTAGTATTTTGATGGTGGTAAATGTTTCTTGAGTGTTATGACTGAATTTGGTCTGTTTTTTTCTTCTGAAATCAAAATCGGTATTATAAAGCTGGACATAGGACTGGGATACTTAACAGTGTGATGAGAAGGGATGTGGCTGTGCCTCCCTAATCCACTACTGAACTTCTCATTCCAACATATACAGAGAAACTTTTGTTCTCAAACATGTTTGAGACACATTTCCTCTAATGGGGAGTGAGCAAGAAGGGGCAGTGGCAGCTGGCAGAGAGGAAAATACCAATGCCACCAAAGAGGAGAAGGACTGCTGGACCCCTAAAGAAGGCAAGGAGATCTGCTGAACTCTTTCAGATCTGTATATTCTCTGTGATTAAATAATTCATCAGGAATACGAAGCCTTAAGGTGCAGAGTTATGTGTCCATGTTAGTGCTCAAGGGTTTTTTTTATTGTACAAAGAGTTGCTTCTGAAGAACTATGCATATCTTATGACTTGTTTAGGGTTTGGCCTTTTTTTCCTTTGATTAGTGTAAGTGGGTTTCTTCCTTCAGGAAATTATGCAAATGTTATTCTGGATAGAAGACAATTTTGTCTTTAAATGAAAGCACTGAACTGTGTGCTTGTGGTTACTGTCATTTATGTGTAGCAGTAAAAACCCTATGTAAGTGGTACATTTTAAAGTATTTGTAAATGTCCTCCAGTTTCTATTCCAGTGCTCCTCAGGTTTGTGTTCTAGTCCAAGTGAAAATGATCAGAAGTGTTTGATTTCATTTTTCTTCTTTCTCATGGATGCCCTTCAGGCAGAGTGAGAGGTTGCTGGAGAGACAGCAGTCCCAGACCATGCTGTGGGGAAAGAGAGGCTTGTGTTAGATAAATAAATACAGGGAGACAGAAACAAAATGGAAATTGAGGAGAGGTTCGGAGAGGAGAGGAGAGGGGAGGTTCGGAGAGGTTCGGAGAGGAGAGGTTCGGAGAGGAGAGGTTCNGAGAGGAGAGGAGAGGATCAGTGCTGGTTTCCTGCTGGCTCTGGCAGGACTGATGAGATGTGCTCAGGAGCACAGGGTGCTGTGAATACACGGTACGGAATGAAGCCTGCCTGTATGAACATAACCCCTTGCTATTGTTTCAGCAGATTTGAGCTGGCAGAGTGAATTTATATTGGATCAATGCTCGGTGTTATGTGGCTACAGCATTTCTGCTCCTGTGTTAGCAGCCCTGCAGCCAGATTTGCTGTGCAGTCAAACCATGGCTTGAATTGGCATAGAAAGAAAAGCTATTTCAGGTCATGGTTGTGGCAGACTGCTGGCTCTGCCTCGAGCAGCTTGTGTAACTGCTCCACGAGCTCTGCTGGCTCTGAGCACTGTGGTGTCTGTCTGTCACAGTATTTATTGCTGAAAAGGGGGAAAGAGCTGCAGTAGCACAAAGGGAACATGTTTCCACAGGTTGCCCTTGCTGTACGAAAGCCTCATCCAGCCAAAGCCTGTGGTGAGCTTGTGGTTCAAGTGGGTTCTGCTCTCCAGGGCCACATTTTACAAAACCAAGACCTCTCTTGCAGACACACATCATTCTTTAAAGAGAAAGCATTATTCATTAAAATAAAACTCTCTGTTGGTGAGATGGAGCTTTCCTGGGACTTAATTATACCAGGTTTAGAAGAACAACAGGCAAGGATGTTAGGCTTCCTATCCCATGAGGAGAAGTTCCATTTCCATACTTTTAAACTCCCTTTAAAAATAGGGGCTGGGAGAAGGACTTTGGAATAATTCTTTCTCTGGTTGGGAATTAGAAATTAATAGATCCGAATACTTGTATGAATACAGGTGTAAAACGGATCACAAATTTTCTAAACTGCTCTACTCTCTAGTAAGGACAGAGGACAGCAGCTCCCCAGATTTTATCTAAATGCTTCAGAGCAGAGATGTTACACTCTAGACAGACATTATCTCTTCTGTGCAGCATGAAAAAACTTTAGGGCAACAAGGGAGAATAATTACTCAAATATTTAAAGTTAATTAATGAAATATTTAAGGTTAGAGTAATATATTGGACATGTTATCATAGACACGATTTTGATAACATCTTTTCCACTCAGATTTTGTTCCAGTTAATAGCATTTTGCCCCCTTTGGACATTGCATCCACCAAAGTTGCAAGGCTCAGATAGAGTTGCCTGACATCCTTTCTCCCCCACACAGTGCATGAGGAGGCCCCTATTTTGAAAAGTATCTTGCATGTATGTATATAACCATAGAATAGCTGCATATCTAGTGTAAAAAAATACCCTGGAATTTTTTATTATGGAAGAAAGATCACAAAAATGAATTTTCAGAAGTTTAGTGGGAACAGTCAGCAGATGAACAAGTGTTTGGGTCAGACCCTTGTACCACATGGAAGGAGCATCTGGGAGGTACTGGGGGCAGAAAGCAAAGGCTGGGACAGCACAATAAGGCAGAACTTTTCCAGGTTTGTGCTGGAGCTGCAATTCAGGCTGGAGAACCCCTGATCAAACTGGGTTTATATCACCTGTAAGATGATCAAACACCAAGAACCTTCCTTATTTCATTGAAAAGACCACCTGCACTGTGAGTTCTTTCCGGATGGCATGAATCTCCTCATCTTACAGCTAACAACTAATCAGTCTTAGGCCATTTTAAAATGCAGCAGGGTCTTATGGCTAGGGAACACTAGTTGAAGACTCATGAATTAAGCCAATTTCCTTTAATGCAGGCAAGGACACCTTTAGCATCTTTCTCTGAATGTCCGTTTTGAAATGGACTGCCTTAAAAAAAATCTACATATGAAAAATGAACAGCTCTCCCTTGTCACTTCATGGAATAAAATGACAGCGAAAGCCCAGCCTGTTGATTTAAAATGCAAATCAGAAATGTGCTCCTCAGGACTTATGACCTCCTCTGTGTAGACACAGGTGGAACTTAGAGAGAGATTTCTTCCACTTTTAAGTTGACACTTTAAAAAAACCTGCTTTAATTTGTCACTTGATAAAGCATTTGTCACAAGATAAAGTCTCGATGGTTGGTTTTTTCCCTCAAAGAGGAAGGGAAATGAAAAAAAAAAGTACTGTCAAGCACATCTTATAATAACAATTTTCAGTAATATCTGGAAACACACATCTATTTCACTCCAGCATTTACTACAGTAACAGCATTCTGAAATGAGGAAGAAACAATTGCTCCTAAGTAGTGCAAGGTTGTGCTCTGACACAATCACATTTCTGAACACTTTTTTCCTTTGGCTCTGGAACCCAGGCTGAACCCTGCTGCTAGACAAGGATGCTGCCCTCAGCTTCAGTCTCTTGATGCTGTGCTGCAGCTGGAGGCTGCTCCTGGAGGCTGTTCCCCTGTACCTGTCAGCACAGGGACCCACAGGAACACTCCCCATCTCGCTTCACTCCAGACGGGAAGGGCCAGCTCAAAGAAATCCAGTGGCAGGTGTTTGTTCACAGAGGTCATCTTAACTCAGTTGCTCAGGGAGCAATCAGAAAAGCAGTCTGATTTTTGCTAACAGGTAGCAAAAAATGGGACAGGAGCCGGGATGATGATCTTACCACCAGCACAGCTGCTGGAAAACAAATGTTTGTCTGTCCTGTGAGGGCAGATGGCAAGTCACATTACCTGACTGCAATGTAAATTGGAGGTGAAACTGTGCAAACAGGAGAAATGCTTGTTGCTCTGGGCTAACTAATATAAATCATCCACGAGTGTTCACTCAAGTATTTCCTCTTGGAACCTCTAGAGATATGTCTTTTTTTACAGAATATTTTTGATTAAGCAATCGATCATGATAAAACACATTTCAGTGTTTTCAAACAGGTATCATTTAGCATATCTTCCCACCTATTAATGGCAAATGCCTTCCTGATAAGGAGTATTTTGTGATTAGAAGTAGTGGAGAAACTTCCCAATGACCAAAACCCCCTTCAATGAAACTTCAGTGATTCTTGGGATCCCACCTGTTTGTATGACACAACCACAGAAGCAAAACCTAGAACTGAAGGATGGGCAAAATGTTACCTGGAAGAGAGACAGGGCTGGTTTTCAGAACTATAGCCACAAATGATTATTGTGTTTGCCTTGTTATTTTCTGTATGGAATCTCAGCACAGCATAAACTGTTCAAGGGAAAGATTTTGCATCCTTTCTCCTTTTCTCCAGAAGAAGGGTCATAAAGTCCCTAGGGCTGTAATGTGATATCACAGTACTTTGTATTGTCCTTTCATTGTTGAAGGACTTTGGAACTATAACCCAACTTCAACCTCCTTTTGAAATGAATATTATGGAGGTATTTTAGTTATTAATGACCCTAAGCACCTTGCTGACCCCTGCCAAAACTTGCTTTGTGCCACTGCACTTCACAAAAATTTTGATTTCTCCGAATGATGAATGGCAGCTGTGGAGAAGTTTCAGAGAGTGATAACAGGATGGTCTACAAAGTGCTGTCAGGGTTTCACCTCCTGATAATCCAGAAATACTTAAGGAGCTGGCATGGATCAATTCTGCCATCATTTGTCTTCTTTTTTGAAGCTGCAATTTCTGTTATCTCGAACATGCTGCAGGAGATAGAAATTTCTCAGTTCCATTTCATCCCTCAGTTTGGAAAAATCAAAAGATAGAGAAGATGTAGATCTGATGCTTAAATAGGATCAGGTACTTCAAAGACAAAACTATTTTCCTCCTAAGATGTTCCAGAAATTTCTTCTCAAAAAGCCCTCTTCTTTGTTCCTGTGCTTTAGAACATAGAAAATACGTGGTACTAAGGCTTTCCCCCCTTATTCACACAATTTTCATCTTGCCAGGATTCAAAGTACTACAGAGGAGGTGGAAGCTTAAAACTGTCTATTCTACCACTAAAAATGCCTTTTGTATTCAGTTTCAATAACTTTAGATGTGAAAAACAAAAGGATCTATTTCTAAAAAAACAGAAAGTCTTTCAAACGTAATTATAAAAGAATTAAATATTCCAGAAGCTTTCTTTTTACTTGATGAGCATACACATGGTTTTGTAGTTATGTCCCCTTTTGATCAAGAAAATTTCTCCAGTTGGGTGTTTTCTACAGTTAAATTTAATTTTGTTTTCATTTGGGGGTGGGGGGATATTGTCACTCATCATATACTTATTTACCTGTTTATTTTTGTCCAGCCACTGCAAAAAGATTAAAGGTACTTCCAAATTCCCTGGATATTTCCACTATGACAATATCAGACAGCTGTTCTCAGCCTTCCAGGTACTGCTCCAGGAATGGAGCAGCAAAGCCTTTCCCATGGGCACACACAGAATTTCCCAGCTGATTTGGATGGGACTTGCACGGGCACATTCCCGTGGCATTGGGATGACATCTCAGAGATTCACATCCTCACTTTGTGCCTGAGCTTGTCAAGGGCTAAGCACCTTCCTGGTGCTGCTCTGTGACAGGTTATTAATGAGACACTGAAAATGAGGAAGGGTTTCCATGCAGTGGTTAATGTAAGCACCTCCCTCCATCTGCAGAACACACCAGGTGGGCAGTCAGATTAAAGGGGGGAGGTGTTGTAGGTTCCAGGTGGGTTTAGAGCTGCCCATTTTACCCTTGCACTGTGGATGTAGCAATGGCCCACAGCTGCTGCCTCTGTGCTGGTTGTTTTTGTTGTTTGCAGAAGTTGTCCTCCTCTGTAGGGCTGGGGAGGTGAGGAAAGGTTTGGGAACCTTGCCTCCTCCACAATCAACATCAAATCCAGCTGATGATTCACCCTGACAAACGGGCTGGAGGTTTTCCCCAGCTGCTGCCTTTCTCTGGGAGATAATGCGGTAAAAAGTCCTGAAGGAATTTTTAATAGACTCTATCTTTTGGGAATTGTGATTGTTCACATCTGTTCTCCTTACTGCCTCTGGGGATTCTCTTCATTGCTGGGAATATAGTCAGAGGGGCAATTCAAGACATAATACATTTTTTTAATATTCCTGCTTTGGCCCTGGTTCTTCTTGGGTATTGGGAGACTGTATAGGATGCTATTTGTTACTAAGGGATTTCTTCCACATTCCATGGGTTATGGCTTTATCTTTCTCTTGACTTGGCATTTCCTTTTAATCCTCTGTGGAATATTATTTTGTTTTTCACTCTGGCCTGGATGCATTTTTGGCTACATTTTTTTTCTTTTATGAGAATAGAAACCAATCCTGCTCCTCCACACCCACCTCATACTAGGTGAGATCACAGTTCCACAGATCCATATTAGGTGCAAGCATTTTCCCAAAGATTACACAGCAGATAAATCTCCCCATTTCAGCACATGGTTTATTACTGAATATATTGTCTGCCTACACATGCAGGAACAGATAACCAGTGATTTATATTTTCATAATGACTGCTGCAGTGATTCATTTACTCCATGGTATATTGGTGTCAGGGCAAATCATTTATGTAAAAAGGGAGAGAGATCGAAGAATGAATGGCAATATAAAGTGGCACAGAAAGGAAAAGAGGGTAAAAAAATGCCTGGGCAAATTAAAATGCTTTCAGTGACCTGAGGAAAGTTGTGCAAAGGAGTTTCTGTGCTCCTGCTGCTTTTTTTTTCCAGGGATGGGGCATCCACAATTCCTCTGGGCAGCCTGTGCCGTTGCCTCACCTCCCTCACAGTAAAAAATTTCTCCCTAATATCTAACCTAAATTTCCCCTCCTTCAGTTTGAATCCATTATTCCTTGTCCTATCTCTACAGTTCCCGATAAAGAGATTAAACACGTGGTAAATTTAGTCTTTTCATGTCTTACTTGGAAATAATCCTGTAACTAATTATGCTGAAATACCTTAAAAAAAATCTGCCCCAGAAAGGCACCATTAAGACATTGAAGGCATTGCACGAAAGAGCCAGATCAGCATCACCTGTACCACAAACATCTCTCTGGAGCTGGTAAGAACTGCTATAGCCAAATCTGTCAGAGGTGCTGTTTACAGGAGTGTCTAATTTGGTGCTGATCAGCTGCTGGCTGATAATTACATATCTGTGAATCTTCGTTTACAGATTTATTCACAAAAAGAAATGATGCCATAAATTCTTGTGCAAGGGGAAGTGCTGCATGGGTTAAGAAGTCAGAGACTTACCTAAATGAAGAAAATGACATAACAAAAGCTCAAAATTTAAATCCTGTGAATACTTGCTATGCACACTGAAGGATTAATTGAAAAATTCTTGGCTATAACCACATTTGTGAATACTAAATGTATTCGTCGGTACTTTGCAAATAAAAAATGAGGCTAAGGTTATGAATAAATTGTTCAGGGTTTCTACTTTTAACTCTGGAATATTTGCTGACAGCATTGTTGAAATCAGAGAGGGAATTTATGTGGCAATATTGAATAGGTTAAAGAAGAGATAACATCAAGGCACAGAATATTCTGAAAGAGCCTTCTATTGTTAGGAGGTGGTTTTCTCCCCATAACCTCTTTCACAACTGCCTTTCAGCAGTGCCAAGCCATTCAGGTTTTTTTGTTGGTTACATATGAGCTGAGACTTGCTCTATCTACTGATTTAGAAATATTTAGTAGCAGAAAGCAAGTCACAGCTGGACTTCAGCAATTTTTATTTCAAGCAAAACCACAGCTTTTAGTGACTACAAAGCTATTCATTAATGGCAAAACTTGGCGAGTGATTTCTGGTCAAAATGAAATGTTTCACTAAAACCTTCTTGTTTTCTTGCATTTTCTCATTTCTTGTGGCCATTTGAGGTGTGTCTTGCCTACATGCTATTAAACTATTGCAAAGCACGATTCCCCTGCAGTTGCCCATCGCATTGACCAAAGCCAGTTAAATTTGTTTTGACTTGCAAACCACTTTATCTGTTATTCGTCCCTCTTTAGTCACCTCAGTGAGGAGGCTGCTCTTTGCCTTTCAGATTGCTGGGCTTGTTTTACGCCCACAGCCGAGGCGGTGGGGACAGGTTTTGGTCTGCCCACAGCAGAGGCATTCCCGGTGTTAGCCTGGGGAAGGCTTTCCATAGGAAGCCGGGCAGGTTTTGCACCATCATCTCTCCCGGAGGAATTTCTTGCGGGAGGGATGTGTTCCACTCCATCATCAAAGCTTTCCCTACCAGCCCGGTACCCCCTTGCATCAGAGATGCCTCGGGGCAGGGCTGTTCCAGCTCCCTGGCATCCAGAGAATCCAGCTCTTCCCTTCATCCGGCTCTTTTCAGGCTTTCCACAGCTGAGCTCTGCGTCTTGCTGCCCACTCAGAGGACAAACCAGACATAACTCACGAGTTCAGGCTACTGTGTATTAAATGCAGGTGACTGTGAGCTGTTTCTGTTGCACCTGGCCAGCCACTCTCATTCCTGCACTAAACCCGGAAAGCTTTCCTTATCTTTATCCCATCGGATGTGCTACAGGATCCAGGTAAGAGATAGGAGGGGTTCCAGTGAAACAGCGCAGGAGGTATCATTTGTCAGCTGTCAGAGCAGGAAAGCACAAGAAAGAAGAAGTGGGAAGAGCTGAGCAGTGACTTCCNCCAAACTAAAACACTGGGAATAATATGAATACTTAAAAAACCCGAGTATTGTCTTCACGACCCCAAGCACGCTTCCACTTGAGCGGTAAGAATTGGGCATGGTATTGTTTCTGTCAGAAAGTGGCTAAATGTGGTGTAAATGGCTCACAGATAAGAGCAAATGAAGTCATTGGGCCTCCCGAGGAACCTCTGATGCGTGGAATTGGAATCCCTTTAATCACCCTCTGCTCACGCTTCTCACCGTGTGCCTCCCCCAGTAATGGGACAGCGGGGAGGGGAAGGCACAGACGGATCTGATCCAGCGCTGAACCTCCGTGTGCGAGGGGAAATGAATTGGTGGAGCTGGGTAATGCTGTGAGCAAACCCAAATCCCAAAGCACGGAATGGGATCCCTCCAATATGCTGGTTTCTTGAACATTGCCTCCTTCCCCCTCCAATCAGCAGCTGGCGAGGACCAATAAATGCCAGGGTAACAGCTCTTTGGAGAGATGTATTGACATCATTTTGCCAGTGGGAACGAGACGGAATTGCAGCAAACCCAGACTGTTTATTTTCCCTACTTTTAAATATTCATATCAACACTTCTGAAGTTTTCTTTTGCCCATTGCCTTGAATGAAAAATAGGAAAAGGCATTTGGTGTTGATATTTTTTGCCAAGGAAAGAAAAAAAAGTTTCATTTTAGCCAGGAAGCTGTTGTTTACAAACTGCCTGGTGGAGGAGCAGAACCGCCTGTGTGATGTACACAAAGGCCATCTCCATTCTAAGGGGTATTTTCACCTCTCTGAAACAGGCACTGTGCTGCGTGCAGGAAAACAGCAGCTGCAGGCAAAACAAGGGAGATGAGTCAATACAGTGCTATCGCCCTTCACCTCCCCTGAAACGAAGAGAAGAAGCCATTTGTAGGCACTGGTGATCTTCGGGTTTGTGTGTTTGTAATGTTTTCTAATGCCAGCTTTCACTACCCTCTGCTTTGTTTCCTGGAATCCTTCTCCCTCCCTACCTCTCTCTTGTGTCCTTCCAGTGCCTCCATTTGCACCCCCTTCATGCCCTTACAATTCACACACCTGGAGAGTTTCTCATGAGATCTTTCTGTTCATTTAACTTCCCAATCTCTTCCCTTCTCCTGTGAGATGAGCCATGATTCATATCCACACCTTTTCAGCGTGTGCCCGCTCAAGCCACCTTGCTTCTTCTTGCCTGTCCTTGTCCATGTCCCATCTGAAAAGATAAGCAGGGCCAACCTAAGTGAGTTTGACTTTTCTTTGTTAGAGACCCATATCCCTTTGCCCAGTGTTTTCCCTGCAGAAGTTCTTATCCCCCTTCCCATTCCCCAGCTTGGTGCTAAGTGTTGTGGCCTGGTGCTCCCCTCTTCATTCTTTTTCAAAAAGCAGTAGCTCCTCTTCTTCTTTCCTGCCATATTGATGAACCCTATCCCTGTTCTTTGATCTGTCTTCTCCAATTTAGCCTCAATTTGATCTTTGGCTTGCCAAAATGCAAATCCTGGCTCTGGCCCTTCCCCTTGTGATCTTCTTTCATGCTCCTCTTATGTAACTTCAGTGGAGATCTTGAGCTCCCTTCTGACCCTTTACCCATGCTCAGCTGACTTCTGCTTGGGGTTTGAATCTCTTTTCAGAGAAAGAATAAATCTCTTTGCAAAGAGAGGACTTCACCCACTCCTACCTATTTCTGACCACACTGACCAAAGCTTGTCCTTTTCTCTAACCATGTAAAATTCATGCTGCATTCACGTTGTTGCCTTAAGCATGGTGCAGTTGTCATGACTTTTACAGTCCCACCCCCAAGCAGCCAGCCCTTGTTTGGAGTCAAAAAATCAAGTTTACATGTCAGCCACAGTGCTGTGCCAGGTTCTGTTGCCCTCCTGACAGCTTGTTTCTGTATTGTCCACTTCCTCTGGGAGGAGTTCCCAGCAATTTCAGATGTGGTTGAAATTCTCCTTGGCTGTGGGTGCCCATAAGACAGATCAGCATTGGGGCTGCACTGTTTATTTGTGTTTCATTGCAATTTCAACCTGACCCCTCTGTTTGCATCTGACCACTGTCACTCCTGTAGAGTTTGTCCTGGTAAAGAGCATCCCTGGAAGTGTTCAAGGCCGGGTTGGATGGAGCTCAGAGCAACCTGGTGTAGTGGAATGTGTCCCTGCCCATGCCTGGGGGTGGGAACCACATGATCTTGAAGGTCCCTTCCAACCCAAGCCATTCTATGCTTCTATGGTTTTGAACATGTTTGAAATACCAGGAATTAGCAACAGAAATTTCTCTTATCAATATTGCTCAAATCAGATTAAATTAAAGTATGACCAGGCAGAAGAAAAACCCATTTTAATTGGTTGCTTGAATTAAGAGCACTCTAAAGAACTAAATATTAATCAACACCGAGAAGAAATGTGATAAGTTTTCTCTTTAGAGATGGATATGATAAAATGCATAGTTGTTCTGTAAGTTATTTGAAAATTAACGCCACCACCCCCATTCTAAAAATGAAACTCTTAGTATTTTTTCTGGAGTGTTTGCATACCTCAGATTTTTATTTTCTCTTAACCAGAAGTTTTTTCAGTCAGCTTTATATTGATTTAAAAAACAGCTGAATACAATTAAGAAGAAATTCTGATTTTGATCAGCTTTAGAAAGAAAACTCTGAAGATCTAACTACTCTCACACCCCCTCCTATCCCTTACTTTTTACTGCAGAGAGATCATGGCTTTAAATGTGGTGTCAGCAGAAGGAATGGAAAGACCCTTTAAAGGAAGCAACTAGTCTAAATGGCTGCAGAGTGGAGAACATAATACAGAACAACAGAAAATATGGAAATGCCTCATTGTGTCTCTCAAATACCTCCTTTTAGCTTGAAGGAACCCAGCAGGTTTGGTAGGATTTGGAAGCCTTTTAAATGAGCTCCATCTGCCTGTGAATGCTACATGGAAAGCTGCTCTCAGAAGATGGCTCTTGGAGCATGTGGAACAAGCACCCCTCAGATTTCACTTCTGTGCAAGAGCCTCAAGTGGCAAAAAACTCTCCCAAAAAATGCCATGGTGACAAATATTTCCTGAGGTACAGTCAGTGAGCAGCACTGGGACTGGTTTTCCTGTTGCCTTCTTCACCTTGCAAGGCCTTAATCCTACCTTGTCTGAAGTTTCAGGGACATTATCTAGCTTAATGATTATCTAGGCTGTATTAAAGTATTTACAGAAAGAATCTGAAATGCAATAGGCACTCTCTTTCTTTGTTAATCCATGTGGTTACCCATGCTTGGTTTCCAAACCTGACTCTCCAAGGAAATGTCTGGATAATCCCTTCAGCATTGAACACTGGAGGATGTTTCTTCATGAATGCAAGCACTGGATTGCATCTCCATTTCTCCTGCTCAGAGGTGTCTCTGCCTAGAGCTAAGAGCGAGCTCAGAAACCTGCCTGCTCACTCTCCTGTCCCACTGCAGTGTTGTGACAGTCAGAACTGGGTGTGTGAATATCTGAAGGATTCTCAGGGCTCAGACACTCAGCTCTCTTTGTCTCCAGCTGTGCAGAGGAACAGAAGCTCAGATCACCCGGCCAGCTCTGGGTTTGGAATTTATAGGGAAACCTGGAACAGCTCAGTGAGCTCACAAAATGAGGTAGATGAGGGGACTTGGTGATCACCAGTCAGACTGGGGCTCACACAGTCAGTATCTGTGAGTAAAAGAGAGAGGAGAGGTTGGGGTTATCCCATAAAGGCTTCCAGCTGCCTCAGCTCAGTGCTCTCTGTGCATTAGCACTGCTTTTGAATTGAAGCTTTGGGCACCAACAGTTTGGTTGCCTCTCCTCTCCAAACCTCTCTGAACCTCTCCGAACCTCTCCTCTCCTCTGTCATCCATGATGCCACTTAGATCTTATGGTAAAGGGCAAATAATTCAGTATAGCAAACTGAAGAGACTAAGTAAGGTGTATGAAGGACTGCTGTAGAGGAAAAAGTAAAACGAGAAAACTCATTTTAAATATATATCTATACTTCTTCTTCTAGCTTGTGATAGTCTCTATCAATATCCTGCAACTGAAGAGCTCTCTGGCAGTTTCCACATCTGTCAGATGGGAACAGATTCTCTGACAAGGTCTGTCTAAGGAATGGCTTTTCCCTAAAAGGATACTGAGTAGGAGAAAGTCTCTTCTCCCATATTCTTTTTCTCCTTCAGTTTCCTCCAGACTCAAATGCCCCCTTGAGGATTTATTGCAATTCATACACTTGATACTTAATGAAGATCTCAGGTTTGAATACTTTCCACAAATGATCATTGTTTTCTAAAGATACTCTGGAAATGCTCACATCCCTCAGGCATAGGATACAGGTTGCTACCTGGTCAGACAGTAAACAGTCCAAGGTCACCTTTACCAAGGTGAAAGCAACACCTGGTGAAAGATCTGATACCTGACTGCAGCATAAAGATATCCCGTATTCATTATGGATGAAATTCTCCTTGAAAATAGAGAATATTTTAGATTTCCACAGCAATTGATACACCTTTATAACACAGATAATGAAAGCACAGACCCAAGGATGAGAACTAGAAATTCAGCTTCTTGCTGAGCCATGGTGGAGCCCAGACATGGCATTAAATATGTAAAACCTTGTGTGAAAGTCTGGCTGAGTCAAGTGACTTCTGAAACAGCTTCCCGGACAGAAGAGCACCAGGCTGAACTGCATTAACATATCCTGGATGTTACCTCACAAAGGCAACAACCTCAAACGATTAAAATTGATTTGAAACGGCAGAATTAGGAGACCTTTAAAAATAACAGTATTGTTTTAGTTATTTAGTAGCTCTTCAGAACAAGTGTAGCTTTTTTAATGGCCAGCAGTAGTAACTGTGTTGCTTAGAAGTTGCTGAGATCTTGAGATCAATCAGCAAAACCCGTCTGCAACCTTAGTGCTTATTGATTCAGCTGCTTTTCCCCAGCAAAAATAATTATTGCTCTGTTACAAACCCCATTTCTTGCTGTTTGGCATGTGCACAGTTTTTCACTATTCACAAAATAGTGGATTTGATAAAGAATTTTTATCTCCTTCCATCACTTTGGGTGTCACTTTTTCAAATAATAAGTGTACCTACACTTTCTCATCACTTTTGGACAAACTATTAGGGATGGAGCTCCTGGGATTAAGTTATGGATAAAACGCCACCTTTAAAGAAAAGCATGGGGAAGATTAAATGGATATCAAATGATAGCGAAAAAATTTGGAAATCTAAAAATCTGTGCAAATAGCTGGAAATGTCTGCTTAAAGGGTGACCTTCCATCCCACCTCACCTGGCCTGCAGAGGGTATTTCTTGCAGTCCATACTCATGTTTTAGTTGTGTTTCATGTGCTGCACATTTAGGGTCTAAACCTTTGAGCTGTCTCTAGGATGAAGAATGTAAAGGGAGACACACTCCAAACCCCAAAAATAAAAGTAGTGTAGATATATATTAAACCAGAATTACTGCACCCCTGAGCAGCATGGCAGAGAAGAGAGCCAAACCCTGTTGAGGTGCAACTTGCCAAAATCATAAATAAATCAATAAGTGCATTGAACTAGAAGAATTAAAGTTAAAAAAAAAAAATTTAAAAAACGGGTAAGTCAGTTCTTTGAGGTCCTAGACAAGGAAAGATTTCCATAAATCATAGAATACTTTGGGCTGGAAGGGACCTTGGAGATGATCTGGTTCCATCCCCCAGCCATGGGCAGGGACATCTCCCACTAGACCAGGTTGCTCAGAGCCCCACCCAGCCTGGCCTTGAACACATCAGGGATTCTCTTTATCATGTTTTAAACCTCTTCATATCAGTTGTACTGACCCCTCCTGTTTGGTGCCAGAAGAAACCAATTAAAGTTAAAATAATTTTGCAAGCATGCCAGTAGTTTTTGGTTTTTTCAGCTCGTTGAATAGACACAGAGGCAATTTTTTTACTCCTTCTCAGCCAGTTTGTATAGAGAATAATATGAGAGGATTAAGCCTTTATTCACAACACGTGGACAATAGAATTCCAGCTACATTCCTACAGAACTGCATCATTCTTTCATCAAAATCAATGCTAGAAAGCAGGTTTCTACAGTGTAGAAATTATGGAACAAATAGGTCAGTTGAGCTTTAGAAACCTGATTAATCTATTGTGTCTCAAATAAATACGTAGAAATAATTTACTTTTCATGAACTGAACTGGGGAAGGAAGTAGAGTTCCAATTTACCTACAGTTTCTGTGCTTCAGCAAAAAAAAAGTTTATTTTATTCCAAGTCCAACTAGATATTTGCTTTTGAATAAAAAAAACAGTTTTTGTTTCTTTGCCCTACCTTTTTTCACCCTTTTGAGTGTTATTTGAGGATAAGGTTCAAAATAAAATGTAATTGCAAAATTTTGGATCAGTATTAAACAAATATTTCAACATTTCCTATGAAAATAAAAAAATCATAATGATTTTAACCAAAACATTTTGAGAAATTTGATGACTCGCATATGTTTATTTTGGGTCAAGAAAGTTGTACCATCTTGTTGTCTTGATAGGTTGCTGGAAATGCATGGTAATAAAATGTGCTTGTTTCATACCCTTTAAGCTTTGTTGTTTATTATTGCTGTTGACTTTCAAAATTAGAGTGAGGTGGTTTGTGAATTAATGCCCTTCCCTACCAGAAGCATTCCCAGTTTGTTCTTTGCCATCCTGTCTTCCCCCAAACAATTCCTGCTGGAACATTTTAAATCAGAAATAAGTGTCCACCAGGACTATGGGCAGGGCTCCCTCTGCTAAACAAGCAGTATGGTTGCTGGGGAAAAAATAATACAGACCCAGCTGATGACTTTGTAGCTGATACAAATAAATGTGTCCCTGCAACAGCCTCCCAGATTTTTTGATATCGTCTCTATAAATCAGTATAAGAATCAATTTGAGCTTGACTGCATAGATGGACAAGAAGATGGAGAGCGTTGCTTGTTCTTCAGCTCTTAACACAGAAGGACACAAGTTCTGTAATAGTCAACTCTGTATTTTGATTTGATGTACAGCTTTTTCATATATTAAGCTTCCAAAAGGCTGCCTGGCAAGTGGTAAATGTGTTCATCCTGCACTTGAGACTAATAAAAAGGGATTTTCAGGCCTCTTAGTTTATTTCTATCACTCCAAAGAAAAATCTTTTCATAAGGCAGTAAGTACATCAGCAGCCAGTTCTCTTCTAAGAATGCTAATTATATTCTCTCTGTATGAATTAATTACAATTCCTTTTGACTATAGTGATATTGTTTAGAGGAATTATCTCTCAGGTCAGATGAAAAGGTTTGACTTTGTGTGACACACTGGAGTGATTTGCTCTCCATCGTGGTATTTAATATTCCTTAGAAGGAACTTTGTGAAGAATTAAAAACCAAATTAAACTGAGAAAGAGGGCCCCTCCACTGATTTCCTCATTTAAAACATTATATAGGGAAGCTCCTCCATGGACTGTCATGCACAGCCAAACAATGAAAAAGACATTTTCTCCTTCACAGAGCACCTTTGGAGCAGCAGCACAACACGTGTCCCCAGGTGTACCTTGCTGTGATAGGGTTACACTGGAGACAAGTGGAGATCAGGGCGCAGGTGGAAGTTATCAGTAGCTTCACACCTGCTTAGCCTGGCTCTGAAATTCCCTCTGATGTGTGAGAGTCTGAAGCACAGCCTTCCTGTGCAGAAGTATTTATGGAAACTCTGTAATCTGCAGGAAAAAGCGTGGGGTGCAAACCTCTCCTGAGCTCCTCACTGCTGCCTCGGGTGAGAGATTTTTTTGGGCACTGAGACACAAGGATTCATATGGTCTCCAGTTTTGCAGGAAGCAGCAGAATCTCCTAGGTTACACCTCCCTTGTCCTGAGCTTCCCAGGACATGGAGCACTTTAAAGCTGGAGAATCTTAAATCCTTTTCCTGTGGGCTGGTTCCAAGATTTAGGCTGCTCATAAATGCTCTGTGGCTTTATGGTGTGTGACTTTGGAGCCTTGAGGAAAGGGCCTGAGCCACCTGGTATGGGTGATGTTGGTTTTGTGGCCTCATGGAAAATCAGGTGGGATACGTGGAGGAAATTGGGCCAGACAAAGAGGCCCAACTTCTAAATTATTCTATGATTAGAGCAAGTTCATCCACAAGAGCTTCTTAAGGCTTTCAGGAAGACTCTGACAATCAGGAAGGTTGAAAGAGATGCTCTGGCAGTTTACTCATGTGACAATTTAGTAAATTAACCTTAAAACTGCTTTTGCTTACCTGTTTTACTACTGCTTACCTGGTAGCGTGCATGGAGGGCAATAAACACTTCAGTCTTAGTTATTTCTTTGTCCTCCCACCATTATTTCAGAAATAAAATAAAATATGAGATCTGCTAGTGAGACTCTATATTAACCCAACACAGTCTGTGAACTGGACTTTTTTAGGACACAGCATCCCACTGGTTCTCATGGCATGCTGGCTCTGGCCACCAAACCCCCATCTCCACTGCCTCCCCCCACTCCTCCTCCACAGGCTGCTTTCAACAGCTCAGCTCTGACAAGCTGGCAAGAAGTGCAAGACTCATGATGAAGCTCCAGGGATGCGAAGCAAGAAGTTTTTCTGCTCATATCTCAAGTTTAGAAGTCCTGGGAAGGCCTGAGGATAACAATGAACTCATCAGCTTCAAACCAAAATGCAGGGCTCATTTGATCTGATTCAACTTCCCTGTGAAAAAGTATTCAAAGTAAAATGAGATGGAAGATAGGAGGAAAAACTGAGACCAAAAATTTTAGTAGAAAATAATTGCTTTTCAAGTTGGAAGGTACGAAGTGCAGACTGGGAAATCTGGTTGTGTGCATCTCTGCCAGGAGACAGGAACAGGGAAACAGAGCCTTAAAGCTTTGGGCACAGTGACTCTGGCTGGGAGATGCTGCACATAAAATGCAGCCGTGCATGATTGCAGCACTCAGAGGAGTCAGCTGTTTGGCTCTCCTTCAGCTGTGACATTGTTCAAATCAAAGAAATAAGGGGAAGGAAAAAACCACTCCTGTGGCATCCTTTGACTCTCAGACGTAGGCAGTGATGCGCCCGGGGCAGAGATAAAGGCTGCAGTGTCTCCTTTCAGGTACAACATCCCTGTGAATAGCAGCACAACCCTTCCTCAGCAACACTCAGCAATATTTGGTGTGAGTTTTCCCCTCCTCCAGTGGGAGAGGGACGTGGAGGAGAGTGCTCCATGACACAGCAGTTATTGTGCTCTTCCTCTCTGCCGAGCAGAGAGCTGGGTGCTGATCACGACTGAAGGAAGAAGGGTGAGAATCCTCATTGTGCCCCTGCAACCATCCCCAGTCACACTCTGCAGAGCTGCCAGCCCTCCAAAGGAAAGAAAATGTGCTCATTAAACTCATGGTCTGGCTCCCTTTTTTTTATTTCTTGCCATATTAAAAGAAGTCTCTGTTCTCCTCAGTCTGAAACCCGGGGGTTTTGTTTTGATGATTTCCAGTTTCAATAGTTCAATTTTAGTCTCACCTTCTAATTTGTATTCCTGGTATCAGCTGCTAAAGGAGCAAGTTAAATGATTTGAATTCACACTGATTTAACATTACTAATTGCACTGCCAAATGCTATCCAACCTTGCTGTTTTTTTTTCAAGAGACATCAAAACCTCTGATAGGTTTAAGATCCTCCACACTTAAGGGAGAGAAGGAAAGAGCAAGTACGGCAATAAACCCGAGTGGAGCAAATTATCAATTACAATCAGTTAACTGTGTTATCTAACACTGTGCCTGCCACAAAGAGGAAAATCAGCCTTTTCACTCTCTGTAGGTTGCTACGCATGTGTTGCAATAGAAGTATTTATGCTGCTGTCTCCACCAGCTCAAAGAACAGCGAGGAGCAGCACTGCACTGAACACAGTCAGAGGCAAAACCTGGGGGAGAGGGGAAAGCCCTTGTTCCCATAGCTACAAGCCAGCAGCAAGACACACACCTCCAAAGGCTGAATTAGAAAAGTGCTTTTAACCCAACATGTTCTATTTAATTTCAGCAATTTTCCCCCAACTATTATACTGCTGTGTGGGTTGTGTTGACAGCTGCTGGAGCTCCGCAGTCTTCACCTCCAGCAGCTGCCGCAAAGAAGCCAAGCACACACCTTGGAGTTAAACCACTAATAAACAGCTTATCAGTAGAAACAAATCTCTCTCCCGTGGGTGGGCTGGCGACCCTGCAACCTTATGATAATTTAAGAGCTCAGAAGAGAAAGAACCTTAAAATAAAGGGGAGTATGGGGGTGGAGGGAAGATGGCATTGCTCTACATCTGCTGTTTGTACCAGTTTGAGTGCATGTACGAGGGGTGCAAATGTCTGAGATTAATTGCTAGTATTTCTATTGATATATTATGAATATAATAATATCAATAATTATTATTAATAATAAATATTAATATACTAATATAAATTATTAGTATTATATAATTAATAACAACAACAACAGCAATAATATCATGGATATGTGGTGCACAGGTTTGGTACCATCACATCTTTTTCCTCTGTCTGTAACAAAACAAGTTATGCTCATATAAGCACTGGTATAATTGTATTTACTCTGTGCATTGGTATGTGTGTGTGGGGTTTGTACTTCTGTAATTATATTACTGTGTGTAGCAGTCTGTGTAAAGATAAGTTCTTAAAATTATTTTCAGGAGTCACATTTTCCCCTTGAAGCCTCCTGCCTTTGTTTGCTGTTACATAACCACATTTTGCTCTGCTTTGAAATATTTTCCCTTCTCCGTCGCTGTTGGAAATACCCACGCAAACCAAGAGGAGAAATGGGCTATAAAGGGAACAAACAAAACTGAGTATTGACTTAAACTCATTTTGGTCTGGTTCCAACTGTTGCCAAACACACAAGATAGATACATAGAGAGTGGAGAAAAACTGTCCCCCTCTCCTGCTTGCTTATGGTGCCACTTGCAAATACCATAAATAAAAAAAAAGGCTAGCAAAGATACAGATAATATTAAAACATGCAGATTCCTTATGGGTATGACCCGAATTCTCAAAACTTTTTAATATAAACATCCTTGAGGACCCCATGGGTATCAAAAATACATGAAGGTAAAGAGAAGGCAATGCTATCTTCATTGTATTTATCTCAAAGATATTCTCTATTTTTCTATTTTTATAATCTATTTTTCCTCTTCACTGTTGACAGTCTTATAATTTTCATGTCTTTCAGGCCTACAACTTTACAATCATGCTTTATTGATGAACTGAAGCTTGGTATACAGTATTTTCCAGAGGCTCAGCTAAAAATTGGACTCTGTTATAAAAACCTGTGTCCACACATGCATATGCACATGTCTAAAGGCTATCACCCAGCAAATTTACAGCTGAGTACTTAAAACCAAGACAAGCATTAGAAATGAAATATGACTAGCACTTCATAAATGGAGCACTGGGAGAGAGAAATTGTGTCACATCCAAAGTGATGAGATCCTCCTCCCTCATCCTGGGCTGTGCCTTCTTGGCACTACAGCTATGTGAAAGTTTTCCCATTTTCTTTTAGAGTAATTTATTTTATGGCATTTTAGGTGCCCCACCTTTGAATTCCACCCCAAACTCTCACCTAAGCCTTCCTTGCCTCTGTCTTTGAGTAACACAGATCTTGGCTGTGCCTCTCCTTGCCCCAAGTTATCCTTCTGCTCCTCCCTGCCCACAGGAGCCCCAAACCACTGTTGGTAACATAAAACCACCATCTTTATCATTAACACTCTTTAAATTGAAATGTCCTATAATCCCCAGTGCCACCACATTGTGTCCTGCCCCTTCTGCCTTGCTAGAGGTGACTTCCTGGGTACCTCCTTTATCCCAGACTGGGGTGCACACAAATCAGGTGTTGCTGCTGTGAAGAGATTTAGGAGAGAAAGGAGCAAATCCTGGTGCCAGCATTGCTGCCAGACTTCACAATTACTGGAGAAAAGGGGCCACAAGGAGTAAATGACACATTTATGGCAATCTCAAGATAACCCTTTATGCTGACTTCAACCTTGACTTTATGGGTGGATTGGCTGACAAAAACTGAATCACGAGGTCATGTCCTCCTTCATGATCCTTCTCAAGAACCACTTTTACTGGGGTATCTGGAGGATATTGGCCATTATACAATGGAAATGGAAAAGGGTCACTGGCCAAGTTTGGTCTGAAGGGAGAATTTCCATGAGCCCTCCCTATGTTGTCTGTAAATTGAGAGATCTGAAGGCAGGGTAAGTCCACAGGTCTGTTGGGGAACATTCCCCGTGGCTGCTGCTGCAACACTATCATTACAAACAAAAAACAGCAGAAATATTTGGGCCTTCATTTCAAAATTCCATATGAATATTTGTCAAATTGGCAATTGATACCATCCCATGGCATGAGGGTCTCATAAAGGAGGCTAAAAATGCCCCAGATTGCCTAAAAGCATTGGTGAGTTTGGACTCCAGTCTACATTTTTGCACTTAATGTGCATTCTAGAAACATTTTCCTACTATGTTTAATGAATCCGGGAGCAAATTAATTTAGAAAAATAAATTCAAATAGACTTTTCTGAATCAATATTGCAGCATTTCACATTCTTGATAACTTGAATCATAGTGCTGAAGCAATATTCAGCTGCTGTAAATTGCCACAGCTCCACTGAAGCCAATAAAGTTACAGTAATTTATTTCATCTGAGGATGTGATTTTTTACAGAATAGTCCTGACCTTATTTAATTGTGGGGTTTGTTCATTTATTTGTTTTAATAAATGGAGGAAAAAGGGCAGACTCCTGCATTTGCAGGCAGAATGAAGTGATTACTTCTGCAAATAAACTGGGTACCAGTAGCAAAACTAGGATTGCCAGCAACTAGATTGTGAGGAAAAGAGCTCAGCTCAAGAACAGAAACAGGGAAGTTGTGCATCCTCTTCTTTCTTTCTTTCTTTCTTTCTTTCTTTCTTTCTTTCTTTCTTTCTTTCTTTCTTTCTTTCTTTGAAGAATCTGAGTTATGGAAACACATTGGAGACATTTCAAGATTTTGTATGATGTATTTTCATTAAAGTGCACTAAAACTGCAAATACATGCATGTCCCAGTGAGGTTTTCTGGTGGCCTCTAGAACCTGCTTTAATGCTGGTTAGAAATAGAATTTCAGGGAAGGAACAGATACACAGGGATTTTTCTTACAGCATAAACTGGCAACTTCGGGAATTGCTCAGTGAGGAATTTTTTGACCTGGGTTGGATGTTTCTAGGCCAGAGATGTGAGTAGCCCTGCATTCAGTGACTCCCACTGACTCTTAGAAACAAATTTATTCTGTGGCTTCCACAGGATCCTGTGAGAATTAATTCCCTGGCCTTGTGTGAAAAGATTTCTTTTTTTCTCTCTGCTCTGAAATTGATGGTTGATAATTTCATTATCAGTCTACCTGCTGTTGCATTGTGAGAAACAGTGAATAAATCACTTCCCATTCTTCATATCTGTGTCAGTCATATTCCATCTCTGTCCTCTATTATCTAGTCTATTATTATGTATTATCTGTCACCCAGTCTATCCACTCTCCATGTAAAAAAACCGTGGAGTAAATTTGGTCTTCCCATCTCTGTCTTAGTTCCAGTACATTCCTTTGAGATGGGGTGAAATGAATAATAAGTACACAATGAAGAGCAATAATATGCAGTAGCATAACACTATTTGATTTTTCTTCTCTTTGCCTTTCCTAATCATTCTTGATATTCTTTGTTTCCGAGTTCCTGATATTGATGTGACAGGTATTCAAAGTGTTCAGTGTATCCTGAAGGACTCCAAGAGTTCTTCTTAGATGCCAAGAGGTGAATTACCACCTTAGTGACTGCATGTAATAGTTGTACATCTCTGCATCCTTGTACATGCACATGTCTGTCTGCACTGCCTGGTGCTGCACCACCACACTGCAGTTACTAACATAGAATTCAATACAAGCACTTAAATGATCTTCTGAAATACTTCACAGTCAGCTTTAGATCAGCCTTTTACAAATCATTTTGTAGGAGCCAATATTATCAGTGCCCTTCTTCTCTGCTTCCTGCAATGTTCATGAGTATGTTGAGGAGCCCTGGGCCCAGGTCCAACCCATTAGTAGCACCGTAAGTGACAGTATTATACTGTGAAGAATCTAATTATTCTTGTCTTTTCTCCCCCCCTTTTCTATTTTTAAGCATCTACTAATTGATCATTGTCATTTATCCTGTGAATATTTAGTTTTTGTAAGGGCTGTTGACTCATGGCAATGGCAATGACTCATTGCCAGTTTTTTGGGCAACACAAAAAGACATTATTATCTCTAACGTTTTTTTTGCTTCTCACCTCTTCTGAGAACTGTGGATATGTGAGGCTGTGTGACATATGACTACCCTTTGCAAAAGCCATGCTGTCTTTTCCTTGGCATTTCTTACACATATATTTTTCTTCCTTAATTACTACTAACTACTAAGTTTCTAATGCTTGCAGTCCAGAAAACTATTGGTCACTAGTACCCACGATAACTCTTCAAAAATTATTTCCTAACACTCCATCAGGTTGCTTTAAAACCTCATTTCTGGACACTTGAAGAAGTGCCTCCTTTGCTCTTCCAGGGCCTCCATGCAGAAGGTAGTGAGTAAAGCTGATGATAAGCATGTACATAAAAGCTCGTCCCTTTTCTGGGACCTCAAGTTTTTGACTGTATTTTTCTTCCTTTAAAGATGTTTTTCTCCTTGTGATGCAGGGAAAAAAAAAAGGCCTTTTCCAAATGGATTGTTTATTTCCCACCTTCTCACTTGTCATTCCATCTCTTGCTTTGTGTATAGAGCACTAATGTCCCCTGGTAATGACAGCACTGCCATGCACTGCTGCCTTTAGCCTTTATTGAAGCTGCATCAATTTTCTACCTTGCCCTGACTTGCCCTGACAGTTACCTTCAGATTTTTCTATTGTGCTTCATATTGTGAATGTTTACCCATTAGTTCCAAATTATTTTCAGTGTGAAAACAGATATTCCAGATTCTACCTCATTTCCCCCCGTCTCTCACACATGAGCATGCACACAGCCCTGACTCCTCAATGGTGGATAAAATCACTGTTTTCCCTACGAGAACAAAGAAATAGGGAGATGTCTTGAGCTGGAAGAAATTGATTTCTTCAAGGCCTACCTTGGAAGATACATGGTTTATTTTGCACAACAAGGGGGAGTGTAGTCATCTGACTTGCTGGTGACACATCCCAGGTACGGACGGGGCACTCGGAATATTTCACAGGCAGAATCTGAGGACCGAGCATTTTAAACTGGATTAGTTTCACAGTACAGAGTGCAAGATCATATATGGACATATGAGTTATGAGAACACTTGCTGCCATTTGATGCCTGATATTAAAGGCCCTTTTGCTGGGATGGCGGAGCAAAGACAAGATAAAGGAACGCAACCTTGCACACAGGCTGTCAACATGACAGAAAACTCAAAGGCCCTGGAAACCCAAGATGGATTAGGTGAGTTATTTCCTGCAGAGACAGGGGTGTACACATCCACACTGACAGGTGCAGCATAATTTGGTCACCTGGGATCAAAACCAATGGCTTTAAAGTGGAATGCATGGCTGACAAGGGCTATTAAGATGGTCAGAAAAATGGAGAGCGTAATGTATGAAGGGATACCAGAAGAGCCTGGCTTGATTAATTTACTGGAGTGGGGGTGACAGGAATCATGGTTTCTGCTGATAGACACCTCAGTGGGGTGAATGCTAAACAGGTGGAAAGGAATTGTGGCCAGGGAGTAAAACTGGCAAGGAAACAAGCAAGGCCCCCAACATGTGGGAGAAACAAAGCCTGAATCTCTGGAGAAGGCCCTGAGCTGATGGGCAGGGGAGCTTTTGGAGGCTTGGAGCACCCTGGAAAAGAAAGAAATCCTTTATGGGAGGGTGCACAGTGTCCTCACCACCTGCAGGTGAAGACTTGGAGTTTTTCCTACTTTTCCTATCAGCTCACTGCACATCCTTAGACATAACTTGCTGTTGACTGGCTCTGGTCTCCAATGAAAAATGGCAAAATCGAGGTAATTATGCTGATGGCTTCTGCAAAAAAGGTTGAGACCTGCCAGCAAGGAGGGCTGAGAAGCACAAAGGTGTGGTTATTCTCATTTCCAGCTACTTCAAAGGAAAGCAGATTCTGCCTTTCCAGCCATCAGGTGTGTGAGGGGGTGAGAACAACGGCTGAGAGAATAATGGCTGCGTTACCTGCACAGCTGCAGGCAAAACTCCAAGTGTTTTACACAGAGAATATAAGTTAAAGAGAATCTTTATTTACTTTTTAATAATTCACCTCTCCATGTACCACCAATGATGCTTTGAAATTAATAAATTTCCTGACAGCAGGGGCTGTAACTCTCTGCATCTTTTATCCCAACATTTTCTTTTGATCATTGCCTTTTCCACAATAAGCATCTATACTGAAAGTAGCTGCCTCCTGCTCATAAATGAATAGCTGCCTTCATGGTCTGTGCCACATTTATTTTAACTTGGTCAGACTGGCTAAAATTAGATGACTGCTACTGAAATCTAAAATTCAAAGAAGGTCAAAGTTAGCCAGATTAGTGTGTTGCCAGCTGCATTTTAAAACCTTAAAAGAAAATCCTAAAATATTGGTGTATTCCCCACCAACTAGGGAACATTAATCATACATGAGGTGAAAAAATGCAGCTGATCCCACAAATATTTCCAAAGCTAAATTTATAGAACCACTGCTCACCCACAGATGCATTCCTTCATCTGTGTTGTCAACAGCACCTATTTTAACAGGGATCCTTTAGTTATCTCTGCTCTTTGGCCATACCTCCACTCCCTGCAGGCTTTCGAAAGCTGAGAAACACCAACAGACTGGCACTGAAATTGTTAGCTGGGATTTCATCTGGGGCACAAGGCTGCCAGGCTGGGATCCATGTGTTTTGTTCAAAGCATCTTCAGCTCCAGTTTGACTGATGTGGGAAATTCTTGGCTGTGTACTGGTACTTCTATAATGCTGGGAGTACTGGGAGATCTCGTTTTTCTTGGTGAAAAGTGTTTCCTTCTCACTCTGCCACGAGATGTTTAAATAAACAAGTAATACTAATGTCATTTTGTAGCAATACTTCTCCTGTGTAGAGTCAGAGAGATGCATGTGCAGCTTTGGTGTTTAGTCACTCTTTTCCATACAAGGGGTTATATCAGTTTTCTGATATAAAGATAGGAATTATTGCACAGGGCAGAAAAAGCTCTCTATTTAAGGGCAGATGCCTCCAGACGCAACAGATCATGATTCTCCATTACTTGTTAAATTTCTCAGGCTATTCAGATACACACTTGGCTACACTGACAAATCCTAATAAAATCAGATTGCCAAACAGAAAGAGGAAAAAAAGTTATATAAGATAAAAGGGCTGTGAGCTCAAAAGTTCATTGAGACTGCTATAGAGCATGATCAGATTTACACTTTGAAGTACTAAAAGGATGATGAGTGTTTGACAGTGCCAAATGTGGTCTTTAGCTTTTTGTCTAGAGGTAGCTCCTCCTGGTAAGTACAAGCATCTGTCTCCATCAGGAAAATCACTGATCCAAGGCAGCACAAAACTTTTGCCTTCAACTTGACTTTCACGGTTTCCCTCTCAGTTTGCTTCATCTTAAGGTATTTTCTCCCTGGTGCCTTCAGTCCAAAATGTGCCAGTGATGCTTCAGTGGTACCCCTTGTTTGCTCAGAGCAGTTGTGAAAATCGTAAGACATTTTTATTTTGAGCTTAAAATTGAAGGCAGCACTGTTCAAGCATGGATGTTCTAAAACCTAAATGTGGGCTCATCATAACAATGACAAATCAGGAATATCATCAGCTCTTTTGCAAACACTGAAACTGGAGTTCATCATATGCTGCTTCATGTAACTTACACATTTAGAGCCAGCCACTGATGTCCAAGGAGAGGGAAATACACTTCTAGAGGAAAAGCCCTTCACTTTGCATTGTCTGTGTCCACAGTGAACAAAATTAAAAAAGCTTTTATTAGTGGCTAAGCCTTTAGACAAACCCAGCTTCGCTGCCAGTTTTATTTTAACTGGGCAACAGCCATCCTTGCTTTGCAAGTTTTTATCTTGAGGAAGGTATTTTCATTATGGGTCATAAAAAAGACAAACCAAAAAAAAACTGTTTTAGGTATAAAAAGTTTATTTGGCCAGACCTTGTCGCATATGTTGCCTCTTTGCCAAACCACATCCAGTTGCTCCTGGTTTTGTGCAGTAAGATAATTCTGACACATTGAACAGCAAAGCAAAGCAATGTTACCTGTGGAGGGTGGCATTCCCATCACTGATGGGTGTTGGACAGAACCTGGTAGCTGACTTACTGCAGTTCCTTCCAACCCCTTTCCTACACATCTCTGGCATCACTAAAACACCCAAAACATAAATAATCTGAAACGACTCAGAGATGGGGAAGAGAGTATGCAAACAGTGAGTGTTCAGTGAAAAAAAAAAGAAAAATGGAACCCATGCATTTTTTTATGTCCCAGCCACGTGTCAGTTCCCCAGTGCTCCTGCAAGGCTCATTTCAAGATGTTAGTACTGCATTACTTGACAGCCTGCTGCTTCCAAACTCAGAATTCCTGGTGAGCTGCAGTCTGCAGTCAAGATTTGAGCATTCAGAAAGGACTGTAACTGAATTTAGATGCATGTAACTCTTAAATTACACACTGCTGTAAAGTATTGATGTTTATACTCGATAGCTTTAATATTACTATTTATGTCTCAATAAATTATACTTCCAGAAGTAAAAATGGAAAAACCAGACTGCATTAATACCTACACTAAACATAAATCTCAAAATATAATTGATATGGATATTAGCAGTGCAATTTCAATAATATTAAACATGCCTATGGCTTGTGATAGGATCTTTTAAATGCAATGTACAACGGATAAAGTGAATCAGATAAAAAATATGCTCTGCAGAAGAGCTGGTTTGAATGGAAGATTAAACCCCATGTATTGGATACCAGACACTGATTTGAAGTGGGAAACTTATGACTTTTGATAAACCAAAGCAAGCTAAAAATAAATTCTTTTTAATATGACACTTAAATGTGCCTCAAATTTGAGGTCCGCAAATTATTCTTGTAATCATTGTGGGGTTTGCAGTGGAGCATACTTACATTATTTTCTCTGGAGAGAAGACTACTTTTTACTTGCCAGTCATGCTCCACAAAAATTGGAGATGGAAAACAACTCCCTAATGTAAAAGTGTGTCTATTAAATATTTAAAAATAGGCACCCTGTAACAGAAGTTATCTGGCAAGTCAACTGCAGGCTTGTTGATGCCTCAGATTGTATTTCTGAAACAGCAGGGCACTGCACATCACCCTGAACAGGGCTCTTTTTGCAACAATAAATCAGCATTCAGGTCCTCTTCATGATGTGACTTACAAGACTGTTTTTCACATTATATATTTGTGCTTATTATGGGCTGGAGGAAGCTGAGAAACTCATAAAATGAGCTTATCTTTTGTGTTAGGGTGAGAAGTGCTTTAAATTGTTTCAACCATGAACTCCACAGATAGTAGAGCCACCCATATGTGAAATTACATTCCATAAAACGGCAATTTCACTCAAATCTATTAATGAATTTTTTAGCCTCCATGGGTTCCAGCATGGCTTTAATTTGGGTAGGGCATCTGCAGAGAAGAAGAGGATTGTTATTTGAAAAACATCACTGTATAGGGACAGACCTTCATGCTGTGTGGAGGCATCTGAGGAAACCACTGGAAAAGTTGTGAGGGTTAATCCTTCCCATTTCTTGGTGAACTTTCATGTATGAAGGGATGGGGTGGAGGAGGGTGAGGTGGGGCTCTTGCTTCTCTGGGTGCAGGAAAATAAGACCAGGAAGTGCAGGTAAATTTATTTCACTGTTATATTCAGCCTACAGAATGCTTTAAAAATGTCATTGGTTTACCAAAATGATCTGATAGTGACAACACAATTAATTATCCTTTCTCCAGGTTGTTTAAAGATTCTTCAATGTCTGAGTAGCCTTTCTGGTCTTCTATGAATGCTATGCAGCAAAATTTTAAAAAAAAAAAATCCTAAAGCCCTGAAATAACTGATTGTAGAAATAAAGACAATAAAGCTTCTCTTTTAACTCTCTTTGCTCAGCACTTGACATGAATACATCACCTTCAGCATGTAGAAAATATTCAAGTATCTTCTGAAAGGAGCCTGCATCACGGTAAACTTTCACCAGTCAAGGTGTTCATTGTACATGAGGACTACAGGGCTTAACAAAAATCTGTGTGTACATCCAGAAAACATATTGGGGCTCTGAAGGAAGAGGTATTGGTGGGGCTTGATGCTGGCTGGAGTCTAGGCAAAGTTTATAACTTGCTCCATGAAACAGAAGTCCTGCACCGTAAGTGGAAAAGAACGTTTGGGGCTAGATAAGGTAAGCACACATTTTTGTTTGGATGAAGTGCTTATCCATTACTTGTAGCTTGGACCACTAATATTTTCCATGTGACTCTGTATTCCAGGAAACTTGTTCAGGATGATTCATTCCATTTACTGTTGTAGTTTTACACTGGCATTACATAATATCAGAGTGCTACAGGCTGCACAAGTTAGCAGCTGACTTCTGAGCAGAGTTTAATAATGATTTCATGTGCAAAGAGCCATTCTAGAGCCAGCCAAAACAAACTGGAAGCAACTCGTTGTCTCAGAAATCCCTAACTGATTTGGGTCTACATTGCCTGAAGGCAGTTGTTCTTTTTCTATCAAACACTCACAACTGAGATTAGCAGCATGACATGGCTTTTTTGATGTAAAAGAAAGATATCAATAAGGGATTTTCTAATGACAGTTTCTTATTCTGGACTGTTTTTCCTGCTGCCATGAATATCAGAGCTAATCTCTCCATAAATGCTGCAAATGCTTTTTTTTCAGAATTCAGAAATTTGAGAAGAATCTGGAACAAGGCTGAGGTGGGGCTGTTGGTTGCAAGCTGTAATGAAGTAATGGTGTCAGCCCAAGATGTGGCTCTATAGGCCGGCAGTGACCTCATGAGAGATTAATCTCCTTTAACTGCAGATGTATCCAAGTATAACATCTCTGGTTTCTTTTGAGTGAACCTGTGTCTATGGCAGTTGGGAGAAAAATCCTTCAATAAGAACACCTAGCTCACAATTAACATCTTGCATGAATTTTGACTATCTTTAAATTTATATATTGAAAGTGTTTATTATTGGAAAGGTTTGCACCTAGTAATTTTGGCTCTTCTCTTGATAACTGAAATGCAATAATGAATAATTTGTCATGTATAATGGAAAAATATGAAGTCCCTCATATAAACTGAATTTTGGGTTTTACCTCCAGGTCCCCTTTTTATCTTGTTTTTGAGTATCTTAAAGGAGAGAAGGAAAACACGACATGCAGAAATACTCCAGATCTCAGACCACCATCTGCATCCTCAGCTCTCTGGTGCTTTTTTCCTTTTCCCTTTTCTTGCCTTCTGTTACCACCACTCGCCAGATCTGGGATCTCATTATCCCTTTCCTCTCCTAGCCAGACTGTGGGCAGGAACAGAGAGCATGGATCAGTGTCTGAATATTTCCTCACAGCTCAGCAGCCTTGCTGGCTCCCATGCATGGAGAAGTTTGGATTTCCCAGCAGTTTAGTGCTGTGATTTTTCACATTTGTCTTTCAGGCAGTTCCTCATCTCAAGCCTAATGTGCCCAGCCAGGCATGGAGCTGAGGACAGGCACAGCAGGAGATGAGCAGGGAGCCTGTTGCCTGTGAGAGAAAGCCTTTGAGTTTTTGTTCTCCAGGGCTCTGGGTGCTGGGGAGATGCTCTAAAAATCCAACACCAATGAGTCCAAGGGTGCTGCCCTGTCCCTACACCCAGCTCCCTGAGGCTGGTGGGCAGCACTGTGACTTTTGAATGCTGGGGGAAAAAACCAACACAGAAATTGCTGGATAACAAGCAGACACTCACAGGAATTAAACGAGAAATAAAAAGCTCAGGACATTTTTGTCACATGCATTTAGCTTGCTTCCTAATTCCAGTCAGTCTATTTTTTTCTTCCACAAAGTCATAGTTTCTGGCATACTCTGCAGTCTGATGGTGCAACAATGACTTTTTTTTAAGGACATCTCCCTTTGGAATATTTGTGTGTGTGGTTTCTTTGTTCTGAGAGCAGAATATGCCTGCCAGCAAGACAGAATCTCATTTAGTTACAAAATACACTGATTCTCTTAATGAAGTTGTGGATCTGCTCTGCAGATGAGGGTCTCCTCAGCTTCTCTCAGTAGGACAATTATGGTTTGTTTTAAAAGTACAAAAATTCTCTGAGGCACCAACTCCTTCAGTTTTTTTTAGCAGGTTTTGTTGAAATATATAATTTTTTTAATGCAGCGCCAGAAACCGGCCCTGCATTCTGTCCTGAGAGAAGGGCTTTAATTTTTCAGGGGGATGTTTTAGTCTTCATTTATCACATTACTATTCTGCAGGGGTTTGCTTGAGCAGTCAGAATTGAGTTCTGTCACTTGAGCATGCATTTTAAATTAAGACAAGGTCATCCTCTTCTGTGTTTGATAATCATCAGTTGCTTGAAGCGTACAAGAAGATGTGTTCAGACAGGTAGGCTTGAGCTTTCTGGTGATGGAAATTGCACAAATCTTAAAACTTATTAGGCCATGCAATTAAACACTTGTTCTTTTTTGTTTATGCCCTGTAGGTGTATTCTTTTATGCAGTATGGCTCTTCCTATAAAGACGAATCTGACAATCATTCACAGAGGCATTTATCCTTGTTTTCTCATATGAATTGAGCTCCTCTTCCTGAGTTTCAGCTTAAAAAAATGTTTAAACTACTTAACTGCTTCTGCTGCTCATTCTGGCCACTCCAGTTACTTCTTACCATTCTACACAAATCCATCAGGCATTTGCAAAGGTAAAGGTGCTCTGGAGTGGCAGAACTTCCCATCTCGTAGCATCTGTGTCACATGTGCATCCCTTCAGTTTGAAAATCTCTCCCTCTTTGGCATTTTCAATGTATTCTTACCAGAATTAGAGCTGATGTTGTTTTCATTCTGAGCAGGAGTGCCCATAGGACCCAGACGAGACTGGCAGAGTGCTGAGCTCAGCACAGGGTTTACATAATGTCTCAATCCCTGCCCTCAAAAGCTGGTGAGCCAAATAAACAGGACCAAGAGCAGGAGGAGAGAAGAGAGGTGAAGTGACAGGTCAAGGTCAGGCAGCAGAAGTCTGTGAGAGCCATGGGACCAGAACAGGGGTTTCCTGAGCCCTAGGATAGCCCCTGTAGCACCAAGTGTGGGGTGTTTTATGGAGAAGATCCATAAGCTCTGAGGATTCAATTATTTTTTTGTTGCCTTCCCCCTGCTGCCCTTACATGTGACTGGCGGCAGCTGTGGTGCTGGCTGCTGCCAAAGTAGTAAATAGAGTCTTTTATCCCCTCTGAAAGGAGAGTGAATGATGTAATTTGGCTTCCCTTCCCTCCTGCTGAGTGCCAAGACCTTATTTCTGTATCAGTGCACATGGCCATTTGGCACGGAGCAGGACCCCTCTCTTTGTGGAAGTGGAGGCAGGATGTTAATTCTTTTTGATGTACCAGTAACGGATCTGGAGCCGTGCAGCCGCGTGTCTTTCAGGAGGCAACTGACTCCCAGTGCTCCCAGACAAAAAAGGAGTGTGGGCTCCTTTCACTGCACATGCAGAGCCCGAGGAGGTGACCACACACCTCCTCCAGTGCTGCCCTGCTGACCACAGCTCAGTTGTGTTGTTTGCTTTCAGCATCAATGGGATAGCGAGGTTGTTTGTGTTGCCTGTTGGGGTGGTTCTGCTCCAGAGCACCTCTGCATTAATTAATCAAACTTCTTTGTTCTACAGCCCATACATTTGAGCTGTATCCCTTTTAAAGGCTGGAAGAAGGATTCAGATCCTGTGTAACTTGTGAAGTCATATGGCACCCACAAGGCTGTATTTCTGCCTAGTCTGCCTCTGTCTTCCAACCATATGAAAATGTTCTTACTCCAGTGGCTTTCCATCAGGTCATTAACTTTGGTTTATTGCCTGTGAAGACAGTTCTGTGAACTTTCCTTCTGGATTTTTGTGAACAGGAACAAATTGCTGGAAAGGGTGGGGAAGGAGAGTGGTTGCCTTCTGATGCCAGTCCAGATTTATGTGTTTGGCTTGTCTAAGACCTGGAATTACTCTGTTTCCTCCTTGAGACATCCTACACCTCACATTGAATGAGGTGAGGGTATCAGATAATCTTTTTTTTCTCTCTTAGGAAAATAGAAGAGGGTCCTGGACAAAAATGTGCCAGCAAAGCTGCTAAAACCAGCAGGCAAATGATGGTGAGTGCCTTTTTCATCCTGTGTCTGTCTCTGTTAGGAAAGAAAGAGGTTGCTTTCATTCAGGGAGGAGACACCTAACAAAGTAACAGAGTCTGCAGTCTCAGGATAAAAAACCAAAAAAGGCACTGTTCTGTTCTGAGTTTGACCTGGCCAAAAGAGTACTTGCATGGTGTCCACCACAACACACATGGAAATTCAGAGTGAGAGAACAAGCTGGTCCAGAGCCTCTCCCCAGCCCTGTTCCTCTAACCAGGACAGAATCAACAAGGCATGATTTTTAACTGCACATTAATTATAAGCTTGACAGTTCTCTCTTTCATTTTTATTGTGTTTTCAACTTACCTAGGTTGCCAGAGGCAGCTCACATGTCTGCTCACAGGAGTGCTGTAAACGAATGGTTCAAGGTTTTCACAGCCTCTGTGAGCTGACAGAGGCTCATTCCTTCCTTTGCTGTTTGACAGTCAGAGCAGAGAGACAGATTGGACACGTCTGCATCTGTAACATCCAGGCTCTCCAGCACTTATGTCCACTGCTCCACACTCAAGGGTAAATCCAGTGGGTGCCTGAGCATCCAGAGGCAAGTCTTGCACTGGAGAGCAGAGGTAGCTGAGTTTCAGTCTTTGCATGTGGATGAGTCTGGTCAAAAATGCCTGGGGCTGGTGTCCAGGGGCAGCCCAGCCACCAAAATGGACTCTTTGGGGTTTGACTGCCCTTAATCTCATCCTGCCAGGATATTGCTCCTGGTCCCACCACACCCACTTCACTACACCAGTGCCATGGCACTCAACTGCAGACATGCAGGTGAGCAGCACAGAGAGCAATTCAACAGAGCCCCAGCCTTTCCTTGTGCTGCAGGATGAAACCTATTCAGGCAGAAGGCTGGATTTGTCCCCTCATGCACTGAGAGAAACACAGTTTCCTGCTTCTCTCCCCACTTACCCACCCCTGCCCCCAAATCCCTTGGTTGCACCTTCTATATCCATTTCTCACACGAGTCTTTTATTCCCTGAATGGCTTCTCTTACCTTCTCTCATTTCTACCAAGAAATGTTTCATTAAAGAATTTTTCTCGAGAGAAGAAGTGTTTGGCTAGAAGACAAGACAAGTGCGTGTGTGTTAATTTTTCCGGTAGTAGGATCACTGCAGCCAGCCAGGGCCAATCTGATTCAGGAGAGCTCAGACTCCCTGATTCCACCTCAGAAAAAGGGCTTGGCCCACAGTGAGGGGAGAGTTTTGCCACTTAGAGGTGAAGCTGCTCCCTCTGAGAAAAGGAACAGAGTTTAGGGAAGAGCCACAGAGAGCCTGGCTTTTGCTTCTGCTGTTTCCAAGGGAAGGAGAAGGAGTGCTGCAGATGTGAGGGGTTGTCCCATCCTGTTTTGCTGCCACCCTGGCCATTAATATCCTCTTTGGGAGTAGTCTGGTCATTGACAGGAAAAATTGGTGGTGGCACTGATGCCTTCAGCCACCCCCTGCTTTGTAGGTGCCTGTTCCTCAGCATAGGAAAGCAAAACAGCTGAGGGAGGGGTGTCCCCAGAGCTTGCTCCCTGCTTCTATCAAAAGTGTTCCTGGCGTGGGTCTACCAGCCTGCCAAGTGCCCATCCCTGCCTGAATGGGCACAGAGCTCAGCAATTCAGCCTCTCACTGCCCTCTCATTCCTGACTGCTTCAGCTCTGTGTCTGGCTGTACCCCTGTCTCATGGGGTTGCCCATGGTAATCACTCAGCCAAGCTTCCTGCTGACTTGTCCAAATAGGTTTTTATCCTGTCAAAAACGCATGGATACTCTGTTAATTTAATTATTTGCTGAGGCAGGATCTTATGCAATGTCATCCATAACAGCTGTTTTCCTTAACTACCTTTGCTGCACAGTGAAACCTGGAGTGACAGCAGTGGATCTAAATCCTGCCTTCCCTAGAAATGAAGGTGAAACCCAATCAACACTTGTGCTGGATTCAGCACTGGCATTAATAGCAAGAGCCAGAGGCTGTGGAAAAGGTCCTTACAGCCAACTCAAACTTTCATTGAGGAAAATACTGGATTTTGGACTGGGAGCAAATGCAACTTTTGGGAGAGAAAGGATGAGTTGGTCCAAACATCACACCTCCAGGACAGTCGTCAGCCTCTGAACTTCATTTGCCACTGCTTAAAATGACAGATAATCGTGTGACATGTCTGGAAACTCCTGAGATATGGACTGAAGGAGGAAGATTCACATCTGCAATCCAGAACTGGAGTAAGACATAACTTGTGGATCAGAACCTTTTCCTGAACAAGAAAGTTTAGATGCACTTCTCCCTCAGTTCCCTCTGATGATGAGACTGAGTAAATAGGTGGCTTTTGTTTTCAGGACCTAATGAGCTCTTCCTGCTAAAGCTTCTGTGGAAGAGACACACAGGAACCTGTTCTGAGCCCTGCCTGCTTCTGTGTTTTTGGGCAGAAAACAAGATGCAGAGTGTCCTCTTTGCCAAAGACAGGATGTCCTCAGTCACTTGGTAAAAGGGGAAGACTTTCCCCTCTGGTCTGTGTATATGTATCTTAGCTCTAACCTCCACACATTTTATAGGAAGCATTCAAACCCCCTATCTTCAGGGCTGGTCACTTGGCTCTATCTTCTCTAACATCCTGAAAACAAAGTCCCACAGCCCTGTGGATGCTCTTAAGCTGGAGCTTTGTTTCCAACATCTCTGCCATAGCCAGAGCTGGTTCTAAGTACATCAGCATGGCACTGTAACAAATGATACAATTATTCCTGCATACAGCACTGTTTCCAAGACACTTATTTTATCAGCCAGTGCATTTCAGTGGAATTTATTTCCTCTCTCCTGTTATTCATTTACTTCTGTTCTTTTCATTGCAATAAAACTGAACAGGGGGGAGAAAATCTGGATGTCAGTTCAAAATGTTGTAGTAAATATTTCACAGTAATATAAGGAGAAATTGCTTTCTGTTGACTGCAGCTCATGCAGGGCATTGCATGCAGCTCAGCCCGGATAAACACGGTCAGCTCTGGATACACAAATTTAAAGTCTGTCTGTCTTCTGTTTCAACCCTGTCTGATGTTATATAGGCTGTATGAAAACCTGTGCCAGGTATTGACCCAGAGTGGGGTAATGGATGGTACAGTTGGCTGAGGTAAACAGAGGATGGTTATTGTTTTCATCTCAGCCCCTTTCCTCCTTCGCTGCTTTTGTCACCGAGAAAAAGAAAATAGAGAAGTGAAATGTGAAACCTTCCAGTTGCCTGCATCTGTTAACCAATTTATTTTTTTAAGGTAGAGGAAATGGGAGGGTAGAAAAGTTGAAGGTAGGAGTATGTCTTAATCTACGGGAGAGCCAGGTCAACAAATACATGTAATCATTCTCAGAGTTAGTGCGATCTGTGTCAGTCACGTTAACCTGTTGGACCAATGACCCGTGGCTCCCACCTGCAGTGTGGCTGGAAATAATAGTTCTAACAACACCCAGGACTGCAGATGGAGCACAGACCTCCTCAGGCTGCAAGCAGTGATTGAAAACTATCTGGATTATGGAAACTAAAACCAACCAAACAAATGGGAAAACAGCAACCCCTGTCTCTGCAGCTGCTTGACAGAACATTAATTCAGATAGCATTCAAAACATTAATCTTTACTTAGTTTCCAAATCTGAGCTGAAGCAGACAGGCTACAGTTACCGGATTTAGTATCGTAACTTGTGCTTTTTAAAGTTGCTTTTAATCTTTTTGATCCATGACAGGGTAAAATATCAGGGTGTGTCAGAGCTGGCAGCTCTGCAGTGGATAATCTGGCTTGTAAATACATTGGCTTGGATTACCAAATGGGCCAGGGAGAGAAAGGTGTTGGTTAAGAGGGGCTCAGGCTATTAATTACATTTAATGTAATGGTCTGCTGAATACAGTGGTTGCACAATGAGGAGAGGAGGAGTAGGAGTTAGGAGGAATCTTTCTGCTTCTATTCCATACTTCTTAAATGATAAGGCACAAATTTTCATGCTGCACCACACACGCTCTGTGTTTATTATTGTTTAGCTAGCTGGCCTTGCAAAGTATGGCTCATGAGTGTGGATGATTTGAAAATAATGACTCTGACATTATATGACCTTTAGGTACATTGACAACCACTCCAGACTACATGCTATTTTCTGAATAAAAGAATTTTTATTTTTTCTGGGAAAGTCTGTTGGTGGAAGAGCTTTAAATGTAATAAAGTCGGAGTTATAGTCAAAGCGACAGCCCTTGTTGTGGAACACGCTGTAGGGGACACGAGATGATTTCTGTGCATGATAATGCATTTGCTTTTAAATGCCATCACTAGATTGATAATTATAGAATTCTTCATATTGTGCCTGGCAGGGTGTCAAGGCTGAATCTCACCAGTCTGTTAGAGTGGGAGATAGAAAAGTGTGCTGTGAACCAGAAGAGTTCAGTCACTTTATGCATGCAGCTGCTAAATGAATTTAAGATGTTACAGGAAAGAGACTTTAGCCTTTTCTTTTCAGTGTCAGCATAAACCTGATGCTTTATTCACACTCTGAGTATTGGCAGGAAGGCTTTTAGGAGCTCTTTGTTGCCAACAATTCATAAGTGACCACCACACAAAGTCTATCTTCTCCCAGTTTGGTTAGGCATGTGGCAATTGGTTTAATTCCTCGTGTCCAGCTTCTACTTCTGCCATGTTTAGAGGCACAGGGGTACTTGAAAATCCTTTCTTTTCACTTTTAGAGTACAGAGAAATAACAGTGAGGAGGACAGAGTACCTGTAGCATCATGAAGATATTCAATATCTGTAGCAGGCAGAGGATGGAAATGAGGAAGGAATCTGCTGGTCATGTTCAACTACCAACTTCCTTAATCAACTTATTCTGAATAAAATAATAGGTGGAAATTTTAAGAACACCATGACCTAGAGAATGATACATGAAACAAAAAAAAAAGGCATGAATTCATAATTGGGTTTTGTGTATGGGGCCCATTGAAAATCATGGTTGCAACTGCCCACACACAATCAATGTCATCAGCACAGCTCCCTTTGCTGATTGCAAACCCTCAGTGAGTTTGCTGCTGTGTACCACAGGCAAATGTGGTTGAAGCCTTGTGAATTCTGCTGGTGAAGAGTGGGATTTTTGAAGTGCCTTAGTGTTTTAAATATGCCAGTGTTGACTCACAGTGACTGATCTGCTTTTGACCAGGTAACAAGTAAATTAATCAAAAATGATTTGAGTGGACAAGCTGTCTGTGAATGCTTAGATAAATATGATGAATGGTTTCTGTAAGAAAAAAGAGAGGGTTGCTATTAAAGATATAAATATATTTTATCTGGCCTTGAAAATACAGTATTTTGATATTCTTTCATTTCAGAATGTAATTTTTTTTTCTTAAAAATTGTCCCAATTATTTAAAGGAGCTCTAAACACTAATCACGACTCAGCACTTCCTTATGCATCAAATAAAACATTTCCACATTTATCTAAAATTTTCTTTCTCATTCCCCACCCACAGTGTCTCAGATTGGGAACCAAACAAAAGATGCATTATTCATCCAGACCTTTTCAAAATTCCATCTGTGGTCATCCAAAGACCCTGAAAAGGGCAGAGCACACTGTGAGGGTACGCTGAGGATCTTCCTCCTCACTCTGGTGGGGAGATCGTGCTCACAGTGTGAAAAGCCAGATGCCCATGTGTAAGTCACTGGCTGCAGGGACAATGAGTGCCAGAAGCAGAAGGTGGCAGCTTGCCTGAGCCTTCTCTAGAGCTGTTGAGAGCCAGCAATGAAAAAATACATGTGCACCCCTCAATTCTCACAGCAAAAAAAACCATCCCAAGAAGAATCAAGGCAGAAAAACCAAAAATTCAGCAGAAAAAGAATGAGAAGGGTGACAAATAGAGAAAAAAAGGCACATCCTCCACAGTAAGCAGGAGTAAGACAGCAGAAAACAGTCTGCTGGTGCTGTGTGCCAGTGCACAGAGCTGGGGACAGGAATGGCAGGGAGCCTGGGAGTTGTATCTGCAGCAGGAGGTGTCACACGAGGGCAAAGCCGAACGGCCACAGTGGAAAATCTGCCTGACTGACAAACCCCAATTCCTTCCCAGAATATTTCTGTTTTGGGACCAGCTCCTTCACAGCCTTTGCAAGGATGCAGAAAATGTTTTGGGGAGTTATGAAGACAGAATGCAACAAACAGACAAGAGCACTGTTGTGTTTGTGTGCTCTCAGAAGAGTGTTCATTCCTTTGTGCTGCCACATTAATGGAGTGTTTGCTGATAAAGAAAACGCCCTCGCTGTGCACTGCTTCTATTTCTGGTTACAAGTTAAAAACTCTTCTCTTAGGAAGATCCCTCTGTGTTTGCGCAGGTGTGTAGAGAAATTCTGAGCATTTTAATGTCTTATTTTAGTTAGAGAAGTCTGAAGGAAAATTTCTGAATTCAAATAGAGAACTTTAAAAAATGACATGATTTTCAAGAGCTCTGAATTCTAGAGGTATGCAAATAACTTTTTTTTTTCAGTTCCTTGGCAAGTGTAAAACATCATCTCCAGCTGATGATATTTTTAGCAAATACAATTTTTTGGGTGTGAAAATGAAACCAGCAATTTTGCAGTCAAAACCTATTACAAAACACCAATAAAAATGTGCATTTCTTTCCAAATGAGAGGCTGCTTATAATATGAAAAGTAAAATGTTTTGTTTTAAAGTATTAAAATGGACCTTGTTATGGAGTGCAATATTTTATTGAAACTGAGATGAATGAGCAAACATTTCAATGTCCCAGGATCTGCATTTTTTCATGGAAATGAAATTTCAAGTATTAGCTTTGCCAAGTCCCTTTCAGCTTCCACTGGATGTGACTGATAGATGTTTATTAAAGCAAGCTAATTATTTGTGTACATAAATATGGAATTTGCAACATAATATCAGTTTATGGTTTTGTAGTGGTTTCTAAACATGAATTATAAAAGACCAGTGGTGCATTGTAGCTTCTTATATAAGCTGCAAGAGCCCCAGAGGTTCACCAGGTAAGGGAATACAGCAGAGTGAAGACACTACAGATTTTAATTATTACAAGTTTGCTTACGGACATCATCACAATTACATCAATAACTTATTGAAGTAGTTCAGCTTATGTGGCTCAGCTCTCCTCAAATAAAACAGCTCTTGATCTGATGAAGCACTGAACTGTTCAGTTTTTCTTGGTTATTCTTATTATTCACCTTCCTATAATGCTTGCTTGGTTTTGCAGGCAGTGTTATTTTCATACATAACTCTCTTTCACAAAGCAAAATGTAAAAAACCTGACACGTTTTCCCTGGCACTTCTCCCACTCACACTTTTCTTTTTTTAATTGATAGATGCCTTTAAATTGCTAAATCAGGAGTACAGCCTGCCATCTTTCTCTGCTGGTAGGATATGTGAAGCTCAGCTGTCTACACCAAGGACACCATGGGATAAGATGGTCTGCGAGTGACCAAAACCTTGCTTCAAAGCCTCTTGTGACTGATGGTTGTCTTCTCTTTGTCATAAGATCTGACTGAAGTTTGCCCCTACAGCTGAAGGTTTCAGACCATCTGCTCCTTCAATTCTTCCTCTGTTTATCTCACTCTCTGATGTGTAGCAATGTGCTCTGACACGTGCTGGTTTTAAACATACCCCCTCCCATGGCACCACTGTGAGAGTTTGACTCTTCACCAGCCCTCCTTTCTTCATAGTTATGGAAGGAGTATTTTTTTTTCAAACTTTTGTATCTATGTTAAATTTGACTGAAATCATCCAATATTTAAAAACAAAAAAACAGTTTGGCATAGAGTGCCAGACACGCATTCCTATAGGCATTCACATCCAAACATATGCAGCATGAATCAAGGATAACACATCTCAGAGGCACCACATTCCGTATAAATCAACACTTCTGGAGATATTGAACATCTGTGTGAGCACTGACAAATTTCAAGCTTGTGTCTTAGCAGTTTCCTTATGATAAGCTCATTGTGATGCAGGCAAGTGTTAAAAGAAATGGAGACAATGACTCTGTGATGAACCCCTTGATAAAGCACACTTGAAAGTTCCCTCCCCAAAAATGCACTAAGTTATTAAGTAGTGAGGTAGAAGGGTCAAGTTCATCTCAGGGACTGATATCTGATTAAAAGACAAGAAATAAATCTGAGTATAAAAGCTCAGTCATGACAACAGAGAAAATGCTGCAAGAGGGGGCCACTGAGATCTGTGCTGGAGCTTGTGCTCTCCAGTGTATTAGTAAATGATCTGGAAAGAAGAACAAAGAGGAAAAGTGAAGCCTTTGCTGAGAAGTAATAAAAACTAAAATTGACTGTGAAGACTTGCAGGAGGATGGCTGAGTGATGGGCAATAAAACAGCAGGTGAAATTATCTTTCGATCAGCTGAAAACCTGATACACACGGAGAAAAATAACCCCACCTATACATTAGAGTGGCAAGTCCCACATGAGATGCTGCTATTGAAGGATTAGATATTCAGATCAGTGTAAGTTGCTCTGTGGATATGGCTCACTTCCAGGGCAGTCCTACAAACTGCTACAAGTTTTTAACAAAGAAAAAGAAAAGAATGAAAAACCAGGGAAAAACCCCAAACATGAAACGAAAGCAAAGCATTTCTGTAAGTCAGCAAGTAAAGCAGTGATGCATCTAAATTTTACAGTTCCAGTGTTGTCTTCTCTGCTACCAGAAAGTAACCAACAAAAGTACTGTTGCTATGGAATTATTTCTGTACAATGAGAAACTAAGTAGACCAGTTATTTTCTGTAAAGAGAAAAGATGAGATACATAGTGATTTCAAAAAATACAGGAGATGCTGAAAAGAGGAATTATTTCTTGTACCCCAAAAGGAGTGGCTTTCAAATTAAACCATCAAGCTAAGGTTTGAAAGGAAAGAAGAGGCAGAGTTTTGCACACAGTGCATAATTAAACGGCAGAGCTTACTGCCACAGGGTGTTGCGGAAGCCAAGAGTATAAATTAACAAAGCAATTAGACAAGCTCACAGATGAAAACTCTATCCCTGGTTGCTAAACATCAAGATGCTAATCCACTTCAGGCCTAAAAAGTCCTTGTTTCACATTTGCTCTGCTCTGCTATTTTGTTCTCAAGCTGCTATTCCTGCTTGACACCAGACATGGGATTCAGGGATAAATGGACTTTGGGTTTGGCCTGAGAACCTCCCTTATGGTCTTAATCACAACTCAGAGAAACAGGAGGTGAAATAATCATTTGATATGGCCATGAGAAGTGGAATTAGAACTCAAAAAGTCTTATTTTATTAACCCACTGACTTGCAGTTTCTTTTTCTATTTCTGCAGTTCACTATTCAGCAACCCCCTGCTCTCATTCTTCACAGGTTGTAGACTGCAGTTAAAAACCTCCAGGACAGTCTGAGTGTATTTGGATGGGAGCCTGGCCTTTGAGAAATATGCATGAGTATAAACAGATCAAACAGAATTTACCACAGCCTTGTGCATCACCTATGAATTTTGGTAGACGTCCCAGGAGGCAATCATCTGGTGCAACAGGGAAGGAACTGCTAATAGTGCTCCGAGGCCACTGAAAAATTTAAATTCCTCCTAAATCTCTAGGGAATTGATTGGAAAACATGCAGTTAAGAAAATGTTCTTGGAACTCTGGAAACAATTTTCTTTTTACCAGGTTGCCTAAGAACTAGAATGGAGTTGAATGTTTTAAGAGTTTTGAAGACAGAGATAATAATTGACATCTCTCCAGAAAATGATCATACCATTAGTGCTGTGAGTGGCTTCAAATGGGAGGGTATCTGCAAGAGCTGGAGCAAAGAACCTTATTGAAAATAAGCAACTTCCTAATAAAGGAAATAAAAGGCACAGGAGGCTCAGACCAAGGCTGCAAATCAATGAATCTGTGATCCAAGTGCAGATTTTAGTCAATGAGAGTGAACCTATGTAGAGGAAAGTGCATGTGGACTCTGGAGTCCATTGAGGGAACTTTTAAATTTAATTATAGCCTAAATACCATTTTTCATTGGGAAATAAAAAGGCTTTTAGAATGTCAAGCCTCATTGCTGGTGCTCTCACTAGTGCCAGGGGATATGGTGATGATAGGGAAGAACAGCCATTGTATGCTAATTATTTCATATTCAGCTACAACCAATATGGTGCACACAGTGTAAACCAGGAAAGAATTTTTAAGGAAAAAAATTATAGTCAAACAAGAGGTATTTGTAGAGGGGTTGTTCTGTTAAAGGGCCAAACAACACAACACACTACTGAACTTCATCTGCTTTTAATTTCCTAGAGAGCTTCAACTGCCCTCCTCAGAAGGAGGAAAATCAGAGACAAAACTGTTTCACCCAAGGGAGGGTCTGAGAGGCAGAAGGGGAGGAAGCAGTAGGCAGGCTTTGTGGGAAAGACACTGGAGACTCCACAGCCACAGATTTCCTGTGAGTCACTTAGGCATGTTTGGGGATTGATTTTTAAATGCAATAGTAAGCAGCACAAACGGGTACTGAGTAATTTGAGAAATCAGGCACTGGAAATGCCCTTGTGCCTCAACCCTTATATTAAGTGCCCCAGTTAGACTTTCCAGTCATGCTGAGTGTGATGTGCCTGCAATACTCAGGCAAAGGAGTCTGGGGCAGAGCCACATCCATGAGCAAAGGTGTCACAGGACAACCCTGGCTTTGTGGGACTGAATTCGACCATTCCCCATTAAGCTAAATTACACAGCTCACTGAGCATGGACCATACCTTAAAATATGCATACAGAGAAGTGGGAGGATGTATCTAAGGATTGTTTACCTTTTCAGGGTGAGTCTTGTGATGTTATCAGTGTTTTTTTGAAGAGATGTTTATGTGTAGGATGGATATGCAGAGAAAGCCTTAGACAGGTGCCACTGAGTTATACACAGATGAAATCATGCAGAGCATTCAAGGTGAATCACACAGAGTTTAAAGATAAGGCAGTCAGCTTGTGTGGATTGGGTTTGGTATCAAAACAAGCCGTGGACCTTCCTAGAGGGGATGAGGATCTCAGCCTCTGCCCCCATTAGGGTTCATTAGGGTTCAGTAGGGTTAGGGCTGGGTTCAGAGCACCACACAGCCACAGCTCCAGGGACACTGGGGCTGGAACGGGTGTGTTAAGGGGAGCATGGGCCATGTATGATGCTGGGGACCTCAGCATTAGGATTAGGGTTAGAGCCAGGAAAAAACCAGCAGAGTCAGAACAGTTGTAGTTCATGTATAGGTGCAGGAATTCCCCGATGTCACATTTTGCAAGGCTCACATCCATGCAACAAAACATCTTTGGTCCATGTGCATTATTAACAGAGATCTGTGGCTTCCCCTATGTAAGGCAGATGTGATGAGAGTGTGGTGCTACCGTAGCTATTAAAGGGGACATATCCCAGGAGCTCAGGGCTAATTTAGCCCTCTCAAACTAATTTTTTTCCTGCTGACAACTTTTGTTGCATGACTGAATGGAGGGGTCATGGCTGTGACACTTGTGTCCCCTGGAGACCTCGGTCTCTGTCGGCAGCTGGCACAGGTTATTCCAACTTCTGCTGTGGGACTGGACCAGCACACAGAGAGCTGAGGTCAGGCCTTTTTTGCCTTTTGGGGCTGGGCTGTGCTGCTGCTCAGCCACAGCTGGGAATGTGGGTCACGGTGTCTTGCTCCGGATGCAGCGCAGGACTGTGCTTATTGAGGAGAGGTTAATCTCTGTGTATGATTGTGTCTGCAGATTGTGTCAAAAGTGCATGTCTAATAATAGCCTGCCTCCAACAGATGTTCCAGGAATTAATCAGCCCTCAAGTGTTTGGTTGCGAGTTGATTTCTCTAAGTATAAATTAAATGGCATGCAAGGGTGGCTGGTTCAGACCAGGAAGTGGGCAGCCATGGAGCAATTCCCTGCGTCTTCACCACACAAATCAGGCATGGAAAACCACTCATCAGATCATCTGTTCCCTTGTAGCTACCTCTGAAAAACTGTCTACTAAAAACATTACCTAGAGTCATGCTCAGCCTGTGCTTTAATTTGCATTTAGTGTGATGCATTTTTTATCTAAATTAATTCCAATCACCCACCTTTACCACCAGTGCCTTTGACAATGGATTAAAAGCGTCATTAATCTTAAAAAAGGAGCAGACAATGAGATCATCTAAGAAAAATACAAATGAATTTAGGTTTCTGGCTGTCCTAAAAGTTCCCCCTCAGCAACATCTCCATTCTCTAAAAGTTTCCAGCAGTAATTGATTTTGCAATACACCTCAGAGCACATCAATTTCGTGCTATTTGTTGTAAATGCCAAAGTTGATGCATTACCCACATTGGCAACCTCCTTCTTTTTAAACCAGCCATGGGAGTTTCCACTGAACTTGGCTCTGGCAACACACATGAGGAGCTCTTCCCATTCCCACAGGGAAAACACGCAGGGACTCAGTGGCTCACAACTGCTTCTCCTCACAGGCCTGGGCCAGGCTCACACTCCATTGTTCACACTCCCACAGCTCAGGCAGCCCCAGCTCTGATGGACTGGACAAGGCTCATGCAGCCCTGAACGTCCCTTGGCAGCCCCCAGGGCTTCCACCCTGCCCATGGCCCTGGAGCCCAGGTCAGCACCCAGGGATGCTGCAGCAGGGCTGGCCTCCAGCTCCCCAAGCCCTGCCCAGCTGAGCCGTGCCCACCCATGAGCTCACATCCCAGCCCAGCCTTGGTCCCACCCAGGGATGTGCCCACTGTCCCCAGCTGCTCCTGGCTGAGGGTGGGATGGATCTGCTGTCCCTGTCACAGGGATCCCAGCCAGGGACGTGCCCACTGTCCCCAGCTGCTCCTGGCTGAGGGTGGGATGGATCTGCTGTCCCTGTCACAGGGATCCCATTTCCAGGGAGCTGCCAGCCTGGCTGCACCCTCATGATGGTTGGAAATGTCAGAATGTGCTGGTTTTGGCTGGGGTAGGGTTAATTTTCTTCCCAGTGGCTGGTATGGGGCAGTGTTTTGGATTTGTGCTGAACACATTGATGATAATATAGGGATGTTTTTGTTATTGCTGAGCAGGGCTTACACGGAGCCAAGGCCTTTTCTGCTTTTCCTCCTGCCACCCTGGTGAGGAGGGTAGTGTGCATGGGAGGTTGGGAGGAGACACAGCCAGGACAGGTGACCCAAACTGACCAAAGGGATATTCCAGACCATGTGACATCATGGCTCAGGGTATAAAGTTGGGAGAGGAAGGAGGGGATGTTTGGAGTGATGGTGTTTGTCTGCCCAAGTCACTGATACACGTGATGGAGCCCTGCTCTCCTGGAGATGGCTGAACACCTGCCCAGCATGGGAAGCAGTGAATGAATTCCTTGTTTTTCTTTGCTTGTGTGCATGGTTTTGCTTTCCCTATTAAACTGTCTTTATCCCAGTCCATGAGTTTTCTGTCTTTTACCTTTCCCCTGATCCTGCTGGTGGGGACTGAGTGAGTGAGGCCACCTGGGGCTTGGCTGGGGTGAAACCTCAACACAGAGCCAAGGAGGAGCCTCCAATGATGCCAGTCCTGTGTTCCAGTGCCTGGGCAGCCCTGCCAGACCCTGCAATAAGAAGATTTATGCTTTGCCACATGCCAGGAACCCCAGGAGAGGCCTGCTGGCCTCCAAGTGTGTCTGCGATTCCTTTCCTGCCGTGATTATTTTCTCATTAGTCCTTGGCAGGCGATTGTGAGCATTGCCCAAGCCACATTTGCAAAGCAGGTTCCTGGTGTGTCCCTGACTGGGCAGGGCCCATCCCAGTGCCCACCCCAGTGTCCCCCTGGAGCTCTGCCACCCCTGACACAGGGCAGTGCTCGAGGGGGGACAGGGAGATGCTGTGCTCTGCCAGGATGGATGGCAGGTCTGCTCCCTCCGCAGATAAATCCTCATCAGGGATGCATGGCCAGGCTCCTCCTTTGCCAGGGTGTAATACATTACATTCTTAACAGAGGAAAAAAAAGTTAATTACTTTCCAGATGCATTAGGGGAGTAGCTGTGAGTGCTTTCCTGTTCATCTTTTATTTATTATATATTACCTAACTGTTTAAAAATTTATTGTTGTGATGACTGTAATTGTTTGGGTTACAACAGACCATGCTTACTGTATGTTTTATTTCCAGGAGCCTCTACAATATACCTTGCAAGACAGGAAACTGAGAGCCTAAATGTCATTTTGTGTGCAAGAAAAATGCTTCCCTCTGACTCCTGAATGTTTAGGGCCAGACTCATTCCTTGAACTTCATTTTTGTATTGCTGTGTTATGAATTTCTGGCCAGAGCACTTAAGGGCACTGATTTGCGAAGCCAAAGAGGAATCAATATTTTCCTGTCTACAGGCAAACTGTCACATAAAGAAATTGCTAAATCTCTGCATGTAGTGGTCCAGCCAGGTGCTCTCTCCACAGACATACTGGCATTTTTCTCTACTGTTGAAAAACACTTACCTTATGTCCTGTTCAATATTATAATTATTTCTAATAATTCCCTTAAAATTAAATCATCTGGGGTCAGGTTCCCTTTTTCTTACATCCATTGGTACCCTCTATTCCATGAGACAATTAATGTCCACATGAAAATAAGAGGATAAATTTATATTTTGAGTAAAACTAATGCTTAAAAAAGCCATTAAAAAACCCAAAGAAGTGACCCACTAACATAAATCTCATTTGTTCTATTTGTGAATTTTTTCTGTATCTCGGTTTAAGCCCATTTATAACTTGATATATTTTTTTAACTTTATTAATTTTTCCTCTCCTTCATTTTCATGCATTTTAGTAGCACAGTTCTTCTTAAAGCTTCAGAATATCCCCAAATGGAAAAAAAAAAAAAAAAAGATTCCTTAAAATAAAATCTGCTTCATCACTATCTTGTCATCCAGCCTACGAGACAGTGTTTCCACTGACTTCTCTAAGCTGTGGATAAGGCCCCATATGTCTTAATTACAGAGCTTAGCATAAGCTCTTTGCACAGAGAGCAGCTTTGTCACTGTGCTGTTCTGTGCTCCATTATCTGTGGGAGGCTGCTGCCTGGAACAGTTTTGACAAGGACGTCACTGGTCATGTAGCAACAGACAATCCTGGCCCAAAGACTTTGCAAGCTGTGCAGGGAGGATGGACAAAATGTGGTGGAGGAAGGAGATCCCTGTGGAAGGAAAGGACCTTGTTCAGGGTTGATTTGGAATAGAGCTGCTGTGGTCCAGAAAACCAGCTCACAGACTGATGAGATCACTCCATCTCGAGAGGAAGCCGAGTCTTTATTGAATTTCTGTGACCATGTAGGCTCCTTTCCCAGGATCTTCTCTAAGCACTGGTTTTGCAAACCATCTCCAAGTTTGACCCAGGTTGCTGAATCTTGTCTTTAACCATTTCTATTGGTGTTGGATCTTTTTGCAATCAATTGCCGGCTGGTGGCGATCAAATGTGCCATTGCATCATATTTCATCTTTGGGATGATTTTGTGTTGGCTCTCTGTGCCACTCCTGTGACATCATCTCTTTCAAACCCAGTGCTGAGGACAGCAGAGTCTTTTTGAACCTGGAGGTCCCAGCTGCTTCAGGTCAGCCTGCCAACATTCCAGGGATATCTTTGGTTGTTTCAATGCCAGTGTGCACTTACTGGGCACTGACAGGAATTTGAATTCTTCCTGCCACTCCAGATAAGGCTGTATTACCCTCATGTGTCACAGTGACTGTGGAGAAACCATCCTTTTTAAAAGCTAACATTTTATGAGTGCAGGTTGCTGGTTTGCCAGTTAACTCACAATCCCCTGAACTATTTTCTCTCTTATCCTCATTTTTTCAACCAGTCTTCATGACTGTTAGGATTTACCATTCTCTGAGTAGACACATCTATTCCCCCACAGCTTCAAAAAGCAGTAACTACAGCAGGGGAATCAACCACTGCTGATTTCTCTTGATCCTTTCCTCAGGAGTCCCTGGTTTGCAGAAATATTTTCTCAGGGCTAAGTCTCCTTTTCTCAGCAACCTATCCAGGAAGCCTGAGCCAGATGGTTCACAGTAATAATGTTGATGCTTTCAGTAAGCAACACTTTATTAGTGCATGTAACCTGAGGCTGCCTTAGGCATCAGCTCATTGGAGTCCCTCAAGGCTTCCCAGACATGAGCACAGACTGGGAGAAGAAGTCATTGAGAGCAGCCCTGAGGAGAAGGACTTGGGGGTTCTTGTGGGTAAGAGGCTGGACATGAGCCAACAGTGAGCATTCACAGCCCAGAATCCAAATATGTCCTGGTCTGCACCAACAGCACTGCAGGCATCAGCGCAAGGGAAGGGATTCTGTTTCTCTGCTCTGCCCTCATCAGACGACACCTGCAGTGCTGAATCCACCTCTAGGGTCTCCAGCACAAGAAAGGCATGGATCTGTTGGAGCAGGTCCAGAGGAGGCCAGGAAGATGATCAGAGGTCAGAGAACCTCTGCTATGAAGACAGGCTGAGAGATCTGCCATGTCACCTGTTCCCTCTGCTCCTAGAAATCACTTTGTTCACCTATTTCTCAGCCTCTCTCTTGGCTGTGGGTCTTAAGGCAGCACACTGCAAATACCACATGCTGGGTAACAGCTTGCAATCACTCTGGGTTTACACAACTCAAATGGCTCTTTTGTAAGTAAGCAATTTACAAAGATGCTGGGACTGCAGACTGCCCAGTGAAAGCCTCTTACACACCCCTCCTGTCTTCCACCTTTCAGCTATATTTCTTTCTAAGAGAAAAGTTCCAAATATTCTTAGAGAGCTCTGAGATGTTATGCTCCCCAGCAAATCTCAGTTTAAGAGAAAACTACCGAGACTATTTATTTTCTTTATTTTTTTTCTCCTCCTAATTCTGAAATGTTTGCTATTAAAAAATGTTTATAAGGGTTTATTGCTTGTGGTATTTCTTTGTTGGAGTGCAAAGCAGTTAAAAATGTAGTTTAGGATGCCTTCTGGAAATATCATATTGTGTTTTCCAGGAAATGTTACGATAGCTTGTGGTACCATAGTGCTTGGTTTCCATTAACTAATAGCAATGGCTTGATGTTGTGATAACTCATGCTAAGAGAAAATGCAGCATTTAACTAAAGCTGCAGTAACATCTCACTGTAGTGTTATAGAGAACTCCCTCCTGAAGTCAATGCCAGCACAGTTTATGCAAATGCAGTCTGTTCTGGATGTGTGCACCCCAAGCTTCAGCTAACCCTTCCCTCAGAAAATCTGGCTCATCTCCCATGGGAGGTGACCCTGGCACTGTGGCTTGTGGTTGTGCAATTCTCCAGTTGTATTAAGGTCAGTAATGACAACACTGCATCGTTCTCTAGCAAAATAGTGACTTTGGAAATCATGAGCCTGATAAATCTTTCTAGAACTCTGCAGGTTCTCTCAGAGATATTTCATTAGCTATGTGAAGGAAGGCAGTATTATTCTCTCCCACTTCCACAAATCTGAGGAGGATACCTGCCTTCCATGAACTCATTATAAGTCACAGCATTGAAAACAGTGCTAAGTCTTATCTTTAGCACAGTTTTGTTGGCTGTGTGACATCATCCCCATAGCTGCATCACTGCAAACACTTACAGCTCTGACAAGCTCACTCTTATAGAACAAAAAAAGCAGAAATCCTTTGTAGCAGTCCCTGTTTCTTTTCCCAAGTGTGATAACATTTTCTGATTTTATGGATCATGCCATTCATCTTTAAATTCACACATTTCAAGGACCTAGCCCATAATTCCTGGGAGCCAACATATTCTCCTTCCATTTGGAATGGAAAATATCAACTATTGAGTGCTACATAGTTGAGTTGTTTGCTACTTTTGCATATGCAGAAAGATCAGTCTGGCAGAGCAAGAGTGAGATGCACTAGAGTATAAAAAAATACTCTAAATGGACGATATTTCCTTTAATTATTCTAAATTAAGTTTTGGTAACAGAATTCTAAACCATGTGAGAAATGTTATCCGTAGAAAAAAATACTTTAAGAAGAGCATGACAACTACCATTTGCCTGTCATGAGATTAATGCTTTGACCTCCTACACATACTTAAACACACACACATTTACACAAGTTTATTTGGTAAGCTTGTGTCTCTGGCACTGACTTGAAAAGCAAAGATCTCTTTGTAACCACAGTTACATTAAGTGAAGCCATAATCAGTTACATATTGTTTGCTGGTCTATTAAGCTGCATCCTCCAGCCTTAAGATGCAGGTTTATAATGGAAGGTGGTGCATCTTTTTGAAAAAATTGACATTGCAACACGTTCTGTTTGTGTTGAGAAGCCTTGGATTGCTTATCATCTGTGGTGGTTTTTATCCACTTAAAAGATACCTTAAAGTGTTTAAATTTTCATACAGGAGTAGCTTCCAGTTCCATATAAAGGGTGCACCTCTGATGCTGAGGGGATTTTAAAGGGCCTGATGCCTTCCTGTATCCAGCTGAGATTCCAGTCAGAAGGAGGAGGAAGTGGAGACAGCTCTGTATATCACTCCACACTGAGACACAGCAACCCTGGCTGATAGATTTACTTTAGTGTGAGGACACTTATTCCTCAGGGAGTTTTGGCTAAAAATGATTAAGAGGGAGAGTGGGTAAAAATTCAATCGAACTTCCATGTCAGCTTGTGAATCAGGGAGGTCTTCCCAGATGGTGATAAAGTAAAGCAAGGAGTTGTTTTTCTGGGCAGTTCCTCTAGAGACAAGAGCTGCAGTCAGTCACTTGTTGCATTTAGAAAGCTGGAAGCAGTGGAAGGATAAGTCTGGGATGTGCTGGAAGGTTTCTGCTGGGCCTTGGGGTGAATGTAATGGACCTGCCTCTCCCTGTGTGTCCTGGAGTCAGAGAAGGAACAATGCGAGGCTGAAAGGAGGAAATAAGGGGATTAAACAAAGAGCTCTAATTCTTGAATTAACATAGTGTGCTGTGTCTGCCCTGAGAGCTGAATACAATGGCTTTCAGTTAAATACATTTTTCTGCTGAGCTGGTTTTTGGGATGCCTCATTGTAATCACTTCCTAAAACACTGAACTTGAATAAATAGAAGAGCTCTCAGGGACTTGCTTCAACAGAGCTTTATTTCTTCCACTGTAACATTCATCATGTTCTTTCCCTCCAGTAATAGTTGCTACAGGAGCCAGTGGAAAGCAATCCCTACCATATAACAAGGCATGACTCTTGCAGCCCTTACAGACTGCCCTGTAGCTACAGCAGGAAATAGAGGCATGTGCCACAGGAGTGTGCAGTTACCTTACATCTCTCATGTCATGTCAGAACAGAACCAATCTTGGATGAGAACAGAGGAAACTGAGCTACCTGGGTAACTCACTCTTGAGGGGTTTTGAGGCCTGGATATTTGCAGGGTGGTGGGCAGTGAAGGAACTGGATGTACATAATAAAAAATTAATTGCAACAAAGCAATGTAGAAGATTATAGAAGTAAATGACCCCCCCTTTTCAGCCTAAGTTGCTGCAATGCAAAGGTATTCAGACCAGATTTTGTGCAGGAAGTAATGTTTGTAGTAAAAGCAGCCATTCTGTATAACTGGATTGCTTCCAGGAAAATTTGTAGAGGAACATGAAAGCAAAATGCATCCGCCACATAGAGAGCAGCATTTTGAGGTTAGCAGAGAAGCACTGCTCTTTCCTGGATCCCCTAATACATTTTCAAGCCAAAGGTATATTATAGCTGACCAGCTAAGAACATATAATCCACTTTAATTGAACATTTTACTGCATGTTTCCTGGAGCTATGGAGCAGTAATGTCTTCACAGGAAAGATAATAGCTGTGTCTGTACTCTCAGGGGCAGCCCCGAGGCCTCGCTCAACACCAGGCTTGTCTTCCTTGCATACTGGAAACCTATTATTCTCATTAGGTATCAAAGGCAGAGTGTGGCACAATGGGTTTAAACTGCTCCTGGAAAATGCAGGTTAAGTAACAAAAGGAGTGCTCTAAAGGGAGAGAAATCCTGGCAGCTGAACACAGCACAGCTGGATGATTAAGCAGGGTCTTCACAGGAGATATTTAAAGTTTAATCCTAGTGTAAGTGATTTTTAGCAAGCAGCGTCTGAGGGGGTGTGTTTGTGTTTAACGCGTTCTCTGGCACAGAATTCAAGTTTGCTTGGTTGACCTAATCTAGGGGAGGGATGGGGGAGGAGAAGGTGCTCAGTTTGCAAAATCATCCCTGGATTCTGTAGGGCCAGATGTTCCCAGCTTTCACTGGTGAAACATAAAAGCCATCCAATGAAAACATTCAAAAACTCTTGCAGCAATATCCATCCTTTCTCCTCGGCAAGAGCACTTCCAGTCTGTTACCTGCATAAAATTTACCAGTTCTGGTTCTCCAGGTGAACATTGCAGCCTGTTGAAATTGTTTATTCTTCACCTCACTGAATTTAACATGAAAATAACAATTAGGAAAAGAAATTTTTTGAACTCTTTGAACAGTTTGCATGTTGTATTATTTAGTGGTAGGAAGAAAATAGGCCTGGCTGGGTATTTATTTTGCCTTGAACCTGTTCCACTCATCCTCTACAAAGTTCTAAATTAGGGTTTTTTTTATTATACTCTGTGGAAATAAGGGCAAGGAAGAGAATGGCAGCAGGAAGGAAGAGTGCTAAAAGAAAAGAATTGAAAATGACAGCAAATGTGAAGAGTGTTTTTTCTATCTTCTTCTCCTTTACAGGAACTCTCTGTCATACCAAGAGTGATACAACTTTGCTGGTTTCAAGTTTGAAATCAACAGTATGAAAGCAATTAAAATACTCATCCCACTGATAATACCTTTTACCAGGGGATCTCAGAACACTCTATCTTTATCCTGCCCTGTTCTACAGTGCAGCTATTTGAGGAACTGGAATCATCATTGCCCGCCCATGCATTTCAGCAATCACACAGCATCTTTTTTCCATTTTTTTTTATTCTTAAATGTTGCCTTAAGGCAATACCAAATGACTGGCATTTTTTCCTCTCATCTTAACCAAAATGGAATCTTGGATCCATTTCCAAGAAGTACTGGCGTGCCTTCACATTTCTGCATATATGAGTTGTTTTTATTATAAGTCTATTTGCTATCCTAAGTAAGATCATGGTGGGAAAGACATTTACTATCAAGCCTGTGAGTGACTTCAAGAAGTTATTTGGACTGAGGTTGGACAATTCAATAACTCAAGCTCTGGGGTTTCTCATGCAAATTAAAAAGTGATGCAGGCATATAGTACAAAGCATTTGTCCAGATAAAACTCTCTCTCCTGGTTCATATTTTCTCCTGAGTTTTATGGGTTAATATTCCACTGCCAGTTTTTATAATAAACCAGATATAATCTATATTCTCACAGCTAGTATAAAAGGAGCATACATGCATCAGCTCTTTGCACTGTGGTTATTGTGGCAGAGATTTAACTGTATATTCAAGTCTGATCTGGATCCAATTTTAATCCTGAAAAATTCAGAAGTGCAAAGATCTTGTATTAGTGATAGTGGGAGTTTGCTACACGGCTTCAGAAAGTACATGAGTGTTGCTTTATAACTATTGTAATGAATCAGGCCTTAATGTCAATCAGAGAATTCTTGAATAAGCATGAACAGCAATTATTTAGTGACCCTTATAGAAAGATTCATGATGAGGAAAACTGACTGGTTTAGGTTAGATAAAATATGAATTAGATTCCATTATTTGCAACAGAAACTGATTTTTCCCCAGAAAATTCTGAAAAAAAATGGAATAATAAAGTATGTGAAATAAACATGTTTCTCTAGTCTAGTCAGTGAGATGGTCAGTCCATTCATGGAAATCTCCATTTTAAGAGGAGAAAATTGTATTTGGATACATGAAATGTTTCAAAGTACTTCAGTGGCATATATTTTAAGATGATTGAGATTTATGTGAAGTTGTCAGTAGGAAGGAATTCTCTTCCCTCACTCAAACAAATGGAACATTTATTTTCAGATGCTTTAAATAAATGAGGCGTATTAGTCCTTTCATTTACTTTAAGCACCATCTGACATAACAATAAATTACTTCTTTGAGTCTGAAAAGATGTGTGGAAGTAATGGACCTGGAGAACAACAGAAAAGCAAAGGCATCTAAACAGAATGGGAAGTTGCACATATGGTGTGCTCTAGAGCCAGAACTAGAGCTCATTCCCTTCTCTCTGCCATTAAGGGAGAAAAAGGCCCAAACTCATGGAACTGGGATGTAGCAGCTTCATGCAATTCTTTATTTAGCAGGTCCATCACTACCACTGCAGACAGCTCCTGCTTGAGGCAGCTGATGGGGCAAGGACAGGGAACACACAGCAAGGGGAAAAAGGAAACATCATCCTGATTTTCCAAGCAGGCAAGGGTGATGCAGAGACAAGGTAACAGGGGACTGGAGTGCTCTGAGTGTCCTGGGGCAGGATGGTGGCTCTTCTTCTCCAGAGCCACAATTGCACCTGGAGATGCTGCAGGTGCTCATCAGGGCTTTGGTAAGAGATAAGCATTAGCAAGCAGAGAGTCACTGTATTTTTTCCTGCAATGGCATAGGGCAAGAGACACCAGTGACTGCTAGGAAATTCCCTCACAGTGGTGAATCTGAGGCTAAGCAGTAGGAAAAATCCTAACTTTTGCCCTTCTGTGCTTTGTCCTTGTCTCCTCTGATTCCAAAGAGATCTTAAAAAAGATGGGCATGTCCCAGATTTGAAGTGAAAGGAAACAAGAATCTGGCAGTGACTTTTTTTAGAAAAGCTGACACTCAAGTAAGGAAAACAACGTTCACCCAGCTGAGAGACAGCAAAAACCAGTATTTATTCTTGATTCCTTGCATGTGATTTCGAGTTCTCTGTGCCCAGCTTCCTGATTTCTCCATGCTTCCATTACCCACCTTTCAAGTGCAGACTGCAGCAGCACAGGCAGCCTGCAAACTTCAGGTAAAATTTTTGTCGAGAAGGTGTAATCATCTTCCACACTGTGAATCATTAACGTGTGGGAACAGGGTGTATCACAAACAGACCTTGCCTGGATCTAGATCTTCTCTGATTGAGTTCCAAGCTGTGACACTGAGCCACCAGATGACCTTATCTATCACTAATGTGGACTACACTGTGGAACTTGTTAATGGGGTTGCATGCACGTTATAACCTAGAAATGCTGGGTTGTCACTGATGCTTGCAGCTGCCATGGCAACAGAGTTGGTAGGCATCTCTTAAAAAGTCTTTTCTTCTTTTTAAGGACTCCTTGAAAGCAGGAGGTATTTATCATCCAGCATGCACAAACAGGTTTAGCTATGAAAACAGTTTGCCTACAGAATGATAGACACTGTCTCCCTGTAGTTTCTCTATAGCTCATATTTTTAGTTCTATGTTCGTGCAACTGCATTTAAAAAGATTTTCATTAGAGTCCTTACTTTTATGGCATATAATTGAGCTAGATATTCAGGACTTTCCAGTGTTCAGGTTTTAGCTTTGCAATTCTTCTTGATGTTACTGGGAGTTGCCTAAAGCCATTTTCCTTGAAGACTTTTGAAAATGTTAACCTCACTGTCTTTGTCTAGTAATAGTGAAAAGAACATTTAAGCTAAATCAGTGCAAAAATTAAAGTTTGCTATTTTCAAATGAGCATAGAACTGCTGAGTATTCATCCACAGAAAATAGAAGACGTTTTGATTCTGTATAGCTCTAATATTTTACTTTGATTCTGTACAGCTCTAATATTTTACTTTGAGGAATATTTGCTCTGTATTCTCTCCTCACAATCTTGGAATAACCATTGTTTTCTGTCTTTGACAGGTGGCACTTCTGTAGGTGTGTGTTCACCAAAGGGACTGTTTAAACTCTGAGCAAGCCATCATAATGTGAAATAAACAGTCTCAATCTGGCAGTCCTAAAGCCTTTCAAAAAACTGAAAACTTTAAGACAGTACCAGAGATGTGAATTCTTGTTTGCCCTTTCGGAGAATGGAGACACTGACAAGTTAAGCCATATTAACTGGCTCAATAAGCCAATCTTCAACTCTGCCACTGGCCTGAGATCCCCCTTGAACCCATTTCTTGGGATTAATCACAGGATTATCTTTCTTTCCTTCTTAAATGTGCATTTAAAGGACTGGTTAGAGACAGCGTGGAGTGTTCCAGTTGAAAACCTGGTCCAAATTTTTAGAAAACTGGATTATAAGTGCATGGTTGAGGAAGAGTTTGGAAGTCTGCCATTTATTATCCTTTATTTGTGTTGTAGACCAGGCCTCCATTCTGCTAAGTGATCACTTGCAAATCAATTGCAGATGCCTTTGTGGGAAGAAATGACACACATTCTCTAGAAAGGCATGATTCATGGCACAGCAGAGGTGGAAACTCTTGCTTTCTGCACAGTTCTGGAGCCTCCACCAGTATTAAAGCCTCAGTGGCAAGTTAGCTCTGGGAGTCTGCTTTTTAAAACAGTCTGGATATCCTCAGAAACTGAAGGCTGTGCTTAAGGAAGTTCTGTATTTTTCATGAGAACAGCCTTTCCTCAAGAACAGAGCTGGGTTGCTGAGTTGTAGGGTCCAGAGCAGTCAGGCCATGTAGCAAACTAAAAACACCCTTTTTATGTGTCTGAGCCTCTTCCTTTGCTCCTGCATCCCTCTGCTCCCCTCACACCTCACCTGCCTGACCTTTAAGAGCCAGTGGGATCACAGTTAAGCTGGTCTGGCTATAGGCATTCATTTTTACCATAAATTCAAACAGATTGGAAGAATCAAGATGTTCAAAGCCTCGTTTATGTGTGAAACAATAAAGTTGCACTCTGAACTGCTTACACAGTGTTATCAGGATAGCACTTGGATGCCTCTCTGACACAGGATTAGTGCCTGAGATATGTGTTAAGGTAGGAATTTACTTGTGACTCTGGTGATTTACTCTGAAATTATTGAATCCACATTATGCTCCACAGGTCTTAATTGGTGTTGCCTCTTGAGTCAACGGAGCATACAGGGTCTCTTAATTTGCAGTTTTTGCAAAGCAACCTGTTTTTCCATCCTGTAAAAATTCATAACACTACATGAAGCAGGTGGAGGAAGAGTTTTGAAATACTCTTCTAAAAGAGCAGAAGTACAAAAAACCCTTCAAAGGGAGCAGCTTTGATACTGCCTTGCACGAAGCAATCTTATTCTGCTTCTCAAAAAAGGAAGAAAAAGGCAAAACAGAACCCTGAAACGTGAATTACTTTATTTGGACAAAATTAAAATTGGCAGTCATGGGGGAAAATGCACATTTACTGTCGTCCATCATCCACCCTTAGCTTCATGATGCCTTCTTTGGACCCAGGTCTGATTTCCTGTGAATGCACTGCCCAGGAAAGAGACTCAGAGACTCCAGTGATGATCTGGCAGTGGGGTGTGCCCAACAGTAAGAGTGGCAGCCCCTCAGCCAGGCAGCATTTGCTGATGGATCCAGCACTGTGACTGTGTGTGCCAAGGCTGGCTGCCTCTGGCCCCTGGCAAAGTTAGGAGGAAAATGTGACATAGCCTGCTGTGAGGGTACTGTAATAAGAAATAATGTACAAATTCTGAGTGGAGCTGGGCACAATGGAGTAGAATGATGTAGCTGAAAGCAGGCTCAGTTGTGTTTGCTGTTTATGGGGTGACTTTTTTTACAAGGAGGAATTGCTGAGGATGTTGCCTTTGTCTTACATGTGAATGCCCTTGTTCATGTCTCCTACTTTCATCTTATTTTTAACCTTCTTATCAATTTGTTATATATCTGCATCCCATCTACCATTAGGCACCTACATAAGGTTTAACAGTTCTCTAAAACCAATGGATAGAAAAAGTATGCCCAAAAGGTTATTCAGGTTATAGATGAAGTAAATTACTCACTGGAAGTACCACTATCTTTTGATTTGTGAATGATTTTATGTACCTGCACCCCAAATACTGTCCTGCCCTTGTTTTTGCTAGGAAGAAATTAACCTCTGAAATTCCACAACAAAAAATATTCTCTCTTCTCTTTATCTGTGAGTGTTGATGAGATCCTGGTCCTCAGTGCTTCTTATTCCTCCGTAAATGGCAACATTTATGTAAATAGCTAATTGTGTTGGGGTTGCATGGCAAAGTTTTGGTTGTGAAGGGGGCTAGAGAGGTGACTTCTGTGAGGAGCTGCCAGAAGGTTCCCCCATGTCCCACAGAGCCATTCCCAGCTGGCTGCAAAGCAGATCCACTGCTGGCCAAGGCTGAGCCCATCAGTGATGGTGGGAGCACCTCTGGGACAATGCATTCAAGAAAAGGAAAATCTGCTGTGCAATGGCAGCCAGAGAGGGGAGAGAGGAGATGTGAGAGCAGCAGCCCTGCAGACACCAGTGTCAGTGAAACAGGAGTGGGGAGGAGGTGCCAAACCTGAGATTCCCCTGCAGCCCTTGGAAGTTCATAGTGGAGCAGAGATCCACCTGCAGCCTGTGGAGGAGCCCATCCCAGAGCAGGTGGATGCCCAAAGAAAGCTGCAACCCCTTGGGCTTATTTTTGATTTATTTTTGTATTTCATCCCTAGATATTTATGACATCCCATAAATATCAAGGAGAATGCTTTCTATGCCCTGAGAGCAACTCAGGGAATTTGAGGCCAGCAAGCTTCCACTTTTCTGGTTGTTCTCTGTGGATTTATGTGGCCAGTGCTATGAAAGTGAACGGGAAGCTTCGGGGTAAATACAAGATTTTGGATGCACACATCCTTTGCATTCAATAGGAGAAAACAGCTGTCAATACTTATAGAGCTGTGAAAAAGTACTAATCTTCAGAGCTCTCCTAATCTCCAGAAGCAAAGCGGGAAGGGGGATGCATGTGAGATCCAGGGAGAGATATATGGAAATGAGAAGGTAAAATTGAAGCAGAGGGCTGACATTTTCTACTTGTGGTTCCCACCAGGCATGCAGGGAGTTAAGGCAAAAATAATTATAATTTCTCCCCACATTTATCCTAGAGCAGTCTGTGACCTGGATTGTTGTGTCTGCCTGCCAGTGGAAAAAACAATAGAGCTGCAGTTTCATTGCAAATTGTACCAAGAGAAAAGACACAGTACAAAAGAGTTAAATTCCTGTCAGGTACGTGGCAAATCATGCAATGGCACCAGCCAACAGTCAGGAACCTCTGGCCTAAAGGACCCATAGCTTGGATAGGGGAGAATGCAGGTACTGATATACAGAATTACCAACTCATTATCAGCATGATGGTGAAGCAGAGATTCAAACTGCTTTTTCAGAGGCGCTGCCTTGCACGATTCATTCATGAGATGATGTGATCTGACAAGTTAGTGAGTGCTTCACCCCTCCTCTGCCAGTGGAGACTTTCTTCCTGCTTCTCAGCAGAGACAGCATTGATTTGCTGAGCTCAGAATTACCCTGTGGGTGAGAGCTGTTGTGCTCCACACACAGCATTTGTCTGAAAGTTGTCTCTCTGGACAATATTTCGAGAGAGAAAATCCTTATTACTCAGACTGGAATCCAGTATGGTCAGGAATGCCCTGGGCTGGAAAAGGAAAGAAAGAGGATCAAAGTAGGTCATAATGTGTAGAGTTAAACAGAGAAACTCTCATGGTGGGTGAAGCCAGCCCACAGCATTGCAGGGCAGAGCATCACACCTTTCAGGGTCAGCATCAGGCAGCCCTGACTGGTGCCATGGGCAGCTGCCTGGCTCGTAGGTGGCCAGAGGTGGTGAATTGGCACATCAAATGAACAATACACAATTCCCTTTGCACCCCAAATGGCTCTTCTTTAGCACAAGGCTAGGTGGGGCACAGTTAGAGGAGAGACCCTCTTCTCATCTGCCCAGACACCTTGTATACGTGTGTCACAAAAAATCATTTGGGTTAACTGGGTAACTTTTCTACAGTTCAAGCTCCATATGTTACCGAGGGTTTGATGAAAATGGGCAAAACTGGATTGAATGAAAATAATTTGGGTGGCAGAATATCACTTAATGGGTTTGTCCCAAGGTATCAAGGTTTGTTCACAAAGGAAAGTCTGCTATTTTTTATTCTCCAGCACATCACCTTGTCAGCACAGAGCCCTGCAGATTAATTCCTCTTTTAATTTGCACTGATTTATGTCAAATCACCACATTACTAGAATATAACATGAACAACAGTTTGTCTGTAAAAGTATAATGCCCAGCTCTTAAAGATAATTCTAGCTAAGCATCAAGCATCATCTGGCATGTGTGACAGGTGAAACTACCATATGGTGAGGACCCACCTCGATAAATCACTGCGCTCCAAGTTCTGCACTGCCCTGTGAAAAAGCACCTTCCTGTCCTGAGGACAGGCAGTACACCCTGATGTGAAAAGAAGCATGGTCTGTAATGTGTAGTTTGATTTCACAGTTGTGGAACAAGTAAACAGCATTCTAACCAATCCTTTTTACATCTCTGAGGAGTTCTTGAAGTGCTTTTTCATTCTGCAGGGGGTTAACACGGATCTTGTGTGGGGAGAAGCAGGTGGAGTCTGAGTGTGTGTACACGAGCATATGCCCATGGTGCTCATAGGTTGGGGCTTTGACAGCAGTGGGGTCTATTTATAAGGGACAAGGAAAATATGTTTGCTTTGCTCCCTTGAGGAGTAAGTGAGCAGTGAGTGGGTGGGAGACACGGGGAGCACGTCTGTCTCTGATCATCCCTGTGCTGGTGGCTGAGGGAGTCGCTGAGAGCGCTGCTGCTGCTTCCCACAGCCTGTGGGTGCTGTGCTGCACTTCCAAAGGGCCCCTGCTGCACCTCCAGCCATGGCTTGTCCATTTTTCCTGGAGTGGAGCTGGGAAATGTGTATGGTCCAGGCACCCCCAAGATCACAAGCACTGCAATAGACTAAGAATAATGACTCAGAAGTAGATACACGCAAGAAGCCAGTGACATGATATACTTTTTCTTGTATTTTTACTAAACTTGTCTTACCATTGTGCCCTTACAGACACTACTGATCTCCTACCCCACACTCCAAACTCCACAATACTCATTCCTAAACAAATATATTAATTTTAAAAGGGGTATGGCAGCACTGATGGGCAGTGTACTGATAACCAACTCAACGAGGAAACTGTCCTGTATGGCTCTGTAATCCATAGGATCAGCTGGGGTGAGGGATTGGGAAGTGCTCCAGATATTCCTCACTTGCAGAAGTTGAATACTTGAGACAGCAAAGGACCACTTGGAAAGAAGAGCATATGCAAAGAAAAGGAGCAATACACTGGAATAAGCAAGGATAGGTAGGGAAAACACAGCACAGACAGATTGTCTGTCCCAATTGTCTGAATGTGCAGAAAAAGGAAGATGAATTTTTTTCAGGCAAATGCAAACTCTTCAGCTAGAGTAATTCACATTGAAGGGAAAAGATCAAAGAAAACCAGTGAAATTAGTCAGCTGAATTTTAATATGCTACCAAGCAAAGACTAAGGAAAGTCTTACAGATGACGGTAGAAACATTTTATACAGATCAAAGTTTAGCTAGAGATAAAAGACAGAAAAACAAACTACCATTTTGTAATTTCCTCCCCACCCCTCACAACATTTGTCATGTATTATTTGTGATGAGACCAGTAGGTCTTTTTTGGGGGAGAACATCTGTAATGTTTTTAACAGGGATCCTTAAATTCCAGAAACCATTTCAGCTGCAGTGGTCTCTGGCAAGTTTGCTATCAATTTCAACAGCATCTGAATTGGGTACATGGTAAATTTAACAATGAAAATAAAGCAGACACTTTTAGTTCCTTATGGTGTGTCCCAAATAGCTTATAAACCACAAATGCTTCTTCAGTCATTAGGGATGAACTGGTCCCCTGGCATCCTAAATAGAATGCAAAGTGTGGATCAAACCGGGTAATAAATTGAATTAATGTGGCAAAGACATAGGCTGGTGTCAAACTGATGTTACAGGACTGACTTATATTGAACTACTCCTTGGAGACAGCTACACAGAGAAACAGCCTGTGCTTCATCTCGAGCACAGCTACCAGCACTCTGTTGCCATGCTACAGTATCTAGGTGGCATCTTACTGAAGGAAAATCCTGCTTCTCCGGCTGCCAGTCCTTGGTGGGGTGCTAGCAGGAGGCTGAGTACATCAGCTGAGTGGGTTGCCTTCCTCCAGATGCTGCTTGGAGCAGAGGAAGGTGAGGACACGTCACACAGCAGTGCCTCTCCCTCACCATCCCACTCCTGCAATGACTCCTTCCCTCTGCATTCACACTGGGGGAGAGAGCGAGGAGCTGAGCCATGTGCTGAAGCCTTTCACTTCCCTCCCTGCCTCAACTCACATTTTCTGCAGAAGAACTGAGCCCATTTAGCATTTAAGTGTGCCTCTGGGGAAGTGGAATGGAAGCTGGGATTTGCCAGATGAAATTTCACGACAGCAAATTTAAAGAATGCTGGGGAATCTTTTGAAAGGGAACGTGGAAGGTAGTAAACAGCTAAAAATGGAGCAAAACATAGCATGGAAACAAACCAGAGAAGTAGAAAACAAAACTAAAGGTAGGAAAATAAAAGTAGGATGAGTGAAGGTTAAGAAAATATTCCCATGAGTTAGATTAAAGGAATGGCAGTAGTCAATGACTCACCTTTGTCTGGTATTCTTCCTTATTCTCTGTAATCCTCAAAATCAGGAACAATATTTTAGAATTTCCAGTCTTGGAGAGATGCAATGCCAGGGGTGATGAGAACCAGACCCATACCTTTAAATCCAGAAAGTTCAAAATCTGCACTATCCATTTTTGACCCAACCAAACTTGCATTTTTATGGCTCTAACAGTTACTCTTCACCCTGACGAAATTTTACAACATGCTGCAAATATTGAGCAGCCCAGAGGTTGGACTGCACTTGAAATGCCCACATGTTTTCCAGCCCTCAGTGTTTTGGATGCAACGCACTGCAACACAAGCACTTGACTAAAAATCGCAATTGTGTCTTCCTATGGCTTCGTGAGCTCTGATTGGAAACACACTTTACCTTCAGCCCCTTTCCAGCGTTTTGTGGGTCAGCTCGGGCTCAGCCTGAGCAATGTCAACACCAAACCTCCCCTGGAGTTTCTCAGGTTAACTGTAGAGCACATACTGCCTGACATGGAGAGAAGAAACACCATAGAAAGGTAACTCATGAGAGAAAAATCGAGCTTGGCCTGCCTCCTTATGCTACAAAACACAGTTCTCTGCCTGCTGTGGGCTGATCAATATTTGCAGTATGAGACAGACGTGTTCTTTGGGAGTTGTGAGAAGAGCAGTGAACTCAGCATGGCAAAAGCACTTATGGAGCTGCTGCCGCCTTTGTCCTGCCTGAGGAGAAGCCCAGATTCAGTTGCTTTAGGTTCTTTTGCAGGAGCTAGAAACCACTGACCCCATAAAACACCATCAACTCCATGTGACAGCTGCTGCTGCCTCTTCTCACCCTCTCTGTAACACAGCGCCCTGGAGTGACAGGCTGGCTAGACAGAAAATCCAGAGAAGAGCTCTTTCCGAGCATTCAGAAAAGTCTGACACCCCACTGTTATCATCTCAATAAAATGCTGCAGGAAAAAATGGACAAAAAAGGCCCTCAGAGCCTCTTTTGCTAGCAGAGAAGCTGCTGCCCTGAGCAGTGTGTCCTCGTGGCCCGGGGGGTGCTGGAGCCGTGCACATGGCCCCCCTCTGAAAGGGGTGAAACATCCATGGTTTCACAGGCCTGTTTCACACAACTTTTACAAAATCCATTGAGTGCAGGCTGGTGGAGCCTGAGAGCAGCACCAGAGCCCCTCTGGCAGGGATGGATCCAGGGTGAGGCCAAGGAGGCCTCCTGACTGTGGCACTGCCATCCTGGATCCTGCCACAAGTGTTTTCTGTGGCGCTCACAGGCAAAGCCTCAGACAAATCTTTAGGTGCCACTGTAGACAAAAGCCTTAAGCTACTTCCAGGAACCTGTTCTGGCTCAGAGATCTTGGACAGAAGAGTGCAGCTCATCTGTCAGGCCATGTGGAGGCAAAGACAAACTTTTAGGCTGGAAAATGTGACCTGATCCCACAGGGCCGGGACGAGCAGAAGAGGTCGACCAGTGGGAGATTACTTAAAAGCACACAACTTACAAGAAATTAAAAAGCTATCCAAACTACAGGGAATTTATTGCAGCTATGACAGCATTAAAACCCCCTTTATATTTACCTGGACACCTTTTAAAATTTGTTTGACAGTAATAACTACCAGTGAAGGTCACAGTGTAGTTAAGAGGGGAGAGCCTCCACTTCAATTGGGAAAGAGCACTTGGGGAAGCCCTGCAGAAGGAAGTCATCCTGTTCTTGCCAACCTGCAGTAACCAAGTACACTGCACTTCCAGCCAGGAAGGCTGCAAAAAAAACCTTCACCCTACAGTGCGCTGAGGAAAGCTGACATGGATTGATTTAAGTAATAAGCTATTAAAAGCTCTTCTGAGTGATTGCAACCTATTATGTGGCTTCAGACTTCAGCACATTTAAAATGCATATGGTTTAATTGACACAGCATTAGAGGTCCTTTAGAGCCATTACTGTTGCTCACTCTGTGACAATCTGAAGGCAGAGTTGTCATTGTGCTGCTGCCTGCACAGACACTCAAGAGGAGGAGCAGAGAGGCCACAATTGATGGCACAGAAATGGCATCACAGCCTTAATGGTACCGGTCAGTTTGTGCTGCTGCAATGGATGTCACCTTAATCCATAGCTGAGTGACCATGGATATGTGCGTTCCTAGCCTGGTGTTAATAACAATTCCTACCAGTTCCACAAATGCACTGGTTCTACACCACTGGATGCATCAAGGCAATGACTGCAGTCTGCTACTCTACTTCCCACCCATTTTCTCTCATCTTTCTGGCTGGGTCCCTGTATCAGCTGTGAGAGCAGAGGACATCAGAGGACACACTACTACTACTACATTATGACATACTGAAGAGAGGAAGACACGGCTGTATTTAAATCAATGTTCCATAGAGAGTGTTCTGCGTTGGCAAATAAGTCCTTATACATTTACCTGTCATAAGATTGCCATATATTATCATAGTAATGGTGATACATTTCAGCAATTTTTTCTTCCTTTGCTGTTCACATGCTCCTAATTCCTTTTCAGCTTGACTCCTCTTAACATGCAAATTGTAATTTGCAAGCCTAAGATACAAATTCTGCTTGTGAAGATAAGATTCTGTAAATATTATATCTCTCCTGGAAGAGAAGGAGATTATTTTACGTCATCCTAAACAAATAATTTCGATAATATCAAGTCTGCTTCAGGTTAAAATTTTTGGGATGTAAATACATTTTAATATGCCATGCTTATACCAAATATATTATAAGCATTTGTTCCATTTTAGCTGTTTAATAATACTTGTAGTAAGAAACATACTGCAGCTAGAAAAACAGTATTACATTATAGACAGGGAAAAGTTAAAAAAAATTAAATGTCTTAAAAACAGATATTTAGGCTACAGCTCTCCTTAAAGGTCCATTCTCTGAGGTGACATCTTCCTGTCCCCATGCTGCCCAGCTCACAGGATCAGCTGCAATTTACCTGCCCATCCAGTGGGATTTCTTCCAGTGGAAGCCAAACAGGGCATGGATACAGGGAATGGTATCCCCACCTCACACCCACATCTCAGCCTGGCTTGCTGTCAGGGTGTGGTGAGAGGGTTCATCCAGGCAAAGCAGGCTGAGTGATGGGAAATGGTTTCAGGCTGAACTCTCCTGAATGTTAAATTTGCAATGTCCAAGCCAGGCAGCTCGATGGTGTGCACTGAGAATACCAAGCACTGAAATACTAGGTGTGCTTCAGCTGTCTGTCAGAGAGTAGGAGGAGGAATGGAGTGAGGGAATGCCTCTAAAGGAGAGGAAAATGGGTGGAAGCATTGCTCTGGTATAGTTGTGACAAGCTGGGGGAAGATGAGAAAGGTTTAGAGCTGAAACCACTCCAATTAAGAGGATTAGGCAACTTCTAGAAGATAGTGAGTCTGAATCAATAACAGTGAATATTAAATCCTGGAAAGAAGGAAAGAAAAGGCAGGGGTTGCAGTTTCAGACTCACCAGGTGGCCATTGAGCTCTAAAGGAGCTGGAGCCAAAAGCAGCTGCCCACCACAGCAGGACAGGGGGGATCCTGGCTGCTCTGACCAGGACCATCGCAGCAGGATCAGTGTAGCAGCATCTCCTGCAGGAGATTATCCTGCTGTGATGAGGAGCAGCAGCTCTGCTGAGCTCCCAGCTCAGCTGGAGCAAGAAAGCAAGGCCTGACTGGGGCTCACAGTTCTGCAGTATCTCTTGGCTCTGTTTTACTTCTCTGAGAACCAAAGGTTTTTGAATCACAGATCCCAGTGAATTCCAAACAAGATCCTGAGCACCAACATCCCCCAATCATGCTGTCACTGCTGAGCCTTAATTCAGGAAGAACTTCCATCTAGGAAGTCCTTGCTTTTGCTGAAAAGAAAGTCCTTGCTTTTGCTGGAAAACTTGGGTTCCAAGTTGCCTTGCAAATGTGAGAGTCTGCTGGACAAGCTGGATGTTTGGACTGTGTGTTTTATTGCCATGAAGGAGACCACTGCTTTAGCCCGTGCAGTTGTCAGTGGCCATGGGCCTGATTCTTCTCTAGAGCTGGCTGCAAGTGCTGCTGGTGAAAGGGGGCAGGAGCACAGAGCTGGGGACAGGTGGCAGGGACACTGCAGGGATCAGTGAGATCAGCGCAGGCTGCAGTGCAGTCACACCTGGTGATGTGGGAGTTCTCAGGTAGGGAGATGTCCCTATCCTAAAAGCTAAGGTAAGGCTATAGGTAAGAACAGCTTAAAGATTTTGCTAGAGCACTAGTCCAGCTGCTGTTGGGAAATGAAGAGGAAAACTGAAAATGCTGATATTTCTGGAGAAAAGATGTAGCAGTAAGTAGCTTGATTAGAAAATATTGGGCTAAGCCATGATCTGGATTAAAGGGGCATTGATTAAGGGGCATTGATTTAGGAGGCCATTAGATTATTTCCATTCTGTGCAATGGGGGAGTTTAGTGCTTTTGGCATGGCAGTCTGCAGTGCCTGCACGAGTCTTTGTGAGCAATTTTTCATCCAATCAGAAAAAAAAAAAGTTCTTTCTGAGTATGGCTGCCTAGCACTGCCTTGAGTGGAAGTGCCCATCTTTAAGGAGCTTTTGTTGGAAACTCACTCTATGTTTGCATTAAGTGGTAGCTGTAAAATAATAAAAGTAATTAGTGCATGTTATGAACTAATGACCTGCAAAACCACCTTGAATGAGGACTTTAATGCAGACTGAATTTTTATGATTACATTATATAAAGCTTGAAAACAGAAGCTTACACGCTGGAAATGCTGAGTAGCCCTGAACTACAGTGCTATGACCAGCTAATTGAATCCATATTCCTTGGCATTCAGGGAATCAATAACTATTAGAAGAAAAGGGCACTGCCTTAAAAGCCCAGTGAGTGCTTCATGCAAGGGGGAGTTTGTGTGATGAAAATACAGCTGTGAAATGGTAGGAATATGTGCTAGGCATGTGCAAGAGGATCTTGTCCAAAACAGTACACTAAGGACAAGCACAGCCAAGCCCTAAGCAAACACCATCATTTATAATATTTTCCTGATTTAGGGTGATGAACAGTCTGATGTGCCAGCCTCAAAAATTGCTGGGTTCAGAGATCTTAAGCTGAGCCACAAAATACTGTTGGACTCTAGAATCTTAACCAGGGTGTGAACATGACAGGGAGCAACTGGGAGAGGGGCACTTATTTATAGCAGCATCAGGCTGTAAAGCACTGGTGTAGCAAGACCGAATAGTGACTTGTTACTTACTCATGCATGAAAACGACACCTTATGTTCCACAGGCTGCTGCTGAGGAATAACCCCAGGGGCAACCAAGTGGTGGAGAAAAACCCAAGAAGCTCCTTGTGGGAGCAATATCCAGCAGGAAGTGGTGGTTGCTGCTCCCAGCCCTGAACTGGGATCCAGGTGCCCTGTGAGGAGAGGGACCAAGGTGCACCATCAGAGAAGCTGGTGCCAGAGCTGTGTTAAACACAGTTACTTGCCCTTCTGAGTGCAAGCTCTGTCAGTTCTTCACAAAAAGCCTGCTGCAGTTGTTTTCACATGGCTTTATAGGTTTTTTTCACAGCTAAATGCTGTCCCATATTGCTTCTAGTGGCAGGGTCAGATCAGGACGCTGTGAGATTCTCTGTGTGTGTGCAAGTGTGTGAATTTTTCATGCTGGCAGAGGAAGAGGGAGGGAGAGAGGGAGAAGTAGGAATGAGAAATACATGCTTCAGGAGTCCCAGAATTTGTGCCTCCTGCTCATTTTACTGTTTGCAGCTACCTTGTGTAGAACACCAAGTCTTGCTCACATTTCCATAGTGAGTCTGATGAAACCATTTAGCACATGCTAACTGCAGGCATATGAGAGTTTCCATTACAGCTGCTTCCATTCATGTACACCAATATTCTCAAGAGATTTATTAGATGTCAGTCTAGGAGAGGAAGGAGCTCTAAAAGCTCTTGCAGGTCAGAGTCCCTTCAGGATTACCTGATGTGTGCCACCGAGCCATTTTTTGGTTTAGTGCTTCGTCTGTGACTGCTCTCCTTGCTTGTGACAGTTCATCTGAGCTGCTGTACTGAATTGTTTTCTGCCTCTGGGTTGCTTGTAATCGCTTTGCTTTGATTGTTCATTATTTGTTTGATGTCTGTGGCAAGCAAAAACACTTTTTCTTTTTTTTTTTCTTTTTTTTTAGTGCTCTCTGCCAGGTGGCTGAGTTGTATAAAAAATGAAAAATACAAACACAGCATGTTTAGAGTATTTTTCAAAAACATTCAGAAATTTTTAGAAAACTCAGTCTAATCCTCTCTTCTGCCTGTCAGGCCAAAATAATCCAGACAAAAAAAACCCTCTTGTAATAAAATAAGTGATAGTTTTAGGATCAGCAGACACACCTACTAGCATGCAATAGGCAGAAGAAGAATAAAACACAAGGGAATCCTGAAATATTCAGACATTTGGACAGCCAGCAACTCAGCCAAAGTAAACAGCTGCCCCCAGCAGCAGATTTTGGGAGCATCCAGCCATCCACGGATTTTCTCTGCCTGTGGCACAGAAATGCAAATTCGGGCTGCTGCTGCTGCTGCTGCTGAGAGAGCAGGGGTGCCCGGGGAGAGCAGCAGTGCTGGGGCAGGCGAAGGGCAGCAGCCCTGACCCCATCCCTGCCCTGGCAGTGGAGTCTGACCCTGCAGGGCATCGTCTGCTCCCTGGGCTCAGCTCCATCCCAGCTCCTCTCCCTCTGGCCTCATGCCCCACGTCTCCTCCTACAGCAACTTTGGCTTGTTTCCCTGGGAATCCCTGCAGCTAAAACACAACATAATCTTTCTCTTTGGAAGTCATCCCATCTCCATCCCAGGTTTTACTGAGTGCCAGACCCTTTAGATTTTGTACATGTAGGCCTTGCAGGACAGAGTGGGAAGATGACAACGTTTATCCTCTGCCTCCAGGATAATCAGAAGTAAAACAAGAGATGGAAGATGCAAACCTGCATTGGACTTGGTTTCCTCCACTCTGTTTCTGAAGAAAGAGGAGAGGGGAGGAGGGATAGGGCCCGAGGGAGAGAAGGGAGACTGAGGAAAGAAGTTTTGGCAAGTTGTCTTGCCAAAACGTGCAGTGCAGATGGGAAGACACAGATGGAGCATTTCTACTGATACTTGAAGAAATCAAACATGCAGGGAGTTGCAGCAATTTCCTTGTATCACTGTATTGGAACATTCTGTAGCAGCAGCTCTTAAAGAAAGCAGGCTGTCACTTCAGCAATGCTCTGGGAGCCTGCAGATGAATACAAACAGTCACCCTAAAAACCTGCTGCAGCAACTCTTGCCTGGCACAATGAGCTGGTATATTTTGTTTCAGCTCACATTATGTTTGCTGGCCCATCTGTGAGCACAGAGGATCTAAACCCTGCTCCTTGACTTAGCAGGCTAAACCTGCCTGTGGCACAGTTGCAAAGCAGCAGATGTGTGGGAGCAGATCTGCTTTTTTTGTGCTCAGGTGCAGCAGAAGTCTGAAAAGCAGAATAAATGTTGCATGCAATAGTGGTGCTGGCATGCAGGCAGGGAGGAAGGGAAGGGATCCAGGGAAATGCCACAAAGAATTCTGCAGGTACTGTGTCTCAAGTCCCCTTATTAGAAGCACTGAAATGACTGAACAGTCCCAGCAGCACGATTCCTGCAAAGGCCTGCCAAGCGTTTCCAGTCTAATTAGGCTTCAGGAGAGTCAGCAGGAGGCCTGGATATCCTCTCTGTTGAGAAGAAATCTGACTGGATCCTCCTTTGCCTCTGTGGGGAAAGTAGATGCTTCCAGTCCCAGCCTCCTGGCTTCCATGGGGTCACAGCCCTGTGTGACTTCTGCAGCTGCAGGCAGGGCAGGGAGTGCTGGAGCAGTGTTCTGGCTTTGGCTCACTGCACCATTCCTCCGTGTCCCCAGGAATACCCCAAAGGATGCTTTGGAGGAGGCTGCTGTGGCTGGGACCTTCCTCTAACAGCAACTAGGCAGAGAGGTGCAGAAACCCCTTCAGTATTTCCCTCCACATTCCTCAAGAGGAAGATCTTGGGAGACCCAACTTAAAACTGTGGAGATGCATGTTGTGTTCTGCTCATGAAAAAATTATATTCCTTATCCAGCTCTCTGTCTGTGTTTTTCTGAGGGCAGCTGTCACCATCACATCTAAGGAGAAAAAAGAGCTTTTGAAAATAACTTATTTTTCAGATTTTTTGAGTCCCAGCACAGGCATTTTCTTGCCTCTCACATTCTGATTTTTATCCTGCTGCAGTAAGCAAATGGGAGTTGGAGAAGTCATTAGTGCCTAATTTAGCCTGGCAATTAGGCAAAATCTAATGGGCTGCTCTCAGGTTCAGAAGCTTGAACTGCTACTTGTAGACTCTAATTCTGACACTGATTTTTTTTTTTTTTTTTCTGTGGCCAGGATGAATTCTTTTCCCTTGTGTGAAAATTTACTATTCTTTATAAAGCTATATGTTGGGGTTCATTGCTTAGGAGTCGTAAAATGCTTTTGGAAAGGAAAGGTAGGAAACATGATTTTGACATTTGAATGTGTGTCTGAATAACCTTCAGCCCTCTACTCTGGTTACTTCAAAATCTCTGTCTTGGGTGGGAGAATTCCTGATCACAGCAGACTCACAGTTATAAATTCAGTAATAGCATTGGTCCAAAAGACACATTGCTCAATGGAACTGCATAATGTGCCAGCATTACACAGTAACAGCTTTGGCCAACTGGAGGGATTGCTGAGGTAAAAAAGGTGGCAGTGGTCACCACATCTGTCAAACATCATTTCCCATTGATTCTGTGGGTATTTGGAGTCCAGCACAATGATGGGATATGGTATATTGTGATATGCAATGTCAGTGGTCTCCTTTTCTTCCTCTGCATCATATCAGCATCAAGAGTGCCATTAAACCAGGACTATATTTGATTAAAAAAGCTCCTTGAAAAATATCCTTTTAAAGAGTTTGGGAGAACAAAACAAACCTCTCTCAAATAAATGAAAGGCCCATAACATAAGTTTTCACTTCAAAGCTGCCGCTGAATTTTCACTTGAAAGCTGCATCTGAAGCTCCAGCCCCTTGTTTGAATCTCTCTCCATGAGAAATTCCTCTTCAAGGAAATAAGATAGGAGGAGTGATCTGTGCTTTCCTCTCCATCTGGGTTGTGCAGGAATCTGTTCTCTGCTTTGAGATGGGGAGAAGATAAAAACTTCGAAGTTACCATCTTAATTTAATGCCTGTGACATCAGCCCCAGAGAGGCTGTTACTACAGTGCCACTTTAACCAGCATGTTTTGGTCACTGGGACACCCCTGTGGCTTAAGCAGCCTTGGTCCTCAGTGATTTTGTTGTCAGGAAGAGAGATTGCCTGAGCTAAAAAAGAGGCTAAGCTGAGGATGGGAAGGTAAATGTTCACTCGTCCTGGTTGGTGGTCCAGAGGGAAAATGAAGATGCTGTGTCACATACAGAGATGGCAGATGACAAATACTGTGGCTTTGCTGAAGTCTGTTCTTACAGAGGTAGAGAGGAGCATTCGAGCCCGCCGGGCAAGGACTGTTAAACATCTGACTTAAGCCTAACATGTCTTTTCAGAAAACTGAAGGGAAATCAGAAATTTTGAAATTATGTCCCTTTTCCAAATCATAGTTCACTGCCTAGATCACTAAAGCTCTCTGTCCTCAGAGACACTGGGTGTTAGGAGCAGCTGAGCCACTGGGCTGGTTCTCTGCAGTATGGCCATGAAGAAACAGGGCCTGTGCAGAAGATCAGAGGGTTTTATGCCACAAAACAGTGGCAAATAAGTAGCTCAAGAGTAACTGTCGCCCTGGTTTTACAGGGCCCCATAAGTTGTAACACTGTAGCTGTAGTTTCCCAAGTAAACATGGTCCTTGTTTTCCTTAACCAACCAGGATTGTTTTGCCCTTGTGGAATTGTTTTTCATTCCTTTCCCTGGGGGGGAGAAAGATGATTGACCATGTCTTTGTCCTGTAAACCTTCAAGGGTGTTGACCCCTTTCACCAATCTTTGACTGTCCTTAGAACCCTATAAAAATAGGTAAATAAAGAAGGGCAGGGCTTTTGGTCGGTCCTGCCTGGTGAAACCACTGCAGCTCTGTGACCCGCATGTTTCTTCTGTTGCTAACTAACCAACAAGTAACCAACAAGTCTACCAAGAGATTCCTGAGCTGAGCCTGTGAGCCAGCGCTGTTCACCTAAAATTCAGTGGGAACTGGAAATAAAGACAGAGTAATTCATGTGAGTGTGATTCTGGGGAGTTATGCTGCCTGAGATGAGTTTCCATTTCACATCTCAGTTCAAAGCAGTGGTGGTGCAGAATAATTTAGATTGGGAAAGAACTTAAAGGTTGTCAAGTCCAACCATAATGGTAATAGGCATGATCTAAGGACTCAAAATCTTCTGTGACCTCTGATGTTCCACACTGAGAAATGTGGAGGCTTTCATATGCAGCTGGATACTTGCATGTTTAAAGACATTTCTACAATTGTTGTTTGCAAGTTCTACAGTCAAAGCAAACCTCTCTGGCAAGATTTCATTTCTGATGCCTGTTCTGAACAAGGGAGCACAGAGGAATGAAAACTGACAGATTAGGGAGATTTTCAAGCCTTGTTTTCATTTGCTGGTGTTCTGGGTTGTTCTTTTTCTTGGTTTTTTTTAATGCCATTGGGGAGTTATTTCATATGTAATGCCATAGAAGAGAATTACTTGTTTTGGCTAATTATGTAGTGCTGTGATCAATGGCCTGTTCAACATTTTAAATTCTCTGTTTCAAAGTCTTCCTTCTACAGTGGTTTAATGCAGCTAAGCAGATATGTGACAGATATTTATAAGAAGCATGAAAGTGAATAAAATAGGAGAAGTCAGATAAATTAGGAGTCTAGGGATGTTTGCATCAGATCTTCAAGAGGACTCTGCTATGTGAGGAGTTCACTGCCTGGCAGTTTATTTCTAGTTTGTTTCCCCCACACTATTCACTGTTAACTGTGATTAGCCTTTACTGTGATTAACTTTATAAGCATGTGGGGAAGATTTACTTTAAAGAGCACGTCTTCCACATATATTGAATATATCATTCTTATACCTTTGGTAAGAGGAGGCATTTCAGGCAACACATGAATATTCAAACCCTCTTTAAAATGGAATGCCTCTGTATCCCAGTATTGTTTTTCCACTCTTTCAAGGACAGGACTACAAATTCAAAACCATTTTTATCTTTGTCTTTCTCAAATAATCGGATGTTTAGATCAGTGGTTTCAGGAATAGACTATTAATTGTATTGCTTTAGGCTCTTCTAGGAGACAAGGATGGCAAGATAAGAACTAAATAGAAGAGAATCTGGTTTCCAGGACAATCATACCGAATCCAATTTATAAGCTGTATGAAGGGCAAGCTGGAAAAAATCTTAGGAAAATTCAATGGCCTAGGCCCCAAAGCTATTGGCTTTTGATCTTTGTTGGGACTTTGAAGGGAAGGTATTTTCATGGTTGATACCCATGGATTGTTGTTTACAGCCCAACAAACCAGATACAGTGTTATGATGGAGATCAACACATCTCAGATTTTATAAACATTATAGATGTCACTTTTACTCCCAGGAATCATACCCTGTTGTATCATCATGGGACAAAATGCTCTGGCAGTTGATAGATATTATCTGGCCCTTGGTCTATGATAGTAAAGTCACAACTTTTTATAAAGTACAATAGAATTTTGCCCTACATCCTTGATATAAATGTCAAGTGCCTTGCAGAATGGTGCACTGTTCCTGGAGAAATGATCCATTAAAACCATCCATATGGGAGGAAGTATTCAAAACACTCCAGAAAGAAATTATATTCTTGTAGGATAATAAGAGAAAATTGGCTGACTTGCATTGACTGTACTGACATGCAGCAAAGCTCAGCTCTTCACTCACCATGTCCCCGTGCCAGAGCTGAGGATATCCTGCCTACAAGAGGGGCACAGCCTTTATTTTACTTTCTGCCTCAGACCCTGCATTACATGTAAGCAAGTCTGTGCAGCTGGACAGAAAGAAAATGTGTAAAGTGCATCACTAATGAGGAATTGAGGCCGATAGAGATGTGCATGAATTGAAAAAAAAAAAGAAAAAAAAAAAAAGGCTACTAGATGCAAATGTAAAATTCAAAATAGAAGAAGCTGAATTCACAATGCTCCATGCATTTCAGAGGATTAGAAGTGCTGGTGTTTAAATTGTAGAGCTGAGTTTCCAACTTATCATGGTCGAAGTGTTCCGTCACCTGTTGGATAATGAAAGGATTTGTTTGAGAGGAGAGGCTTTAAGGAAAGGAAGGCTCTGTGAGTTGTTCAATTTGAAAGAAAAAAGAAAATACTGAAATAATTGGTTTCTTATAATGAAAATATCTCACCAACCTGCACTTTCAGTTCTACCAGGCTCCAGTTCCAGCTGGAGAGGGCTCCCTCTTCCCTCTCAGCCTGGCCTGGAGGATGTTAGCATCCACCATTCAACAGGAGTTTTTCCACTGGATGTAGAGAGAACTTGGTTGTGCTTTCTGCCAGTGTGCTTTGGAAAGGGAGTTAATTCCCTCACCATGAGGGGCCTGCCAGACAAGATATGGTAATTCCTTACAGTGGGCTCAAAGGCAGCTGCAAGCCAATCCAGCCTTATGAATTTCTTATAGGCAAGACACACCCAGTGGCTGCTGCTTCTTTCACATTCTGCTTAATCTGTTTGGAGGCTGACTGAGGTCATGCAGAGACACTTTCAGCTGCTTTGCACGCTCTGTGCAAAGGGACTATGCTCAAAGGAAACCAACAGTGATTCTTGCCTCAGGAAGAATGGAAATGGTCTCTCCTTTTAAGTTCACCCTGTATTCAACAATTTAAAAACACAGCACTCTCACTCATCCTGGGAGGACATGATTTCTGAAGCTCTTTTCCCAGCTGTTTTCTGACTTTAAAAGGATTCTAACTCACAGCCCTCAGCCATGGTAATGAAAATAACTGATCTGGTTAGAAATGGTGCCAGGCAAGCTTCTGGATTTAAGTAACTTTGCTTTACAAATCTGTTTAGTAGTAGGGGATTAGCATGGCCCAGATTCAAAGCAGAGGACACTCCTGTCCACCTGGAGATAACCTCTGAGTGGTAGCACTGACCTTCCCCTATACTCCTGCCCTGGTGCCCTCTGTACTCTCAGTTATACCCCCCTCTCTGCATTATTTTTCTTTAAACCAAAGCAGGGTGGAAATTAGGTTTGTTTAGGCTCCTATTATGTGCTCAGACTTTTAGTGAAGCTGAAAGAGCCTAAGACCACCTACAGGCTGCAGAGTAGATGTGCTTTGTGCACTCCCTACAGCTCCTCAATTATCCAGGTCAGGGATTTGTCCAAAGTACACACCAGCTTTCATTTGGGTTGTGCAGTTCCTGTGTCCTTAGGAGTACAGGGACTTGGGAGAGGAATGAGGGCTGGTTGACCCCACTGGCTCAGGAAGCAGTCATTCTCAGAGCAGGCAATCCAGGGGCCAGATGCATGTGGAAGTCACATCTCCTTGGCAAAATGATCTGTCAGGAGTTGCCCTCAGATATTTTTCGCCTCTAAGTAAATGTGACCTAGGACCTTCAAATCCCCTAGATACATGTTCATGAGTGTATTAGAAGACCAAAGGGCAGTTTCTAAGACCTATCCCACCTCTTAAAATATCCAGGCTTCCTCATCCCCTAAGAAGCTTATAAATCACTGCACTCCAGTAAAAGATACGGATGCTTTTTATTTTTTAAAATTACAGCTGCTTTTTGTCTTGCATTAAAGCCTCTTACATTTTCAGAAACTTTCCACTTGAATTATGAAGCAGATCACATGCCAGCAGAAAATCATTCCCAAAAGAAAAAGGCAGCATAATGGAACACAAATTAAAATACACGTTCAAGTACAAAGCACTGAGAGTGGTCTAGAACACAGCACGCACATCACTCTTAAAAATAACAAGTGAGTCCTAACACCCACACTTCAAAAACTGCAGTGCATCCCAATGTCTTCCAGATGTGGACTTGATTAGGGCTAAAGTTAGGTGGGTTACAACCTGCACTTTAAAAGCAGTTCTTTGCCACAGACTGATGAGAGTAAAGATTTGCTGAAGTAAAGGGAAAGGGGGGAGTTGAGCCTTCCCCTGGCAAACACTGCACTAATGAATAGTGCACGTTACTGGCAATCAAGAAAAGAGAGCAATTCCCATCATGAATAGTTTCTCTGTTTCTTACTGAGGTTGGTAGAACTTCTCACAGAAGGATGCAGCAGAGAAGGTGGCCGAGTACAATCTCCTTTTTCTGCCTGGAACCAGCTGTTCTTTACAAGCAAGTGCTCCCTGGAAGCACAGAGGCATAAACACTTGCATAACAGCATATAACCAGCTCAGGTTTGCATCGAGGTCTGGCTTGTGTGCATCTGGCACCCTTAATAAAACCTTGAACCTTTCCATCATGGCTGAACACCCTGAGCTTGTGCAGGAATCTGGATATCACCCGGGGCAGGCACAGACAGAGGTGTCACACAGCACTCAAACAGCTTCCTTGAAGGTTGTGTTTATCCTGGAGACACAAAAGTAACTCTTGACTTTCCAAGCAAGAATTCCTAGATGATACAGTTGCCTTTCCATTGGAAAGCCTCCTAGCTTCCTACCAAGATGAGCCCTTTTGTGGTCAGTGAAAATTGCTTCCTTGCAAGACTGTTGGGGGTCTCCCTGTCTGTGCAGGTGATTGTGTCCTCTGAGCACTCTCAAATGTTAAAACATTGATGTCATTCCCTAAGATCCTATCTCAACACTGCCTGACTTCCCATGGTGCTTAAGCTCCTGAAGACTTGCTCAGCTTGTGCTGGGCTCACTCTAAGCCAGGGTTGAGTTCTTTGAGAGGAGAGCCATCCTTGGCTCCTCCAGAGGCTGGGCTGGACATCCTCAGATCTTTCCATAAATTTATGGAGAATTTCTCCTGCTGTGTGTCAAGTAAGTTCTAAGAACATTTGCTTTTCCTAGGTTAGAGGATAAGAGGAACCAGAGACCACTCTTCCTCATTTTTGATAAGCTAACTTTGAATATGAGTGGGTCAGAAATCAATAGAGATAAACACAGCAAAAAAATCTCAACATATTTCCACCACAGCCTCAGACCACAGCAGCTGCACTGAATTTGGTGTGGTAGAAGAACCTTTCTGAATAATTGTTGGCAGCTCTAGAAAAGTACAGCATGCTCTGTACTGCACACCAAAAATGCCCCTGAGCAGAAAAATGGCTGCGTTGCTATTAATGTTGGTCATATTCTGAATTGAATACTTACTTCCTTAGTAAACTTTAAAATGTCAACACTTTAAAGGCAGCACAGCATCTTTCTGAAAGAGTAGATATCTTTAATATGAATATATGTTATTAAATGTATTTGTCACCATGAAAGAGCTGATGACATTGTGAGCAAATAGACAGTAAGAGGCATCTGGCTTTCTTCTCCATGCATTACCAAGGGATCAGCATGCTCATCTCAAATAAAATCTGAATTTTTCAGTAATCTTCCAATATCAGAAGGTGTCAGAGAGACTTGAATGTGGTAGCTCATTGACCACTTTATGCAGGGCACATCAGCTTTTTGGAACTGTATCCATTCATATCATCTGAGAACAGCTGAGAATGTCTGTGAGCAAACAAAATCTGTTAGCCCTCGTGTCTCAGTTAAGAATTTAAAATACAAGTGACTAAACATGCTGGCATCAGTTGTAGAACATCTGGCATGGGGATTGGTCAAAAGCTGGTGAAAGAAAAATGTTGTACCTTGATTTTTTGGGCACCTCCTGGGATTTTAGTTCTTTGGATAATAACTCTTGGGCTAATTCAAACTAATATGAGCCAGCTGTTTCTGGCATTGCAGACTGTAAAAATGAAATGCAGAAAGAACAGAATGGTTTGGAGTCAGAAAAGTAAATTTGCAGTGAGGAACATACTCTGCTCCTGTCTAAAGCTGATTAGAACTTGGTCTGATGAGATCATTTAGCTCCCGGTGTCTCTTGTAAGACTGGTGGTGTAAGGAGCAGCAACAAAGATGGAGAGATCTGAAAACTCTGGAAAGAGAAATTAAAGACAAGCAGGACAGTTGATCTGTAGTTTGCCACAGTTAACTCACACAGCTTGAGTTTACCTGGAAAATCAAGTAGATGGGCAGGGAAACTTTTCCTGGATGCCAAAAGCCTTAAAATTATAACATTTTCATAACTATTCCTACTATTACATATCTCTTGTCATAACTACATTTCCTTGCAAGAAAAATCTGTTCATGCTGAAATGGGATATGAATAACTTAGGAAGGGCCAACAAATTTTCAAAAGACAAAGGTGGCAGCAGAGGGGAGGATAAAGAAAAGTGATCTGCAGAATGTAATGAGGAATGGAGGGGAGCACAGAAGTCTTCTGCACCTCCCCTGGCAAAATACAGAGATCAACAAGGAAATAATTGAAACTCATCAGCCTGAAGAAAGATGTGGATAACAAAGTAGGTTCAAGGAGAAGCTTACACCAGTGTGCAACTGTCCCAGCAGGAAAGTCTGGACACAACTGCGTGGCAGCAGAATGACTCCATTTATTGCAGTTTAATTTACTGGCTGCTGACAATGTAGTCTGTTCAGAACAAATATAGTGCAGTCTCTGTCCTCACAAGTAGTCAGTTTAGTTAGAAAAGAAAATTAATTAAGGTCTTTCAGATTTCCTTTAGTGTATTTTAAAGCAAGAGTCTTCAGTGCCTCACTCTTTCATTCACTGTTTTTTTATTGGCTATGGCACAAAAGAAGGAAATTGCTTATTAACAAACTTGACCTCCTTGTTTGCCCATTTTTCTTGCAATTCCTTCCTCCTCTTCCTTCCCAGAGAGAAGTCCTCAGGCACAGACCCGAGGTTAGGATGGAGCTGCTCTGTCCATGCCCCACACAAAGCCCTTTCTGTTTCACAGAGGTTGGGCCACTGCTGGGGCATGGTGTGGAGGAGAGAGCAGAGAAATGAGTGAAGGCCATGAGTCCTGTGTAAGGACATTCCTCCTGCTCTGCTCATTGCAGTGCAATCCTGCAGCCATAAAGTTCACGGCTGTGGTTTTTGTATTGAATGTGGGACTCTCTGTGCATACAAAATATTATAAAACATTCTACACTGCCCAAACTGCAGCAACACAGCATGGAGAGGAAGTCTAATCGCCCTTCAAAACCCATGTTTATTCATAAAGTTTTAATGGCAAGGGGAAGGTCTGCCTCAGACCTTTATCACCTGGAGCTGAAGGATGACCCATAAAAAAACTTTCTGTTCATTTAAAGGAAGGTAAAATGATCTGTATCCATCAGAGTTTATCTTGCTGCTTCTTGCTAAAGCTCCTCTTCACCAAATCTGGTTTAGTGTGATGTGGGACACCTACTGCAACCCCTGCAGGTGAGAATGGAGCATATAAATGACATTTATTGCACTGCAGTCTGTATTAAGGGGCGCCATGGCAGAAAGACAAGTATGTCTAGAGGTGGAACTCTTTGCTACTCATTACCAAGTGGCTGAATTTCTGATGGAGAACATTACACAGTCATTCAAAAGGCAGTAACTCAGGTTGTAACAAAGAACCTGAGACATACTAATAAAAGCCCCATTTCTATTTTATAAGTCACATAATGGATGTCACATTCAGTGCTTCTTATGGTGAACAGGCTACTTATTAAGCATAGTCTATGACTTTATTTCATTTTAAAATTGCCGTCTTTTCCAATTATTCTAACTTTTTAGAATCTTCTCCCTTTTAAATAAGGTTATTTTTAGCGCGAACCACAAGTTACAAACAGCAGAAGTTGCTATAGAAACAGAAAAGGCACTTTGTAGAATGAAAATGCAGGAAGAAATGTTGTTCACTATTTATCTTCTGCAGACAGTGAGATAGAATCAGTATATAGGTGTGTGCATGTGTATCCATACATATATATAGATAGAGATGACTTTCTTTACTGTAGCTGTGAACTCTTCAGTGCTTGTCTTTGTTAACATTTGATGTTAATCCTAACATTTAGCCAGTTCTTAGCACTTCTGCACCAGCAGATTATTATCCCCAGCTTTATGCAACTACCCTGTAAATAGGTGCCCTGCATGCATCTCTGAATTCACTCAGCCAAGCCACTGCAAGTCAAACTGATGGGATGTTGCAGCACAGATAGAGGCAGGTGCCTTGCATGGGGTGGTGGGGAAAAAAGCTTTTCAGCAGTGTTATTAATATCCCATTATCTGATCCTCATCACACACCAGACTGGACATTGATAATAGAGGCACTCATCTGGTTTTTTTTGCTCCCAACCTAATCAGCCCCTACTGTACAGATATTAAGATATTCCTTTAAAGGCCCTTTACTTGTTGTTTCAGTTGTGAAAATAAACTTCCTGCTCTAACAACTTTAAACTAAACAAAGGTAATTTCCAGTCATGGGATTTGTGCTGTGTCTGAAGTCTGTTTCTTAAATGCTGTGCAACTTCTAAGCCTCATCTCTGGAGAAGATGATATGGATGAAACATTATATAATTTTCAGCCATTGGGAACCAGTCTCAAAGTCCAGTGTAACAGCATGGATTACTGAACCAGATTCAAAGGAAAGAATACTGCATAGATTACACTTCATGTATTCATTAGATTGCAAGAAGAAAACTTCAGGTGTTTCGTAGTCAAGCTGTCTGGAAGACTGGGCCTGAAACATTTCTCATTTCTGCTCTTAAACCTTTATTTAACATCATTGTTCTTTGTAATGACTCAGCTTTACAATCATTCTGTGCTAATAAATGGTCACAAAAATAGCCACCAGAGATAATTTAGAAATAGTTGATGCTGCCCTGAGGAAGGAGAGCCTGGAGGCAAGGGAATGAACTGGGCAGGAACCAAGGACCATTCAGGCCTAATTTGGATTTCTTCAAGGCATTTGACTTAGCAACACATGACATTTTGGTTAAAAAGCTTGTACTATATGGAATTAACCAAACACCTATTAGATGGCTGAAGAATCAGTCATGTCACATCTCATGTTTTATGTGCTCTGTTATTGCTAGGATAGTTCGAGGCCTTTTCCAGGAACAGGATTTTTGTTCAGCTTCAGAATTCGTATATAATGCTGGCAAGCCCTTTTGGACCAGATTTCTGAGCACTTAGGTGTCCCAAAGAGGAGACTGCTGCTTACAGTGATTGCCAAGTGGATTTTGGAAATCACACTCAGTGTTTTGCTGCATGTTGGTTGCCCAAATACCTTTGTGAAGTTGTTTTTTTATTACAGATTATCATCAACAGTGAGCTCCTGTTTTCCCATCCCTCTGCTGAGCTGGTGTCCTGGTGTCTGTTTTGCAGGACAGCTTTGGCCTCACTGCTCCAACACAAACCAGTGGAACCTTTCTGGAATATCTGGAACTGGTTTTAAGTCCAGTCATCCAAAAAGTAAAAAACACACACCACCATGGTTAACCCTGTAATCCAGGTGTGCTGTGCATCCTGGCAGTGCCCTGGCTCTCTCTGAGAGCAGGAGTCAGATGTATGTCCTTCCTCTGGAAAGAAATCTGGTGGGATCTTCTGTGATCTCCAGGGAGTTGTCTGGTCAGGATGAAACCCTGTGACAGACTTCAGTGTGGAACATGCCCACCCCACCCTTCCAACACAACTAACAGGGCACCCTAACGCAGGGTTTTTACTTTCAACCATTTTTTGCCTGATTTATAAATAAGGCATAGTGTGAGGAAGTTTTTGGAGCACTATGATGTAATCTGGAGCACAATAGAAATCCTCATGAGAAAATTAAGGTTTTTAACTTCCAGACAGGGATGGAAAGTGTTCATGCTGTATAGTCTATTAGTAGGCATAGAATGGCAAAGGAGTAAAATACTGAATTGCTGCTTGTTAAATAATCAGCATTGATCTCAGACACTGAATAAAGCAAGGATGCTAGAGAAAAACAGTAAATGTCCCTGTCATTAGAGAGTATATCCTAATGCACACTCTCCTAAAGACAGAGGAAGTGCTTACAGGCAACTTGAAGCCTGACATTTCCAACTTTTAGATTTTTACTTTGCTCTGCTGGTCAGAGTATGGGGAAAAGGTTGATCTACACCTGCCTATTTATACACACTATTAGACTTCCAAGTGGTTCAGCCTTAATTACTGCATATAGAAGCAAGACTGAATTCAGAATTCAGAGCAGCATCCATAGAGGAGACATAATTTACATGTGGCTTGTTTGGCACACAGTCTTGAGCAAGACTATTTTCAATTCTGGTAGTATTCAAGCAGTACTTTGCTTTTTAAAATGCATGTCACTCTCTCTGACTCCAGCTACTCAATTCTTGAATGCATCCTTGTTAAAGAGAGCAGATGGTTTCAGTCCCACAGGATGAACTCTCAATGGTGCCTTCAAATCTGGGTGAAACCACTGTCTATTTGGCTGAATTGTAACACAGGCCTCCGTGCCTTTGTGGTGTTTTTCCAGCCCTGCCTGGTTCTCTTGCCCTCTCTGCCTTTCTTCAATGCTGTGTTACCTTCCAACGAGAGTAAAGGGCCAGCAACCTTCTCCAGACCAGTCTTTTGTCTCCAATATTCACTACAAGAGGTAGCCAGCTAATTCCATTTCAGTATTAATAGCTGGGGCATGAGAGGAAACGACAGGAAATTAAAGCCAAATGTGGTGAGCTGAGAATTTCTCACCAGGATCAAGTGTTTGGAGATGCCTGTTCTATTTACAGCTTGACCATGTGGTGCTCCCTCCTCTGTTGAATTGCACCTTTCAGTCAGCTGCAGCACTAAGTGAAACTGGAGAGGGATCCTACCTTTGGAGGCCATGTTGCTGTTTAAATGGGACTGTTTTGAGGAAAAAATGGCCAGGAGAATGAAAAGGAGGCAGATTAAATGATGTTTTGACTTTCCAAATAAATACCTTTTCAAAACTTCTTTAATAACTAAGATCAAAGCCAAGAGGACTTGTAGGACTACACAGCTCTTTAGTGATGACCTTACAGAAGCCCTGCTCTTTGGGACATGGGTTCTGGGACCATTCCTCCCAGCTCCCTGTCACTAAGACAGCAACAACAGAAGCAGCATTATCATGCTATTCTGCCTGAAAATGCCTCTGAATTTTTCTTTAATAATATCCCAGCTGGATTGTTATTTCCCATGAAAACTTTATTGATTCGCAGCAGGCCATTTGCAAATGATAGATTAACTCTAACCTCATTAATATACAAAGGATTGTTAAAAGGGAATTACAGTGCTCAAGATCTATTTCCCAAACAGAAATACACACAGTGGGGAAAATCAGTGAACAGTGAGCAGTCCAGCAGCCTGGGTAAGCAGTCTGTGCCTTTTGTGTGACATGAGCATAATACCGGTTTCTGAACAAATTTTCTGAACAATTTTTCTCCAAAAATTACTTGGGTGGGCAGAGGTGGAGAAAGATTCTCAGAGATCAAAGGAAGTGCTTTAATATGAGTAACCAGATGAAAGAATTTTGGCTATCATGCTTTGGTTGAGATGGATGAAGGAGTTCCTCGGGGTAGGAAGGAGGTTGCTGGCCCTCTCGAGGCTGTAGCCCAATGTTCACCAGGGTGCCCACGTTCCCCTGAGCTGTACATTAGATTATGTTTTTGTAGATTCTTACAAGGGAGCCAGTTCTTCACTGCACTGTGTCAGCTTTCACCTTCTTGCACAGCTTGGGGAGGGAGCAGAAGGTGGCCCAGAACTGGTCTGGGCAGCATGAGGGGAGAGGAGGGATGGTAGCAGGCTCTGGAAGGGACATCTGGGGAGCTCTCCAGAGCAGCCTGGAAAACCTGCAGCAACAAGGTCTTGCAAGTGATGGGAGAAAATGGAACTGTGCTTTAGGGTTTCTGCTGGAGGCTCCTGCCATAATCTGTGTCCTGCTGCTAGGCTTACCCATCTTTTTTACCTCAGGGAGGTCTTTACGAATTCTTTGTGGCAGGAAGCAGATTCTACATAAATCACTCCCCCTGTAGAAGGTGTTGCCATTTTCCCAGTCTTGAGACTTGCTATAAAGAAGTTATCCTGCAACTGGGATTGCCACTTGCAAATCATCCTTGGAACAGCTGTGGCTGGGAGCCAGCACAGTAAGCAGATGTTGAGTTATTTAACAGCATGAACCATGCAGAATATGAGAAAGCAGTTTTAGCTCAAAATTTTTGTTCCTCTAAGATGTGATGGAAAGTATGATCCTGAACTCAATAGCAAATGCCTCAGCCAGACAAGTTGCAGTGTTTTTTGCATTCAGGAGTGTCAACCATTCCATTCAGAAATTCATTTAGTCCTGTCAAACAAGAATCCTCCCTCCTTCTGCTCCTTCTGGTGCTCTCTAAACCCCTTTATGAAACCAAATACCAGGTCATCTCTTTCAACAGAGCACTGCTAATGAACCTATGTGTCCTTTCCAGGACAGCCTTCTCTCTGAAGAAATAATTTCTGGTTCTCAGTTGCTGTTCTTTGCATGAGACTGCATTAAGATTCAATATTCTCTGGTGGTTCCTGTATTTAACCAAAGAAATTGGACCAGACTGTGCCAATAGTCTGCTTTCATTATTAAATATTACACCATTCTGGCGCTGCTCACAAATGTTACAAGGAAAGATTTAGTGTTGTCCCAGTCAAAGGTCTTAAACCTGTCAATCTGTGGACTCCTTCCCAGGGGACAAAGGAAGATTAACTGAGAAAAGCAGTCCTAATGCCAGCCAGCTTTAGTTTGCTGTGGGAGTGGGGTGGTGCAGTGGTGTGTTTATGGGCTGAAAAAATAAAAATAGAAAAAAAGATCAGCTAAGTTGCTGATGACAATTTAAGCAGCATTAGATAAAAAAATTGTTTTCCTAGGCCAGTGCAGGAAACAATCTCACTTGCTGATACCTCAGCCTTAACAACTACCTTTTGAGATGTGACAGGACTAATTACTAAGCCATCTTATATGTGTTCTGTTAATTCCATATAATACAAACTTCTTAACCAAAATGTCATGTGTTGCTAAGTCAAATGCCTTGAAGAAACCCAAACCTATCATATCAAGTCTGTCATCTTTATCAACCGAAACTATAATCCTGCTTTCAAGAGCAGATGATGACTGTATTTCACAGAATTAAAGGAAAACACCTTTAAGATCACCCAGTCCAAACATTAACCCACCACTGCCATGTTCACCACTAAACCATGTCCCCAAGTGCCATATCTAAATGTCCTTTAATATCTCCAGGGATGGTGATCCCACCACTTCCCTGGGCAGCCTGTTCCAATCCCTGACCACCATTTTAGTGAAGAGATTTTTTCCCAATATGCAATCTAAACCTGCCCTGGTACCATTTGAAGCCATTCCCTGTTGTCCTGTTTCTTGTTACTTTGGAAAAAGAGACCAATACCCACCTGGCTACAATCTCCCTTCATTGCTGGAGAACAATAAGGGCTCCCCTGAGACTCCTTTTCTCCAGACTCAATGATTCAAATTCTACATTCTTAAAATAGCGAAACTTTTTATTGACCATTTGCTTCCATTTTTCCTCCTATTTCTCACTTTATTAGTCAGATGAATTATTATTGTTTTCCTATATCCTTGTAGCTGGGATGAATTTTAGGTCAAACCAGTCCTTTTTTGTGTCTCTGCTATGGTGACTTCTTGGCAGGATATTGACTTGACTGTTAGCAAAGTATTCTTGATATTCTTTAAAGATTTTTATGCTTAATGTACATTTTCAATTTGTTTGTCTAGCAAGATTTTTAAACTTGGGAAAATGGTATTTTTCAAGTTCCAGATGGACAAGGGGGAAGTGTCACATTTATTTTCATGAAGAACACAGGTCCTGATGGCTGGTTTATCATGACAGCATTTTTTTTAGGTTTACAATTAACTGCTGTGTTGCATCCTCATTCAAACAATTGCCTGTGCTCAGTCTGGGATGTTCAGGCCATCAGGTGTTGAGTTGCTCTCTGTCAGAGGAGCTCTCCAGGAGTTTCTGTGCTGGCCATTTGAGGTGAGCAGCAAGTGCCTCCCAGTTACTGTAGTGACGGGCTGTTCTTTTGTTGCTCTTGCCCAACTAGTGCAATATGTCTAAATAAACATTTCTCGTTACGTGGCCTCATACAAGATTCATAAATTCAAACAGATGAATTCCAGAGTCCTCAGAGAGAGTGAGCTTTGTTGTTCTGTGCTGTTCAGAGCTGGGAGAGGAGGTGCAGAGACCTCCTCTGCCAGGGAATGAGGACAACCGGAGCAACGGGTGTTTTGGATGTAGATTAAAGAGCCTCTCCCTGCAAGAGCCAGACAGAGCTGGGAGGAAGTAAACAACTTTGGCTGGGGGAACCTCAGGCAAACAGACAGATCTTATTCTTCGTGTGTCATGACACAGCTTGGAACATATTTGTATACATAATACATCTTCTGGAATTTTCACATTAAAGTGAAGATGTATTCATGTGACAGCTGAAACAATAACTGATGTGCCACTGCTGTGTCTTTCCTAGGATTTCAGCTGTCCAGGGGACAGGAAAATAAGAAAAATCATTTTAATATAATAAATAAATTAATCTCACAGACTTGCACACTGTGTGACCCAAGAAAAATGACTGTGCCAAGTGGGCAGGAACTGTGGGTTTCTGTAGAGGATCTACAAAATGTATATCAGTAATTTCCATGCAAACTCTTTTAAAAATGTTAGCAAATTCTTTTGGCATTATTACATCGGTGTATTATTTTGCATTTTATGCTGTGGAAATAACAATATATTGGTTTCAGCTTTCATAGTGGAAGGTACATAAGGAAGACTCAAATTCTGTGATGCAAAACCAAAACTAGAACTGGGCAAAATTATTAGGATGCAGTTGAACATGCAAGCAGACCAGTTCTCATCAGCTTTGGTAAAATCCCTGGTGCAGTTGTTACCTCCCTCCAAAACAAAGAAGAGACATCAGTGTTAGAAAGTAGGTCCCAATATCCTTCAAAATCCCAGAGTGTGTCACTGAACTGTGCAGTGTAAATGTTTTCCCTCCATTCCATTTCTTTTCCTTTATCTGCCTCCCTCCCTCCCCTGAATTATCTTTATCCTAGAAGCAAAGAATTTGTTGATCACACTGAAATATCCCTCAAAAGTCTAGCTTTCTTGTATTTCTAAATGAAAGTCTGTATTTTCTTTGTTTTGTTTGTCATAAAGTTTTATGTGTTAGAAAATGAATTAAGAGGGGGAGAGAGAGAGAGAGAGAAACAAAGGAAGAGGAAAAGGTGAAGAAAAATAGAAAAATACTTAAGAACTTCCAGTCAACAGGAAACTGACTGAGAAAAAAGCATAATGAGATTCCATTTTGTCAATAAAACCTTAACAGACACTAAGAAGGAGAAAGCACAAACTGTCTTTTACAGAGGGAGAAAGAACACATAATGTTTCCTACACCACACAGGATTTCTGTTGAAATTAAGCTGAAGAGGCAGTGGTAGAGCTGATGCTGTCATTTAGTGGAAATGTAGAAACATGTTGCTGAAAGGTCTGACTCTACAAAAGAACAAGAAATCTATTCCAAAGAGTAGAGGTAACACTGAATATAGATGCTATAATTACCAAATACCCCATACTAAAACAATGAAAAGCATATTCAATTTGGCACAGAATATCAGTAGCTGAAAGAGTTTCCTGGGAAAGAATAATAATGACAGCAGTGATCATCGTAATCATCATCAGAATGAATAAATTGGAAAGGAAAATAGAGCTGGATGGTGTAAATATGGTGATTTTCCTCGTTAACATCAATTCCCAGGGTACATTTCCTTCTCTGATTGTGTACAGCTTTGGGGTTATTTTTTCCCCCCTTTTCTTCTTTCTCTTTAGTTTTTAAAGAAAAGGCACATGAATTTCTCATCATTCAGGCACTGGGGAGTCAATTAAAAGCCAAAGGGACATGCTTTGCTGGTTTTGTAAGAGTGGTTGGTTTCTGGGTCCAGTGCTCCTGACTTCTCATCCTGCATGGACTCTGAGTCGTGTCTGAGGTGGGAGAGGGGCCTTGATTCTGTTCTCCACACTCCTTGCTGGATGTTGGGAGGAAGAAATTTAGGAGAAAGGAATTTAGTTTCTTCTTGAGCAGCAGTAGATTGGGATCTGACACCTCAGCCACTTGGGGACTTGTGAACACCTTGCCCCAGCAGCAGCCCCACTCCGTGCAGGACTGCTCTTCAAAGAGCAACAGCAGAGCTCACCCTGCAGCTTTTGGAGGGTTTCCTCTCCACTGGGACAGAATTTGTGGTGAATTTTACCCCAGGGATTCTGCTTGTTGTGGAATGAAAGCACACAGGAAGAGCCCTGTCTGTGCAGCCACAGAAATGAGCATTTCCTCCCACCACGCACTGTCCTGCTCCATGTGAGAAACAGCAACAGTGGTAGAAAGGAGAGGTATAAATTGCCTGACTGCCAGGCTTACTATGCCTTGGCACTCTACAGCAGACTGCAGCAAGATCAGATCTCCTAGACAAGCAAACAAGAAATGCTATTTGAATAATTCAGAAATGATCATGGAATATGCTCAGTAAGCTTTTCCCATGTCAATACTTGGCAGCATTCAAACATCATTAACATTATTTCCCCTTAACATTGAATGAGCTGTCAGTTTTTTAATGGATATATTGTCTATCTAAAGTAGAAAAAGGGATTGATTTTCAATTATTTATTTCAGATCTTAGGTAGTTTGATACACAGTTTGGTATTCTTCCAGTGATTGAATTGTCTCTATATGTCACAGATCAATTCAAAATGATACAGAACACAGAAAGGACTGCCTTTAACCAGACTGATATTGTATGAACCCACATGTAGCTGGAAAACCCCAGAGAGACAATTCTCTCTGGGCATACCTTGAAACACAGATTGAATGCAGAGCACATCTGCACTCGGTACAGAATACATGAGAACAGAGTTTTGGCACAGGTGAAATAGCTGCACACACATCAATGAGTTCTTCCCCACACTTTCTCAACTTAATATTGCTCCCAATTTAGTATTGTTAACATTAATAACCTGTATTGTTCTTGTTTGGTGCAAAACTCTTCTCTTAAGCTTTCATTACCTTATTAACACACACACAAATACACACACACACACACACACTGACTGCAAACCCTTCTCTTCAGGTGTTTCTCTATCAAAAAGTTTTGGAGCTGTTACTGCTCAAGAGACAGGAAATTTTAAGCACAACTGAATCCAAGACTTCAGTCATTAAGGGCATTAGAAACTAAAATGATATTAATTGGGGTGAGCTTTCTCACCTTTGCACAAAGAATACCTTAACATCAGACAGAAAAGCCTCATTGTGAAGGACAATGATTTAAGGCTCAAGAGGGTATGAGAAGAGGTCAGGAGATGCAATCATAGGAGACCTCAGTTTATGTGGAGCTTCCTCATAAAACTGCTCTCAGACCACATTAAAAAATAACAGAGAGAGAAGACAGGTAATACCTCTGGTTTTAATGAACCAATTGCAGATGCTCCAATTAGTGTAATCAGCATGAACACAGGCAGATGTGGAGGTTTCAGTCACCTAATAGCACATTAGAACTATCTCAGCCAGTTTCTTTGTCTTCATACCCTCAGAAATGAGGTTGTGGCTGAAGCTGCTCTGCCTTTAACAGCATTCCTGAACTTCAAGCACATTTCATCTGACAAGAGACACGAATTTATGAGCCCCACTGAGCTATGCTGTCTTGTACAGGATTTCAGATTGTGAATGGGTAGTTTCACAGAGTTAGGAAATGGTAGAGCAAGGAAATCAAGCCACACTAAACCTGCTGAAGTTGGAAAAGGGGAGAAAATGCAAAGCTCTGATATGGAGTCCTGAAGTTCTGCCAGTTTGGTAACACTCATTGACATCTGACAGATTTATCTGAAGTAGCTTCACTTGAAGTTCAGATGTTCCTGTATAAACAAACACATCTGCCTGTCCTGTACTCACTGTGTTAATTTTAAGGAGCACTAATAAGGCTTCAAACCATCAAATAATCCAAACAATAAGCCTCAAAATAATCTAAAAAAATAAGCCTGAAAGACATCAAGAAACAACTAGTTCAAACATGGCAAATCCTTGAGCATGAGGTTAAAATCTGCTGACTTTGTGTAGAGAACTGTAGTACATTAATATCTGTTGTAAGAACCGTGACTATTTGCTTGGCAGGTTGGGGAATCCTTGTCTGGCAGGGATGAAAGCACTTCATCTATGTGAAAATAGCAGAAAACAGTAGAGACAGGTGATCAAGGCTTTATCATGTTCTGTAAACCAAATTTTTTGGATTCAACAAGTTAGTGTAAATAGCAGCAAGTGTATTTAACAGATTTTGGGTTGAGTTTCAAATTTGCAAAGATTTCTGACAATTTTTCATTTTCAATGTGTGACCTTAAGCAAATGAAATAAATGGGATTTTGAACACAATTGAGGAAAGATATTTTATTACTTAAAGGAGATGCTCCTACAATTCCCATTTTACTATTTTCATTTATGTTATTACAAATGAAGAAATGCAATCACTTTGTTCAAGAACACTACTTGTGTGGATATGTTGTGGAATATGTTTTGCAATAAAAAAGTTACTAATACAAAAAAAATATCCCAAGTGTAACTGGGCAATTCTTGATATACTTTCCAAGCAAAATCTTGATTGGATTTTATCTTTGATTAACTCTGTGATTCTCCGCAATACAACTTAATTTAATTCTCTATAAAGATTTTTTAAAATGTGTTGGAGAGGAAATTTTAAGCTTCCCAGGATGCACATAAGAAATATAAGTGCAAGTGAAAGTGTGAAGTTGTAGACATAGCTGGTCAAACTGAGAAATCACATGCAGTGGTAACCTTGATTTAACACTCACTTTTAAGTGCCAGGACTTGTCAAGATTTGCCCTTTATGTCTATAATTTATTCACCTATTCATCTGTCTGTCTATTAAAAATATTGTAGTTTTTTTGTATCTTATACTCTCCATTACCGTTCTCTTCTACGGCCTGGTGTCAGACAATTTTTAATTATTTAAAGTTCTCTAAGGAAAAAAAAAATAAATATTTTGGGGGACAGAAGGAGTGGGGCTCTCCATTTACCTCTTTTTACTGTTTACTGTAGGAAGAGGAAACATTTTTGATCCACGTTATTTTTTTCAGACCATTTAGCACTCTTCACACTCCTCGTAGGTTTCCCCCTCTCTTTTTCTATGTCTCTGTGACCTTTCCCACACTTATTCTATAGATGGCTAAGTGAAAGCAAAGAGCTTTAGAAGCAATTCCATCTCCATGGTGACAGAACCACGATGTCTCATTTATGCTCCAGGATTCCCAGGTAAATGTTTTCAGCTCTTTTTGTGCCGTGGATTTCAGCTGCATGTGAGAGGGGGGTGAGTTTTCTCCTAACCCAACTCTGACTCCTTAATGCCACAATATTAAACACAACAGCTTCAAACTGTACTACACACAAACATGTAATATGTATGAATACACAGAGAAAAGATCTCAAGGTCATCCCAGCTTCTGCAAGAGTTTTCAAGGACAAAAATCTTCACTGTTTTGTGCACTGAAAGCACAGGAGACTGAAATGTTTCATTTCCTCAGAAGGAGACCCGAGGTAGCAGGATACACAATTTCTGCCCAGCATTTTTCCCATGAGACAGTTTGACCTGGAATGGAAAAAAACAGGAAGAGGGAAGTTTCACTTTCTCTGCCTGTTTTCTGGCTTCTTTGCCAGCTCCGTGAAAAAGCTCCACAATTTCTCTAACCTGACAGATTGCTGGGAGTTTTCCTTGATTTTTATTAATGAGATTCTGTCCATAGGGGAATAGGTGACAGATCCAAACCAGAGAGCAAATAACAAAATATGGGGGCAGGGTAGGTGGGTACTGATCTAACATGGACTCTGCAGGCTGGCAGCAGAAAATTAATTTTAGATCTTAAATTTTAACAAACAAAACCCTTTTGGTGGAATCTGGTGTCACAGAATAATGAAAGGTTACATCCAATCAAATTGTTTTTGCTGCCATGTTTTCCCTGTACTTTCCAGACAGAATATCACAATTACATTGGGAAAAAAAAGGGATAGAGAATTTAATGGTGTAAAACACATGGCAGAAGTGGCCAGTCCACTTAGTTCAGAGAATTGCAACTGAACTGTGATTAGAGAACCAGTTATGACACTTTATAAAGACCTGAGGCTCAAAAATGTGCTGGTGGTTAACACACTAAACAAGCCTGTCCTTTCCTGAGGAAACCTGAGTGCTGAACCCCTCATCTGTGATGCAGCCCACAGGTGAGAGTCCTGTCACACACCTCTCCATCACTGTCACTCCACTCAACTCACATTTGCATCTCAAACCTGACACGGTGCTTTAAGGTTTGCAAGAAGCGTGGGCAGAGGTCAAAGAGACACACTGTTCAAATTGTTACAAGGTTATCACTCCATCAGGTTTCCTAATGATTTTTTAAGTTGACCTTTGAATAAAGTTTTACAGACTTTAGGAGTAAAAGTTAGGCTAAAGCTTGTGTTCCAAGTGAGCAGGAGGTGAATTTAAAAGGTGTATGGATACTTATTTATATTTGTTGTCTATGTCTAACAAATCTAGAAAGGCTAACTTTCTCTATGATTTAAACTTCATTGACAAGTTTAGATTATTGTAAAAAGATTTTAGAAAGATTTTTAAATGCTCACACTAAATCTTTAGGTGCTTAATAGTAATTCATGTAGTCTCCATGCCACTTTGCTTCTCAGGATTTAATTTCCATTTTAGCCAAACGAAAGACCAGCCAATTTTCAGTTATAAAAATGTGAATGAATAGGTGAAGTAAAAGGGAAGGAACTACTGAGTGCACAAAATATACAACCTACCAGAATGAAGGCAGAAATATAACACCTGGAAAAGATTCCTGAAACATGCAGCTCAAGACTTGAACACCCAGATTTTCCTTCTAGAAACAAATGTATGTGGGAGCTTCCAGTGCAGGCTCTGACAGTGATACCAAAACACTGGAAGTTTGGAGAAGAAAGGTTTTGGTAGTTAAGAAAGTGAAACCATGTTAAGTAACACATAGGATAGATTTAAGTCAATAGAAAGTTCATTTCAGGAACAGGAATACCAAGTGTCACAGTGTAGTTTTTCAGATAAGTGGACAATGTTCTTAAAGGGAGCCTTAAGTATCCTAGAATCAGAGAATGGCTTGGGTTGGAAGGGACCTTACAATAATCTAGATCCAGCCCTCTGCCATGGCCTCTCTCTCTTGGCAATGCTGTCTCTCTCTAGCTCTACTTTCACATATGTCCCGGAAAAGTTTTTGGAAGTTGAAACTGAGAAAGCTCACAGGTTCTCAGGAGAGAAGGCCTTTAAATGTGTGTGCTGTCTTTCAATCCCCAAGCCAGCTCAATAGGAGAACTTGTTTCCTGAATGGCTTGTGTCTATCCACAGAATTTCAGCTCTGGGATATAAAGTCAGCTAAGATGGAAGTAGAAAAGGGAATGTGTGTAGACAGAGCAGCTGTGCAGCCATGTGTAGCATGCCAGAGCATCCCCCACCAGCTCCCACAGCCATCAGTGGGGGCAGAGCAGCCCTGAATTCCAGACCTGGACACATTGGATGGAAAGGAGCAGCACAAGAGCAGCAGAGGGAGGGCTGGATGCTGATCCTAAGCTTGCAGGTCATTCTCCTGCTTAACTCATCTATTCAGAAAATGCTTTACAATTATCTCACCTAAAAATCTCCCTTGCATTCATACCACCAGAAAACCCCATCCAATCTGGCCTTGCACTCTTCCAGGGATGGAGCATCTACAACTTTCTGGGCAACCTGTGCCAGGGCCTCACCATCCTCACAGGAAAAGCTTTTTCCTAATATTTAATCTAAATCTACTCTCAGTTTAAAACCATTCCTGCTTTCCTATCACTCCATGCCTTTGTAAACAGACTTTCTCCAGCTTTCTGGTAGGCTCCCTTCAGGCTGCAATTAGGTCAGGGGAGAGAAGAATATCCAGGAAACATGGAAATGCTGTTTAGCTCTTTTGAGGGGAGATGGGTACAAGCTTTTGGCTGGAGGGTGAGGTTTTTCTAACAACACACCATTTTTTGTGTACTTTGACAGAAGTTTGGAAATTTCACAGGCACAATCCAATTCACCTTCCTTGAAAGCCAACATCATGTTCTTTTGCTTAGAAATAAAGAAGTATGAAGACAAACAGGTCAAGATCTCTGGTGCTACCCATCACAAAGCCAAACCTGGAAAGTTCATCTATCCTCTGTCCCACAATATCAAGCTTCCACTGACATGGTACCACTGATTCCCATATTCTTGTTCATGATATACATGAAGTTACAGAAAAATCAGGTGCTTTTACCATGTTATACCAAAGCCCAGCCTCAACCATTGACTAAAACTGTTATGAGTGTTGGAGCTGATATTGTTTCTATCACTCTAAATATGTGTTTTCACTATCTTCTAAAGCTGCCTTCTGCTAAGTAAGCATTCTGCTTTGCTGAGTAGAGATTATTGGGTGTTACAGAAAGCTATGGCATTTATGGTTTCACTCATTACAAAACACTGTTTACTTCCAAATTTCCCTTCTTCCTTCCCTCCCCTCTCCAGAATATGCATAGCAATGAGCTGAATGGTCTCTGTTTTTCCTGCATGCATGGCATCAACCAGCACTTGCAAAGGATAGTGTATCCTTGGCTCTGCTTGATTGGGATCTGCCGTTTCACATTTACGTAATTAATACACACATCCATATTTAATCTGTGCAGATGAAGATAAAGTCATGACTGTTTAAATACCACAGAGCTTGGCAAGCTTCCAGTGTGGGCAAAAAGCTGTGCTCCCGTGCTTTCCTCTGGGTGGGATTGCAGCTATTTGGCCAGTTCTGTGTCCTGTGTACCAAACCTCCCTGCCTTTCAGACTGGAGGGGGATGGAGCAGTGAAGCTGCCCACAGATGCTCCCTTACACACTCCTGTAATGTCCCAATGACATGAACAAGCATCTGTTTTGCTTTCTTCCTCCTCTTATCTCCATTTCCACTTAAACATTGACTGGTGGTTTTGGTAATGCCAGTTGGAGCTGGTGTCATAAAGGCCTTTTTAGGAATCTGTGTGTGTCTTCCAGAGTAGAAGCTGCAGAGGTGAAGTGGAGGCAACAGGTTCATCACCAATATTTCTGTGCCACTGCCACAGGAACCCAGGAGCAGCTGGACCCTGGCTGGGTAGGAGCTTGGATTATGCAGTTCTGGTTCTTGGCAGCTCCAAATAGAGAATCTTGGATTCCCCCTCTCCTTTACTTTGTGCATCTGACAGAGGTGTCTCCCTTCAGCTCAGTGTGTCCCCAGATCCCCTGGATGAATCAGTAGGCTCAGAGAAATGTCATAAAGTGAAGTGAGGTGAATTCAAGCCTAAGTCAGGAATACGGCTGCTCAGCAAGGAGTAATTCTCTTTTGTGAAATAAAAGGAAGTCTTGACCTATATTTCTGCTTCTGTCTGAAGGAAGAATAAGTTCTGACCTTTTAAAATTAGAAATAGACAAGTGCCTGCCAACTACAGGATGGTCTGGTGTGACTGGGGAGCTTGAGCAAGCAACAGGATACCTTGGTGTCCTGCCCTCTCCCCCATTCCAGTGGAGATTTGGATCACCAGAAGCAGCTCTAAGTGATCACTTTGTTAATTTGTGCCATATTTGGTCCCCAGAGAGACCCTGTGCTTACCAGCAGCCATGAACCCAAAAGAAAGCAAATATACTCTATATAAAATATATAATATTGTACAATATTTAATAAGGAACACTTTTGAATGTGCTATGATCCAGGTCAATAGGGTGAATAGGAATGAATAAGGTCTATTTAAATAAATCTCTTAGATCTGGGTACCACAAAAAGCTGGCTGCCATGTGGAAGGGCGTTTATGTAGTTCATACACCACGTGGCTGGCTGGGGAAGAATTACTCCTTAGTGCCCTAAGAGCTGGAAAAGTGCCATAGAGATGCATCCTAACAAACCTCAGAGAAAGAGGAGAGAGTATTCCTGCAAAACTTCAACTCTGAAATCTAGCAAGGTTCCTCAGGCAGAGATACCAGTCAGCAGGAAGGACTTCCAGTTTTTAGTTACAGGGCTCACATTTCTTATCCATTTCCCCTATTTACCTGTTTTCTTCAACCTCCTCTTTAAAAGTTTGACACCAGTTCCAGTTAATTTTTTTCTTTGATTTACCATTATGCTTTTCCACTGTTTGGGCCCCTGAGAAGCAGCAAATTTATCACACACTACAATCACAAATTAGCATGTCTCCAGAAAACAGTATTTGACAGCAGTGAAAAAGACCAGTCCTTCAGGGTCTGCTTTGGGAACACTAGGATATTGAAATTTTCCCACTAGACTACCAAGGACTACTGAGGAAACTGGCATTACTCAGTATCTTGTTTTATGAAGACATTGCATTCAACAGATAAAACTCACCAGCAGAATTGTTGGCTGCATTCTGTGACAAGTCCAGACTGGGACAACAACTTTTGTTTATTGTCACATTAATGGCGACAATTAAGGACACCCTTAAAGCCTGATATTCTTTCTTTAAGGTAGGCTAAGTATAACTCTTTCATTTCCACTCTAATAATTTCCTTCTTTAAAAGCTATGATAGTACTTTCAGTGGATGTGCACAGGAACACAAATAGTAATGCCAGCAATCTGGAATCATTCAGAAACAACATTATTTTCTTTCCTAAAGCCAACATCTGAGCTGTTGTCAGAACTGACTTTTGCACCCCAGAGGAAAATACTCTTTGTAGGGGTTTGGTGTTCTCTGTAGGGACATGACATCAGGGGCTGGGACAGAATCTCTGACCTGCTGCTTAGAAGAGATTAACTGTTCCCCTGGACAGCAAGACAGAAGAGTCAGGAAGAAGCTATTCCCTGTTTTCTGGCATCATTAAAACCACAAACATCTTCCTTTGGTTAGAGCACCGATGGTTTGAGTGTATTTCCCAATATTTGTACTTCATTCACAATAACAAACAAGAGAACTGCACTTGGATGTCTGACAGTGAGAATGTTTCTTAATCCAGCAGTACATGAAGAAATTATTTCAGTATGCATAAGACATGGATAGGAAATGTTATTAACCACTCAATATCTACAATTCTTTAATTCTGCACTAAATATTCAGTACATGAGATTAGGTGATACAACCCTGTCATTAAAGTAGCTGAGGGTCTGCCATGCAATGGGAGATATTCAACAGATTAAGTGCTGGTTGTAATTTTACTTCATTATTCAGATTCTGAGGTCTTTAGGGCAGAGAACATGTCTATCTGTATTCTCTAGAGCAGCACGTGTATTTATGGTGCCATCTAAATGCCTCAATGCAATGATAATGTCAAGCTGCAATTCTGTTGAGCTCTTAACTTGGTTGAGGATCAGGCCACCCGAGTACACAGGGTCCCAAAATGCAGCTCTACCATGACCCCTCCAGGCTGAAGGATGCAGTTCCTTCCATCTGCACCTCCTCACCAACACAGAGTTTAAATGAAGAGGCATTAGCAGGTGAATTTGCTCTGAAAAATGGTTTTGCAGAAGTGGCTTAGTGAGATATTATGCCAATGCTCCCTCAATGGCTTCCCCTTCAGATCGCTCAGTGCATAACTGAGAAAAAAACTGTTGTAACTGTGTGACTTTCCTGGTAACTTACCCCTGATTCTGAGGACCAGTTTTGTCATCCTCCACTCTAGATAGATATATGTCACCATCACTCACTGAAATCAAAATAAAGGTTTTTTATTTTGGGGGAAAACTAAGGATGGTGCAAATGGCTTTAGGTGGAGAGTTTACCTAACATGCAGTGGAAGTGGAAAAGTATTCCTACAAGGAATTCCTATTTTAATTTGAGTGTCTGAGAAGTCAAGGACCTTTGGAGGTCTCCAGTGACAGCATCCAAGGCAGGAACCCAACTCCATCCATAGCCAGGAAATCTGCTCAAAGCAGCAGGCCCACTGAGCAAAAAGATCAATGTTATCATGATTGCTGTTTCACCACATTCAAGAATTGTGTTTGAAAGGCTGAGGACACCAACCACAAGCCAGCTGAGCCAGTTCAGAAGGTGTGTGCACAGGGCCACAGTCTGCTCCTGGGCCAAACCTATGTGTTAACCAGTGCTCTGCTTGTGAATACTCACAAGGAGAGGAGACAACTCTCCCCATTTTGGACACTAAGGAGCAGGGAATGCAGTTCTATTGCACAGTCTCACCTTACCACCACACCACTTGAGCACTGCCCCTTCAAGGAAGCCAGATTTAGAAATCAGTAGAGTTCAGTAGTTTTCAGTGTGTGATCTGTTGAAACTCTGGACACATAAAGACTATTTTTGGGAAGAACACACAAAAGAAATAAAACCCAACACATAATTGATGGATTTATGATCACTGTGGAGGAGCATGGGGAATGTTTTAGAGTTCAGTATAAAAAAAATTAAGGATTTTAAAGAACTGTCCCAGTAAATTGGATACAAATAAACTGGGCAAGGACTGTTCTGCCAGTGCTTTTACTGCAAATAAAGTTTAGTAAAACTTTCAAGGATGTGGCTAGCTGGATGATTCAAGAGAGGTTGCTTCAAAACAGGATTAGTGGGGAATACATCAAGTGTTGAAGAGCACAAAGAAACCTGCATTTCCAGAACTTGGTGGCAAATATTTCTTGGCTGATATCTCTTGTATGAGGAGTTAATCTGAAGATAGACAGGAGAAAACAATGGCTTTGCAGGATATCTGAGGTACAGCAAGGGGATGATTTTAGTGACCTAGTTTTTCTCTGCACTGCCAGCCTCTGAGGTAGAGATGTGTGTTTTTCCACATCCTGATGCTAATAACCCAGATAATTTCCTCCAAGCCAGCTCCATAGTCTGTTTTATGGGCACAGTATGTCCCTATCTTCCTGGAGTGATAAGACACCACCTGTTCCCCACAGTGAATTCTGGTGGAAGATGTTCTATGCCTATAAAAAAAAGAGTATGTTCATTTCCTGAAGTAAAAATGTGGCTTAAGTTTAAGGACTGTATCTTGAAAAAATAGAATTTCTTATATAACTGCATAGGTTTCTTCCTGCCTCTTGCAAGACTTAATTACTCCCAGATGAAACAATGGCTCCACAAAAATTAATGACTGCTCCCACTTCTGTGTAGCGACAATTCATTTCTAGTGCTTCTCTCTTCTTGTTTCTACCACAGATGAAGCTTCCTTTGCTTGGTGTAATGATGAGTTTGGCTTCTTGTGAGACACTTTCATCACAGCAACAACACAGAAAATGTGAATTGTATCCAGACAGGTGCAATACCTCTCCTGGCACCTTGGAGCTCTCAGACAACTTCCAGAATTGATATGAAACATAAAGCATTCTCCTGCACTGAGAATTGCTACATTTTCCATGTTCTCCATGAGCTCACTTCAGCAATGTCCACTCTGTCCATCAGACTTGGGTCTGTGGTGCAAAAGCTGATTGACCCCTCTCAACCCTTATGGACCCCTCTCATCCCCTCCTGCACCACAAACTCATTTTTAACAGCCTCCCCACACATTTTGAGTCCTGCTCTGGGCTGCTAAAGCATCTTTCTCGTGAGGGCACCCCTTAACAGGATTAAGCAGCTCTATTAAATCCAAATCGAATTGTGGACTCGTTGTGCTCACATTTGATTCTATTACAGATTGTATTTGTTTCATTTCATTATTTACTGCCAGAAAATGAACAACTCCCTTTTAGCAGCAGACATCAGACTTATGGAGCTGAGGCCCAGCCAGCCTAATCAGGGTTAGCCAAACTACAGACTCCAGAGACAAAAACATGCCTCTAAACAACCACTTATGTGAGAAACCAATAGATCATTTTTATACACTTGTGTTTGAAGTGCAGGTCAGGGGACAAAATTGATGGTAGTTAGAAAACCAGTGCACTCTAAAAAAAATATATAGATAAATTCATAGAGCCAAAGATTTGGATTATATTTTAATTTGGTAAAATCAATATCTCCGTCATATTTCTGGAAGGAGAAGGCAAAGACTAATGAAACTGACACAATACATTTTCTGTAATGTTATTGAGGTGTGAGTTAGAAAGAAAAATGTTGGAAGTGTCTATAACTCATATATAACATATATGAATTCCTTCATCAGCTTTTACTGACTTGTTTATTGCAAAAATCAATACAGCAAACAAACAAATATTTTCAGTATTCTTCTGGCTGTTCCCAACACTGTCTAAAAGTAGCGTGTATCAAACCCTCCAAAATGTTGCAATGCTGCAAAAATAATACATATTTAACGTAGGAAAAGGACACCAGGTGCTTTTAAAAATACAATATTGCTATAAAGTGAACACTAAGAATAATGATAAATTGACCCAACATCAACTGAAGTCTAAAATCAATCTTTGTTGGTTTTACAAGAAGTTTTGATTGAGCTCTAGCTTTCTGTGAGTGATTTTACTCAACAGTTTTACCTGCAGCTACTGACAGGGACCGGATGCATCCCAGGACATGAACCCACAGCATGGCCCAGGAGTTTGCTGGTTGGCAATACCTGATGGGACCTGCAGAACAAGGTTTGATCAAAGCAATGGGAGGTTTTGATTGGAAACAAATTTCCAAACTGAGCTTCCCAGGCATTAATAATGCATATTGTTGCAGGGTTCAAATTTGCTTTGCCGTCCTAAATCCCTTCTGTAGAGATGGTCTCCTTCCATTGCACCACTGGCGTATCACTTTTTTTCCTCCCCTGAAGGAAACACGGAATTTGATACTAGGGATGAAAGGATGTTGCTTGTATAAACTGTTTCCATTGTTTTGGAAATTGTAGTGTTTGATGCACTCAGGATGCAGCAAGGTTTAAGACAGCCAGAGGTCAAAAGGGAGAAGGCCCTGAAGTGAATAACCAGAGGCAGTGTTAACTCCAGTGCAGAGCATCCACCTGGCTGGTGGAGCAATGGGTGGAGGAGTGACCATCTCATCTGTCACAGGGCTAAGAGGAGGGATAACTTTGCTTCACAGCGTGTGCTAAAGCCAAAGAAAGCACCTCATGCCATAAATACATATTTGCTGGTGCCAGAAACGCAAATAAAATCTGTTTGAAAGGCTCACTGTATGAATGAGTCATTCACATCAGGGCTGGGAAGTGTGGGGCAATAAAAGCAAGGATAATCTCAGACTTCAGCGTTTGTCCTGCCCAAGAAATGTGGCCAAGCACTCATTGCATGAGCAGGGCTGAGACAGCTCTGCCTCAGAGCCTCAGGGGAGGTGGAACCCAGAGCCCAGTGTGTGCCAGGGGGATCAGCCACAAATCCTGTGAGGACAGCTGGGTCTCACAGGCAGGGACAGACCTGCTCCATGCCAATAAACCATCTCAGGCTCAGAAAAATTGCAGTCTAGGAGCAGCTCTTGACCTGAAGAAGGGGGAAAAAAGGCTGAGAGAAAACCCCCCACCCACAGCCCAATGCAAAAGTCCCTCTTTGGTTATGCTGGAGAAAAAAATAATTGCTTTTGTTCTCTGTGGAAGGCCTTGCAAAATTTTAAATGGATGTGGGCAGTTTTAAAGTCCGTCTTGATTTATGAAAGCTGTCTTAAGAGATAATGATGATGTAAACACTGCAGTGCTCCTTACAGCTCAGTTTTATGGATGTGAGGTGTTAGCAAACATTGATAAGGGAGTTGGGAGCAGGAAAGCTCTAAAGCTGTTCCCGGTTAGATTTTATCCCGCTGTGTTATCCTGAGGAGCAGTGCCTATTCCCCACACATTTACATGGAGAGAATAAGGAAATCCTCAGGCTTCTGATCTCCCTTGACCTCCCTCCTTTCCGTTGGAGCCTGGGACAGCTTCAGGGCTGTCTGGTGTCACTGCTGTCCTGTGTGCTCAGCCCCAACCCTGCCTTACACTGTTGGGATCTTTTCCTTTCAGTCCTGTCCCTAAAACATGAATTTATTTGTCTGAAAGAGAAATTTGGGAGCTAGGCTATGATTCCTGAGAGGTTCATGCAGTTGTAATCTTAACAATAAAGCATTCATGGAGTGGATGGGAAGAACACTGTACTAAGAATTAACATCCCTGCACCTACATCTGTGCAGAGGATCTTCTATTTGTTCATGCAAAATGTGTGATCGAGCTAAAAGCTGGTGAAAATCCATCCACACACATTTATGTGAATCAAAGCTCTTTTTCAGCCAACGCCCTTTTTAAGTCACTTCTCAGAATTCCACAGAAGTGAATTGCTTGAAAAACTTTAGGAATGAGGATAATGTCAAGAACCTTTACCTTTCTGCAATGCATGTCTTTCTAGAAGGATTCAGCTTTAAAAGTCTCAGTGAAATTGGGATTCATCCCATCAGGAAAGAGGAATGAGAGAGTGACCCGTGTCTATTGCTACAGCAGAAAAGTGCAGCATTTACAACTTAAACCACTATCTCAGCTAATCATCTATGAGTAAATCAATAATTGAGTCCTTTGAGGAAACAAGCCCTGCATAATGGTATCTCTGCATATTTTTGCTACTGATAAGGCAACAAACCCATGAAATGCAGAGGTATGACCCACGTTTCAAGCTCTTTCAAACAATCAGCACATGAATAAAAATCAAACTTTGAAATTCACAAAGAGTGAAATTTCATCCCTGAGCAGAAGGGCTGGCACGGTGACATTTCACTTCCCTAAGCTCTCAGAAACCTTCAAAACAGAGCTTTAAAGGCTTGCACAGCCTTTGGGTTGGCCTGCTCAGCAGTGAATTTCATCCATTGTGAATTATATGTGAGAGGACTTTGATTTTTAACCTAAGAAGAGAAAAGGACTAAATGAGTAGACCACATGATTCATTTCATGTAGATATCTTACTTGCAATCAGCACTTATTGTCTCTGGGACTTGTAAAGGACAAAGGAGGGATTGGTATCCTGGAAGGAGCTGTAGACATTTGTACATAAAAAAGTGAAAAACAGGAGGGACAAGAGATTGGGGGAAGGAGTGTTCAGAGAACTGGTTTTTTTTTCCCAATGCAATGGCGAGAAGAAGTGACAAAAGTGACAAAATGGTACCTGTGTATGCTTTTACAGGAGTCATGGAGCTGTGGAGGAAGCACCCCAAACTTCCATAAAAGAGGTATTATACACCATAAATAAGTCAAGGTTATTTTTCCATACTGAAACTTGAAAAATATAAATATTATGTGCTATTCTGGGCACCAGTAAAATTGCTTAGAGGTTTGAAATTGAAAAGGTGGCATGGAGGAAAATCTTAAATGCTCTGGAGGTTTGGACTTTGGGTTATGAGGAGGGATTAGTCTGTGCTGGCCTCTGCAGCCTGAGGAAGAAATGAGGTAAAATGGGAGATTGTCAGGGAGGTGAACCAAATCCTGGAATGAACAGATTGGAGGCAGTAAGCTGTTTAAGAAAGCAACTAATTTGAAAACAAGATGCCACGGACTAAAACTGGGATGGGATGGGTGGGTGCACAGGCAATTCAGACAAAATTACCTCACAGAAAAGAGCCTTCAATTTGGCATGGATGGGCAAAGTCAGCCACTGAAGCATGTGTGCTGGGGAGGGGGTAGAGTGCAAACCCACTGCGAAAAGGAACAAGATGTATTTTTGGACAAGGATGACACTCAAGGTTACAGCCACTAATTGGATTTTGGAGGATATGCTGATATTAGCTACTTGTAAATTGGTTGATATTTTCTGAGTTTGAGAGGACAGGTTTTAGCAGAGTGATATTTTCACCCAGCAGTTAATGCTGTCGAGTCCTTAAGTCATTTGCAGCGTCAGCCAGAGCTTGTGAAGGTTGGTGGGAACCCTTCCTCAACGACAACAACAACAGGCTTGGGATCAGGCTTCTCTGGGAGAAACTCTGAGAGCTTTTCAATTTCCTCAGTTCTGTGGGCAGTATTGCTTTTTGATTACCAATAAGCCTTTTAAGTGAAGGAGGGGTGTGGCAGAGCACTGCTCCTATAAAGCCTTTTCTTGTCCAAGTGCCCTTGGAGCCTCCCTTCCTCAGTGATTTGTTCAGGAGTCCCTGATGGCCTTAACTCATTCTGCTCACGCCTGTGCTGCTGCTATCAAGATTTCTAGACATTGGCATAAAGTTTAACCTTCAGATCTTAAAGAGTCATAGACCAGCTTTCGATGACATTCAAAATCAATGTAAGTAACAGTGATATTTAGGGCTTCAAAGCCCTGCACAGGAGGTAATTTTAAACACAGACCTTGGGAGGAGGTGCCAGTGCTAATGATCAGTGCCCTGAAGCTGCTCAAACACTTGCTCTTGCTGTCAAACAGCCTTGTAGGGCCTGTAAGGCAGGGAAACAAAATCCCCAAAACTCTGACTCGTACTTCTTCAGTTAATGAAACAATTTCATTAACTCCTCCACCACAGGGAATGCTGTTTTACGTGAGCAAGCCTAATATATTACATGCAGAAAAGCGCTGTGGTAAACATATACCCAAGCCAGCATGACACAAGGTGATACCTTGATTTTATTTCCCAGCTTACAAATACAGTAGAAAATAATGCTGTGGCTGCAGTCCTCAAAGGCAACAGGTGAATTTAATGTCAGCAGTGACCACTCAGTCCTTCTGTAAAGACATGTAGAAGTAGAAACATGGGGGTTTCCACTTACTTTGTCCCCTGGTGAAGAAAAGTGGCTCTAGATTCAGATAAATCAGCTGGTTTGTGTTGGTTTACAGTGAATTCTAGTAGAATTTTTTCCTTAGGGAATGAATGGACAAAAAATGTCCTTCTAGATAGAATGTACTATCTCAATATGCTCAAGACCTGCAAGATTTAATAGTTTATCTTCTCCTGTGTGCCCATTTAATACAGTGCAGGGTAGGGGTGAAGCTGCTAGAATGCATAATCTGAGCATTTCCCTCCTTTGAATATTTCAGATTTTTAAGTCATCTTGACTTTGCACCAATTTTACTTTGAAAGTCAGAGTATCTTCCTAACTTACCTTAGCCTGCCACTGCTTAATTGTACTCCCTTTTTAACACACTTTACATGCATTTTTGTCCAGAAATAATTTTTTTTTAACTCACGTTGAGTGGCATTTGCTAATCTCTTGATTAAATCAGAATTATTGCCATTATCGGGTGTTACTGACTACGAGTCAAGATGAAATTGACATTCTGTGAAATGTATTATAAAAAATGGAAATGCAGAAACTCACTGTCCCAATTTATATTAAGTAACAACTCAAAGTGTTGCAGTCTAGCCCAGAGGAATGTAATTAAGTGACACCTCTTTTATAAGAGGTTATATTTTTAACCTTGTAAGAGAATATATTTTAAGGTAGAATTGCTAAAGAGATTGGCAAGTTGACTGAAGCAAAGACTTGCAAATATTATAACTCTGTTTTGCTACAAGGGAGACCAATCAACCACATTTTATTAACAAGATCCGCAGCACACCAGAATGATCTCTGCTTTTTTTTTTTTT
>VZTZ01014571.1:131892-207707 GCA_013400955.1 Drymodes brunneopygia
TTAGTCTTTTTTTTTTTTTTTTTTTTTTTTCCCTGGGTTGTTTTGCTTTGTCTTGAGACATGGAAGCCTGTGGTTGTGCTTCACTCTCCCAACTCAACTGCAGTGTGCAAAGACCTGAGCCAGAAAGATCTGTGCACATCTTCATCCACCCAGTGGATAGAACCAGACATTCTTGCAGTGATGAATTTTTCCCCACAGAAATCAATAGAAATGTATTTTATCATAATCCTAAAATCAATATTAAATAACTAAGCCAAGCTTTTGGAAAAATAAAGTCCCTGACTATAAATTTTCCCTACATGTAAGCTTTGAAATCAATTAAATCCATAGTACACCCCAATACATTTTATGACCATTTGAACCACTGCTTTTATATTTAACACCATATTTTGTTCTAGGAAAGGGTAATAAATGTCCCTCCAGCACTGAAGAAAGCCAACAGGGGACACTGGTTGTTTGGAGTACATTCTTGCAAAGCATTTTTCTTCACGTTGCTGGAGGAACTAAATTAGCTGGGAAAACTCAGACTAACAACCAGTTATCCATCATGGCTCTTTGTGGCCTCATATCGTTGTGCATAATTGTTTTACAGCATGGAAGGCCAACAGGACATGATCCCAGGGACAATTCTGCACTGAAAACCATCAGATAGGTGATACTTTATGGCTGAGCCTAAGTAGTTCAACTTGGCTAATAAAATGTGGGGCTGTGGTAAGGTAGATGACGAAGGCTGGGAAGGGTTGGGAAGAAATCAAACCCCAGGTCAGACTATTTAAATGAGCAAGAGTGCCCATCTTTGTCTCATCCAAATCTTAAGGATCTTTTCCAACCTAAATGATTCTATGATTCAGCCATGGATCATAACAGAGAATTACTTGTGAGCCAAAGAAGGCAGCAGGAAACTATTTTGAGGCTGAGCATTGTGCAGAGGAGCATCTGGCAGCCAGAGGGATGCAGCTTTGTGGATATCCTCCCAAATAGGCTGCAACATCACTGTAAGCACTGCTACAGCTAGGGAAATAAAAACCCTGCCACAGCAGGGAAGTATAAACAGGTTATGGGAAGATCCTGAATTATGCTCAGACAGTGAGCAGGAGTGGGGTGGAAAATTAAACTACCATTCCAGGCTCTGAAATTTTTCTTCAGCTTTTAGTGTAAGTTTATGTCCCTGGAAAAGGGAATAGCTGGGTGTGAGATTCATCTGGCCTTGTAACACTGGCAGGTCCACAGTGCTGTGCAGAAGTGGCCTCCAGAATGGGTTTAGGGCTGCACACAGAGTTTCCCTGCAGGAAGAGCCCCACAGCTGCCTATGAGGTGCTTTGGCTGATATACCTGAGTAGTGAAGCAGCACAAGTATGGAGACCATAATTCTGAGCTGCATTCAGGAGATCCCACAAGGGATGCAATTCTTCCATAGCAGAGGTATGTCCAGAACTTCATACCAGGCATGGCGAAATGGGGACCTGGTGTCTTGCATCCCTTTTCAAATGCCCTTGTGAAGATGTCACAGAACTGATCCAGGACAGATAAAGTGCTCTGGCAACCCTCCTGAAAGGACCCTGCATGGGGAATGATGAGATGGAGGAGGGGGTGTGGGGAAAGTCACAGAGGACAGGGTCCTCCTCAGGATACATGACACAAATATTCAGATGTCAAGTCTTGGTCCCTACATCCCAATGTCTTCCCTCTGCACAGCAAGTTCCTCAGAAAGGCTGTAGCTTCAGTGAGGAAGATTGGAAATGCCACTTTCCCAGTGCAACCTACACAGGACTAATACATATTCTGTAATATAGTTCCTAAATTCTGGGACAAAATAACATCTCAGGGAATTCCTTAACTAGGAACTTAACTTAAACCCTGGGGCTGCCCTGGAAAAACAAGGACATCTGCTGGCCCTCATGGTATCTCATGCTGCAAGAGCTGGTGGGGCTTGTGGTGCCTGAACTCAGCCAGGCCTTCAAGGGAGAGCCAGAAGTGACCACAGCCCCTGGTGTCCTGCAGCCTGCCTTCCAAAGTTACTGTGCACACACTGATACCTGCTGGTGGCAGGTGCAAATTCCAGTTTTGTTCCTGAGACACAACCTGGACACAGTAAAAATAGTCTGAAGGGGTGAGGAAGCAAAACTACTTCCAAAATCCCACCCACTCCTTTCCTCAGGCCACTGTCTGAATCCCAGAATTAGCAGCAGGGATGGAGAGAGATCAGTTTTCTCCCTTTCAGAGCCTGCACAGCCAGGCAAGGATTGCACATGGCTCAGCACTGGGATGTTTGGGCCACTGCATTTCCTCTATGAGGGCATCCAAAGGAGGATACAAGGGATTCCCCTTCATCTTCAGTACTGACACAGAGAGGGGAAATATGGTGCAAGTTGGTCTCTTTGGTGGCAATTTTTGCTCTGTTTTCAATCCCAAGTGACTTGCTGAACTTTGAGTCTCCCTCCCCAGCAGAGCAAGCCCCCTCCTCTGGTCAGTGTCCTCTCTCTGGGGATATGGAACATGGTTTGTGTGAGTGCAGAGCCCCCTTTTTCAGCACTTGAGATGTGTAAATCTTCCTGTTTCACCTCTTTCTATCCTGTCGTCCTCGCAAAGCTCCGGCCCAGCTCATCATCAGCTGTCAAGAGATTCCTATTTGCAGACACAAGCTGTTTGAGGGAAGAATATATGAGGGGGTGGTTGAGAAACAGGGAATCCTGCCAAAGAATGGCCAGCAAGACAGCTGACAGACCAACAGCCCCTATCCTGTCTGCTATGGCTTGACCTGAAGGGCAGGAGAGTGATACCAGGACTGTGCCTGCTCCTTTCCCCACTGCCCCTCTGGGCTTCACCCAGCTGCACAGCCAGGGTCCCTCCCCTGAGCTGCCCACAGTGGGGATCTTCACCCAAAATCTCCCTGCATTTCTGCACTCTGCCTTTCTCCTGGCTGAAAGGAATGTGCCAATTAAAGTACTGTAATGTTGTTGATTATTGTTACCCCAGGAATGGAGGTAATTTGAAGCAAAAGCACAAAAGCTTGTGGAATGCAGTGACACTGTTAATACTTAGCTTGTGCAAGAAGCTGGTAGCAGACATGGATTTCAACCTCACTTGTGGCTGAACCATAAATAACTTTGTTCCCATAGATCAGCTAGATGAGAGTCAAACTAGTTCTAGAGGAGATGCTTTCCTAGGGAAGTCTCTTACTACCCCTGCCTGATGGATACTGTTTGGACTTGTACAAAAATATCCAACCTACATTCTTCCTTTTAGTTCAGATCACAACTTTGTTTCATTCATGTCTTTGTATAAATACATCAGTGCCACCTGGCAGGGGTTAGTGCCCAGAATACAAAGCTATGGGCTCCAGACTCAATTCCTCTGGCCATGGGCAGGATACCAAATTCAGTTCTTGGCTTCCTTGAGCAGCTTCTCTCTTGGCTCCTTGGCTCTCATTATGGGGAGTAAAACAGAGCTGGGGCAAACACAGCACCGTGGGATCAACAGACAGGGACAACAAATGTAGTAAATTCTTTACCTTTTTAAGTATCTTGTGGGAATTTATTTTAATTTGTGTGGTGGCTGTTCAGTGGGGCAGTTCTGCTTTCTGATCCAAGTGCCTGCAGAGGTACCTGACCACACCACCAATGCCTGAGCTTTACCATGATGGGAAACCACCATGTCTTTATAAGGCATCCCCTGCAGTAATTAACATTCCTTTCTTCCATATGTCTTCCTTTAGCCTGTTCCACACCTGGAAGGGTTTTACACACCTCAAAAGTGATGGGTTATGGAAACAAATTACCCAAAATGACAAAGTTCACTTGGGAATTACTCAAAGATTTGATCCAATTATTGATACCACAAGGGAGCATTGTAATACTCTGATAACACGGATACTTTATTTTTTTTCTTTATTTTTTTGTCTTCAACTTTCTACACAATTTACAGGGTTTTGAAGCAGGATGGATGGTTAGAGATGGGAGCTTGTATGCCACATGCTCAGTATGCCACTGAAACCCAGAAAAAAAAAGAAAATGTTATACAATGGATGAGGAGTAGGAAGAGAATAGTAAGAAAAATAACATGAAGCCTTACCTGAAATATATGTACAGTAATAGCTGCTCTATCTTAAAGAAAACTAGAAGACTTTCATAGAAGGGCAAAGAAAATTTTTTGGGGCATTATTTGGGAAAATGTTTCTTGTGAAAAAAGTTGTGCTGGGGACTGTTCCCCTTAGAAAGGAGACCAATGAAGGACAGTATGATAAAGACATATTAAATGTCGTCTAGTGTAACAGCAGTGGCTGAAAAAAATTCAAGTAAATTGAAATGCAGCAATTTCCAGACTGATCAAATAAAACTCTTTTCACACAGGAGATAATTAAACCATGGAACTCTCTGCTGCAAGGCACGGGGAAGGTCAGGCACTCAGGATTTCTGCCTGGTAAGGAGGCTCTTCAGACTTACAGTAGCTAGCATTCACATGTTTTAAGATATTAACACCTGAATTGCAAGGAACAGAGTCGGAATTGCCTTTCAGGGGTAGGGATGGGAAGTGCTGGCTGTGATTTCCTCCTTGTCTCTGAGACATCTTCCTCTGGGGCTGTTGGAGTGGCTTGGCCACCTCCCCCATGGGGACAGGCCTGTGTCCCCTTGGGGACTCAGACCACTGACCATGAGCTCCAGCCCTGCTGGGGAGCTCAGGGACACCAGGGGACAAGCCCTGAGGTTTTCTAATCCTTGCAGAGCCTCTCCAGGTTCTCCTCCATTTGGTCTGACTGGCTTCACATCAGAGGTGGACCAGGCCTATTAAAATCAGGGCTGATTCCCATTGACTGACCTTGAACCTTTGCACCTTTCCTGCAGCACCATGGACCAGCTCTGCCTCACCACATTTCATTTTAAAAATAGGGTCAAAGTTAGTCTTTTTCCAACCTGTAAGTGACACTGTGCTCATGTGCATGAATTTAAACCATCTGGAAGGAGCATGGCCAAAAGCTGAGGTGTCTTGCCTTTCATATGGATGTTGTTGGGGTTCTTCATGGACTTTGTCTGAAATCTCAGCATTTTTTCCCTCTTCATCCAGGACTATCAGAGAAATTTCTTTTCCTTCACACAGAATCAGTCCTGCCACAGGTCTTTCTCCCTGATGCTTTGTTGTCTTAGGATATACATTTGCTGAAGGGGAAATTGTGTTATCCTATTCTTCAGAAGGAAACCTCACTTTAGGAAAGGTTATCTTCAATTTGATTTGAAGCTTGAATATTCCAGGGAGCAATACAAAACATTTCTGTATATATAATTTTGGGATTACGTTCATGCTTTAATTCCATACTTATGCAAGTGGATTGGGCTTTCCAAGGAGCATGGAAATGGCTTGAAAAATGTAATAAAGGGTTGAAGGGCATCTTGTTAGGACAGGTGATCATGTCCTAGAGCTCACTGAGGGCAGGAGAGGATACAAGTGCAGTTCAGTCTGAGTCTCTTTGCAGCAGAACTGTGACAGCATCTGTGCTTGACTCAATGTGATTTAAATGCACTTAACTCCTGTCTTCCTGCCTGCACCACCTGACAGATGAGTTATTTATTAATTTTTGACACCAGATGTGAATTGTCATGTTAATAGCCAGGCAGCTTCTTCAGTGCAAGAAGTGCTCAGTGGTGTTAGGGCTGGCCTGGAGCTTACCTAAGATAGGCTTGCACAGACAGAGCTGAACAACTTCCCTCTACTTAGGAGGAAGTTTATGCTCAGATTGGAGACCCCCTCAAAGTCTTCTTCTTTGGAACAGAATGGATTTTTTCCCCAGGCATCAGCATCCCTCCTGTTTTGGGTTAGTAAGACACAGGGCGTGCAGGCAGATCTGAATAAACACACCTTGATCAGATGTACTGGAGATGGGAGGAGTCACTGCAGCAACTCCTCTGAGCTACTGCTGTGCTCCTGTCACCAAGAGGGAATTCCTACAGCAGATGCAGCCATCTCAGTCGTCTCTGCTCACAGTGCCAGGTCAGCTATCTGTGCAAAAGGCATATTTGGGCCCACAAGCACAATAAAACACACTTTCCCAGAGGCTGTCAGCTTTCTCTGCTCAAGCAAAAGGATAGGGGAAGCCTGCTGTCAGGCTGGGTGAGAAAGAACTGATAACTGCAGGAATCCCAGATTTAATTCTATGAGGAATCTTTATTTTTAGCCTGAGCTGCCCTCAGCAGGCACAAGTTCCTTTGGAAGTGGCCCCATGGGTGAGGGGTACCAGGGCTCTGGGATGTGCTGATGGAGGGAGCCTTCCCACACCTTTCAGAGTTAATGGACAGAGCAAGGCTCCAGCTCAGCTCCTGTAGAGGATGATTGAATGTAGGATTTTACTGCTCCCAACCAGCTGAGGAGGAAATACAGGAAGACTAATCTATCTCCTTAGGCTAAAGTTAGCATTTGGGTGTATTCCATCCGGTGCCATTAAATTCCCATTTAAAATCAATTTTTTGGGACCAGGATTTCATTATCTCTTCATCAATAACCTTCTGTGCTTCATCAGTTTCTTCAGTCTGCTTTGCAACATCTTTTCAAAATCTGTTTATGTCCAGTAGTTTACAGGCTTTATAGACTGCCTAGGTACCTAGATTTTTGTTTATCCTCTGGAACCACAGAGAATTCTCATATTGAATCATAATGGAAAAATGGAAAAGTCAAAACTGGTTGTAACTTACCATCTGAAAGAAGAAACAGTAAGAAGTTAAGACCAACAGACAATTTTGTTCCAAGTCTTACCAATTGGATTTTTTTCCCACCTACTTCAATTACATTTTAAGGTGAAGTCAGTATGACCTGTAATTTTTTTTTTTTTCCGTCTCAAGCCTGAACCATTTAAACCAAGAGCTTTTCTCAAAAGGTTCTGTAATTTAATCTCTTGACATTCCGTGTCAGGAAATATTTCACTGAAAATTTTTGGCCAGTTGAATTACCGGTGATTCAATGCCTAATTTTCTACATGTTCCCATGCTTGCTTCAAACTAATGGATGTTTTATGGCAGGTGAGGTGCACATTGATAATTTATTAATACAAAAATTTAATATTTATCTAATTTTGACCAAAAGGAAAACAATGTTTTTTGAACACAAAAAACCAGAAAGATTATTCTTACCAAAAATTCTTATGGCTCTTGTTGTGCTGCATTCATCTCACTGATCTCTCCATTTCAAAAGCTGAATAAGAGGCAGCTGATAATAACATGGATTTTTATATATTGTGTGCCTTTTAAAAATATGGTGAGCACACAATCTTACATTGTTCTTTATCAGAGGACCTGTAATGTGACAAAAAACTTTGGCTGCAAATAATATTTAAAAACTGAATTTATGGGTCCAGTATTTCAAGTTAAGATTTAAAAATGCATACACAAATAAAAGCTAAGGAATTGTGCCTTCCCAGTCACCTGTGGTAAGGGACTGGGAATTGTGTTTTTTTTATGATGAGCTGCAGTTCCTCTGAGCTGTGCTTTGAGAAGAAATGGCTGGGAGGGTGGTGACATGGCTAAAGATTTAAGCTTTCAAAATTTCTTTTTGTAGTCACATGGATGAGACTGGCATGTGGTAATTTATGAGCTAAGATATATAGAGCCTGCTTTTCTTTCTCCTCTGGGATTTTCAAAACCATACAGTGGATTTTATTTGCAATTACCTGTCTTTTCCTTGTCCTTCAATAAACTCTTTTTCTGGGGTTTTTTTTTTTTGCCAATGGCATCAGAAGGAGGAACTGATAAAGTTTCACAGCAGAATTCTGTAATAATACACATTTGCTTTGTGTGAGAAGGAATGGGAAAATTATGACAAATATTATCCAGAGGCACAATCTCTTTCTCTTTCCATTATGAGGGGGAAAGACAATTACAGGACAGCATACCTGTCACTGGCTAATTCTGCACAGTGTCCCTCCAAAGGCCCAGTGGAGGGCTCTGTGCCACTTGTGGAGGTGTGTGCAGGAGGCAGGAGCATTGGACAGGAGTGTCTGCAACCTGTGAGCTCTGAAAAACCAGCACTGACACCGTTCTGGCTTTGCCATCTGTGCTGACACAGCCTCTGAGTCAAGGGCATGGATTTGCACTGTCTGACAGGGAAATTCCAGTGTGCAGCATGGGTTGGGTCCTCCCTGCTGCTCCAGGGACTCACTTGACCCCAAACTTGGGGACCTCTTGTGACTGGAAGGAGGCAGAGGATAGTGCTGGGTGTGGAGTGGGACTGAGAAACCATCAGACACTGCAGTGGTGTGAGGATGTGCTGCCCATCCTCAGCAGCTCAGTCATCTGTAACTCCAGACATCACTTCTCACTTTGAAGTCAGGCCTTCAGAAACCCTGCAGGCTGAAATGTCCATATCATCCCTGCCTCTTCTCTGCTTTTGTGTTGGTTTACAGCCTTGGGCTACTGATAGTGGCAACAATTCATTTTTTTTAAATATAGAAATCACAATTACTGTCAAAGAGTTGGAATTATCATTGAATTTTCTCTGGAAGCCTTTCCCTGGTGGAAAAAAGAGATAATAGTCCTTAACAGCTCCTAAAAATCTCTTAGTACTTTTGAATTAATTGCCAGGGGTGAAAGTGGTTGAGCTACTCAAGGGTCCATAGAAGTTGACAATTGCTCTCAGGAAAGAATTAAGGATGAATATAATTTTGGTACAGTGGGATGTTAATGTTATCTTTCACAGTCAAAGGGGACTTCAGGTCATGAAGGAACAGTGCCCCTGTCACTCACTGATTCAATTCTTTGAAGAATCCAATATCCCCAGACATGAGCTGGGGTGGAGAGTATCTCAAATAAAAGTTAGCACTGTGGGTTTTAGGAGACTGCTTGGGTCAAATGGCACATCCATCTAAAGGTCAGGATATCTCTTCTGAAAATTAAGCCCACAGGCTGCAAACACAAAGGTGTTACCACGCACTGCCAGCCTGGAGCTCTCTGTTGTTGTGAGCTCTGATCCAGGGGAACTGCACTCTCACAGTTATTTCATCTGTGCATGCAAGGGCTCAGTTTTTCCTCCAAGTGCAGTTATTGCCAGCTTCACTTTGTCTTGCTGGGTATGGATTTGCTGCAACACGCTACGTGCTGACAAACTGTCCTGCTCAGAGCCTCTCTTTAGGCTTCCCTCCACAAGCACTGTCAAAAGGAGATCTTCAGGCTTGAAAATTGTGATTTGAAATCTTCCCTGAATCTGTTTATCTCTGTGCTTTGAGGTACCAAATATCAGCTTCAAGGTAGAAGAACAGTCAGCTCTTCAGTTCAGGACAGGGGATGAGGTCAGCAGCACAGAGGATGTTTGCCTTCCCTTCATCTGCTTCTTCCCTTCACCTCTCTTGTTAGCAATCAAATCTCTTTTCTGACCTTCACTGTACAGTGTGATTTTATTTACCTCAGTTGCATATTTTCCTTGTGTTTTTTTGTCAAAGAGAAACAATTCTGACCTTTTTAGTTCATCTTTATACATCTTAACCTTATTGAAAGGTGCCACCTTTCTGTGTCATGCCCTCTGCCTCTGATTTACACTGTAGGTGGGGAGAAGAGTGAGAAGAAACAACAACTCTCAACATTTTGATTTAGGACAAGGATCCAGGCTTATGGACATTTTCTGTCATTAATTTGAGAAGAAAATATGGTTCTGTTCTAAGCCAGCTAAAAAGCTCAGTGGCAAAGGGTTCAACACAGAAAAAAAAAATTATTCCTTGCAGTTAAACTCCCCGTAGCTCTGGAAGAGACATATTGCCCTGACTTTGTGATCAGTATTCTGGGAAAAGCCAGACAATTCATCAAAAAATCAAAATGGAGATTTTTGGTGTCCTGACCTCCAGTCGGTGGTGTGAAGTAAGTGAAAGAGCCATAAAAAGCCTGTCTAGGCCTGTTGCTGAAATGAAGTGCATAATGAGATGTAGAGAGCTCCCACCTGATCCAATCCACGCTGAAAGCAATGACACTTTTCCCCTGGCTTCACTGAGCTGAACTGGCTGCCAAAACAGAAATTGATCTTTCTGCTCAATGACACTGTAGTAAAGAAGCCCCACACACTCACTTTGCATTGACTGCGGGCTCTTCAACATCACTTTGACAGTTTTGATTGAAAAGAAGCAGTTAAAAATGCTCTGTGAAGAAAAGCTGTGAGGCAGGGCTGGGTACCTCTCTGAGTTACAGCTTGTAACTCACCGAGTGTGCTTGGCTGAGAAACAGCCCTGGTTCTGAGGAAAAGACACTTCATTCAACAGGAAAATATAAACTCTGCTGCAGGAATGTCAGTGTAATTTAGACTAGGCCTCCAGAGTACTGAGGCTGTATGTGTAAGTACCCTCTGCTAATTAATACTGCACTGTCACCCCACTAATTAATGCACAACAGAAGAGCTCTCCTGACGTCTTCCAGGGTGTTACAGAATTTGGATAAAATGAAGCCATGAAAATATGAGGAATAACAGAAATCCCTCAAGGGGATGGACTGAAGGCAGAGACCCTGAGAGGAGCTCTGGGCACAGAAAATGCCTCTCAGATCACAGAGCTGAAGATGGGTGCAGCACTCTCCTCTCTCACTATAACCTCAGAGCTAAAGGAAGCAAATTTTGGGTGACATAAGGCATTTTCAGAGAGTTTACTATGAATCCAACATTTCTGTGGTTTTATACTGAAGGTCTTCTCAGTCAACCCAGCTGATCAGTGGTGTTTGGTCAGTGCAAAGCCAGAGAATGTTGCAAAGAAATGGGTAATGACTCTTAGGTATTGCAGGGCCTGCTGGAATGTAGTGGAAGATGCATAAGGAGGGCTGAGAAAATGTATTCTGGCATGTTTAGAAGATGTAGCACATGTTGGAATAATCCATGGCTTTCTTTGCTCTCAGTGCCATTATTACAGTAGACAAAGTGCTCACCATTCCATAGGAAGTCATGAGAAGGACAGTCATCACTCAGAGAACAAATAGTGGCAGTTTTTCCTTAAGGTAGTGGACTGGAAGGCTAAGAATAAGATGACCCTACCTTTGACAATTCTGAAAAGAAAATAAAGCAAATGATGATAATTCATGACCTATTGCATCTCCTGTGTCCTGTGAAGCCAGGAGTTCTTCCTAGAAAGGAGCCTGGGCAGTGCTGTGGACCTTGGCTGATCTTCTCTTTAAAATGGCATCAGAATCAGGGACAAGCTGAGACCCTGCAGGTCCTCACATCAACGACTTATGCAATGGTTTTAATGAGTAACTGTGTGCTGATGTTAATGAGCAATTGATTGCCAGTGCAGCTGGACAGTGTGTAGGTCTGAATTTTTGATTTCTCAGCCAAACCTCTGGCTAGTGGTATTTTCCTCGCAAACAAAAGTGGAAGACAAGTGCTTGATACCAGCACAGAACTTTCTGGACTGGCAGGTATACTAAGGGAAGAGTTAACCTGAGCACACTCAGAGCCACTGTCTGACAACAAGGAGTAAAAACACTTCCCTAATTATCCAGTGAGGTGCACCTGGAAAAACTGAAGTGCAGAAATAAAGAAAATGAAGGCACTTTGACAGTCCCTGTGTGGAAGATGAGAGCTGGCATTTGAGGACAGTGCAGGGTTTCTTGCAATCAGTCAGGAAGGTATTTGTAAAGTATTTCTAAAAACAGAGAGAAATAAGGACTGCAGCTTCTCCAGAAACTGGGTTACCTGAGTTGGACGTTGTTCCCTTCAACTAACCTTGAAAAATGCTGGGATGGACTCTTTTCTACTTTCTCCCCCTCCTTTTTTGAGAGCCACCATGGTGCAGCGAGTATGAAAAGCTACACGGTCCAGATGTCGTGGGATCAGGTTACAGCTGGCTGCGAGCTGTACCTGAGCATCTCGCTAAAGGAGGGCAGTGTCTGATGCACCCTGACCCCATGGGCATCACCCTGCACCAGCCCCACTCTTGGAAGGAAGCCTGCCCGTGGGAGGGGAGCAACAGCCACAGAAGAAAGAGAGTTTGCCCATGTGCAGCCTGCCTGTGGCCTCGGGGGATGCCCAGTAGGACTCCTAAAAAAGCATCACCCAGCTGTGCTTCTCCGTCCTGCCGACCCCCAGCCCAGCCCTGCCCTTCCCTCTCATGCCCACGACAGCTTACAAGGAAAGGAAGCTGGGAGAGTGAGGAGTTTTTAATGCTGACAAATGTTGTCCACTGCAGGTATAATTTGCTGCTTAAAGTCGTAATGGCCATTTTAAATACATTTTCCCGAACCATCATCTGTGAACAATGGGCTTTTCCACAGAAATGCGAGTTTAACAACCCTAAGGCACTTCTAATTTACACCATCAAGCTGATACAGAGAATAATTTAAAAATTAACTTTCCCTCTCCCTCTGGTTCCCACCCCAGTACAGTTCCTGCAATCAGAGGCCTCACAGTGGAGACTCCAAGTGCAGCTGCATCCTGCATCTTCAGCGCCTGCAGCTCTGTCCTCGATTTCCAGAATTAACTCAAATAAATTATGCATTTTTACATGCTTACCCAGGAAAAGTCTGCACAGTGACACTGCAGAGTCACCCAGAAGAGGGAAAAAATCTGACCCTGTAGTTCTGTGGATGACAGCTATTTCTTGCCTTTTGGCTGAGACATTGCCACCTGGAGTAATTTACTGAGAAGGAAACTAATGAAATTACTGGAGTGCCAGACAAAGAGGGGGGAAAAAAAACAGAAGGAGGAAAAGGAAAACTCCCATCAACATCACACTACAGAGCAATGAAAATGCCTCCCACCTGCAAACTTCTCAAAAACATTTCCATGGAGCCTGGGCTTCCAATTTGGGTTCTATTTGTAGTGCCAGAGAGCTGGAGTTTGTTGAAAGGAGACAGACATGAGTTTCAGGGAGGCAGTGTTATGAACATTCCTAGGAAACTGCAGCAGGTGTGAGCATTAATATTATTTTCCTCTACCCTGAAACTTGTTCCCTTTGCACATAAACCCCAGCTTTCCCTCCAGTCTGCACCACACTGGCTCTGTGTTGAACTCCAAGGATCACCACAAGGCTGGCTAAAATCCTTCTGTGTGGCTGTGCCAGGTGTGTGGAGGGAGCAGTGATGGCTCTGCTTAAAATTAGGCCCAAATTGTTCCTTTTCCATGTGCTGACTGTTATTCACAGGGAGTTACATCTGTCCTTGTCAGGGAGAGCCCACATGTACTGTGGGCTTCTTGTGGGTCAGTGCTCAATGCAAGGCCCTTCAGGATGAAGGGATGAGCTGGCTGGAGCTTTAGAGAAAGACACACATTCATCTCCATGTCAGGCTGGCAAGCTTTACGCGTTCATACATTAATTTGATTCACAAATACACACCTTTAATTTTCTTCTGATCTTCTTTTTTCCTGCTTACCTTCAAAATCTGCCTTTTTGTGGATGGTACTTTTAATCCCCCTCTTTTTTTTGCTCTCCTTGCTCATTTCTTTTTATGCTAAAGCAATGACATTCATTTTCTCCTTTGAAATCATCACGATCTGGCCTTGTGGTGTTTACTCATGCAGCCTCTTCAGTTTTCCTCTAAATAAATATTTTGCAAATATGACAGCATGGAAGGGTGTTGGAAAGAAATCAGAGTCCAGCACAAAAGACCAGATGTCCCCACCCTGCTGTAAAAAAACCCCAAAAACATCCTGGGCCATGAAAGCTGAGCCTGTACAGTCAGTGAGGGCTGTCACAACAGCAACTTTATTGTTCAGTATTCATGTTCTGTGTATTTTAGTGCTGGGACACAAACCCATGCTACCTACAAAGGAGAAACCAGTATTTGTTTTCACCAGTTCTACCCTTGCTGTAGCCACAAGGTGACCTGGCACACCCTCCCCTGCAGCAGCAGTGGGGAACAATCCTGGTCCTCCTGGGGAGGCTACAGAGGGAAGAGACAGAGGTGGGAGATGCTGGCTGACCTGGGGCTGGGAGCCTGCTGGTCCAGTCCCACATTCTCCCAAATTGTGGAAACTTCAGGCCATGCAGGGAGCAGTGTGAGCTGTGTGAGAGAACTCCAGCTCATGTAAGAGCCTTCACACCTGGATGCTGGTGAGCCAGAGCTGAGAATTTCTCAGGTTGGATGGTTTGCAATCTGTAGAAAAATCAATGATAATACGGGGACCCCTGAAAAGAAGGGAACTGCTGACATTTACCTTTCTCTTAATTTTTTCCACATGAGGGCACTTTTCTTAACTACCTGCTCTAAAACACAAGCTTTGCTACAGCTCTGACCAGATCACCGTGAGCAAGTCAGGTCTGGCATTCAGGATTAGCAGAAGGAGAAGAAGCCACCACAATTCCCATCCTACAGCTGATGAGGTGAGGTCTGTAGGGTGTGTGTTGCTGTCCTCTGCAATCCTGGTTGATGACCAGGACAGAGCTTGTGAAACAAACATGCTGCTATATGGTCAGACAAGAAATTATGTAAATATCCTTTTCTGAAATATCCATTGGACAGTGACTCTGTTTTTCTTACCAGGCTTCATTTAGGAGTTAGAAGCCCATTACAACCTGGGTATGTGGGTGTACACAACACACAAACCCTCCTGGGCAAAGATTTTGCCATGATCTGAGCATGACAAGCTGAGAACACATTAGGGATGGAAGATGCTATGGCCAAGTCACTCTCCTATCTTCCATCCCAAATGGGAAAGAGGTGTCTTTCTTGTACCTGCCTCTGTCTCTGTGCTACATCAGTACATCTCAAGCAGAAATGGAGATATGCTAAGCACACATCCACAGAATAAACTGCATTTTCCCCCTTTTTTCCATTCCCAAAATAAGGTTGGGAAATTATCTTTCTGTGCATGGACTTTCTGCAAGCTGGCAAAGAGGCTAAATTAACTGCATACATTATTCATTGCAAATTATTCACTCTATGCAGCACATACTGATTGTTTAGAAAATTCATTCTTTCTGTCCTAGAAATGTCACTGGTTGTAACTCCTTACCTCATCATTGACAAATTCTGTTGATTGCTTGACTAGTTGCTTTAACTAATCCAGGATTATGGTTTGCAAGAATAATAATAGCCACTTCTCTAGCACTTTGCACATGAGGATCCCAAAACATGATTTCAAAATGCTAATTAATCCCCAGAGCACCTGGGAGATGAAGCATTCCTATCCTTACAGCAGATTTGTGGCACTTGAACCTTGTTGGGAGGTGGAAAATCATTCTGCTGACTCACACAAGCTGCCAGGTCAGGTGGGTCTCATTGGCTCCAACCAGACAAGAAAAAAAAGCCAAGTGTTAAAGAGAGAAGGGGGAAAAATGGAAATCCAAAAAGGGGAGGTGGGAAGGGTGAAAGAATCAAAGGTTTGGTTTGGTTTGGTTTGGTTTGGTTTCAGGGGCTTGTTCTTAGTGTAGTTGTGGATGTGTCAGAATAAATTAGAGTTAAATGGGAATGAACCCTTCCAGCCGGACTCACTAAGCTGGGTCCATCAGGCCTTCCTTCACTGGTTTTGCAGGGTGTGTATCCTGACTTGAGCAGCCTACACGAGCAGTCAGGTTTGGGCTGACCCTGGCTGGATGCAGGCACCCACCAAAGCCACTCTGTCACCCCCCTCCTCAGCTGGACAGGACAGAGAAAATATAATGAAAGGTTCATGAGTTGAGGTAAGGACAGGAAGAGATCACTCACCAAAAGCCATCATAGGCAAAACAGACTCACCTTGGGGATATTAACTGAATTTATTATGAACATAATCAGAGAAAGATAATGGGAAGTCAAACAAGTCTTAAAAACACCTTCCCCCCACCTCTTCCTCCTTCCCAGCTCTCCCTCTCCCCCTCCAGTGGCACGGGGAGATGGGGAATGGGGGTTGTGGGCAGTTCATCCCACGTTGTTCCTGCCACTGCTCAGGGAGAGGAGTCCTTCCCCTGCTCCAGTGCGGGATACCTCCCATGGGAGACAGCTCTCCATGAACTTCTAAATGTCCCATCCCATGGGCAACAGTTCTCCACAAATTGGTCCAACATGGGTCACTCTTCCCTAGGGTGCAGACCTAGGACAGCTGGAGCTGCTGTGAGTGCTGTGCTGGGTGTGCAGTGACCCCTTCTCTTGGACATCTGCATGTTTGGTGCCTGCCCTGACAAATTCTTGCCCAAAGGTGAAGCCATTTGATGGCTGGAAGAAGAAACTGTTTTATCACCCCAAATGGTGACTGAGACAGCCTGGCAAGCAGGCTGGATGGCCAAGGATATCCCTTGCCTTTCTAGGTAGCAGAATGACAAAATGGGAGTATTAAAAGCTGTGTGCTGAAGCCAGGTGATCTTTGGCTGGTGGAAGGACTAATGGGAGAAGAGTTTTTGGATATACACATCCCTTATGAACAATTACTATTGTCTGTAGGGAAACTGAAGTGTACAAGGCTAGAGGAACTTTCTCACTGACTGAAACATGGGGAGATGTGAAGATTTGGGTACTATCTTTGTATCTTTCATGAACAACTTTTAATGTTTTAAATTTTGCCTGCATTTGTTGCTCTCCTAAGAAATCACATGGAATGGCAGCTAAGGACTGAGCTAAGAAAGGTGAGTTTGAAAGTGAAGCACGTTGTGCTCCGCAGCAAAGGAACATGGAGCAAAACCACCAAGGACCTGGGTTTGCTGTCAGTGAGTGTTTCCACTGAAAGTAAAGAGCAGGGGCTCTGAGCAGAGGCACACAAATGTGTGTTATTCCTGTAAAGATAAGCAGAACTGGACATTTAGGTGAAACAAATGTTAGTAAAGCTGGAAAATTTAATGTATGCCAAGGGGGAGGGCAATGAAATGGGATGGTGGGTGCATGACTCATTACTGGTGCCTTTGTGTGGAAGTGTGCAGTATGGCAGCCAGCATTTGTGCTCTAAAAATGTAATTACCATCTCAAGAAGCAAATCCAGACAACCAAAACTACAGGCAGAATGGCAGGGGACAGTTCATGGCTGGAAGGTGCAGCACATGGATGTTAATGTTGTTCTGGAACTAAAGTTTTTTTTTAAAAAGGACGAGGGGGAAAATCAACAAATAAGCCCTGAAAGTCAAGAGCACTCAACATTCAAGTCAAAAAACAATAGACTGGCTAGTAGGGACATTTAGACAGAAAGAATGTGACACACAAAACTTACACATTGCTGCAAGTTCCACTGTGGGGCCCTATGGCATTGATTTGATTAAATAAGAGCAGTAAGGGGTACAGAGAACGGCTGCTTAAATTTTCGGTAAAATATCCTTGCCAACCTTCATTGATATAAAAATAAAGGACTGACTGGGTCCGTATGACCTAATTCTATTCTTCCTTGCACCAGCAGACGAAGGAATTGCTTTCTGGAGGTTAATGGCTTTAGACTTGCATGTAAATGAGGGGAAAATCTGATCTTAAATCTCAAGGAAGCGAAAAGCAGTGACAGGATTTAGCACAGACCTCTTGCACAGGGGCTGGCAGGGAGGGATTGTGCAATTAGAGGAGCCTTTAGCAGTACCATTCCTTCTGCAGTTGTCCTCCCATTTCAGTCCTGGTGAGGATTTGAGGAGGAAAAAGGAGGTGGCAGAGCAGCTGTGGATGGGACCCTGCAAAGGGCTGTCGCAGTTTCCCCCAGGTGGTGTTTGTGCTGTCCCTTCCAGACAATGTTTTTCAGGCCAAGTTCCTTGACTATCTACTGCTGACTCACCTTGGGGTGCCCCTGGGCCATGTGAGAATGTCCTGAGGGGAATCAGGGGGAGCCTGGGCACCAGAGAGCTCCTCAAGCCTCAGTGACAGCTCTGGCTTTCAGAGGTCACAAGCACACACCCCACCACGTGCTGCAGTGGGGCAGGAATAGGCATAATCCTATTCCCTCATTCGCAGGACTCTTCAAAACCTTATCAAGGTGGAAGGGAACTAGGATGCTGGACCACAACCCTGCTTTCCCATGAAGGAATCCTATGTAGGAGCTGCAGGAATATGTCCAGGTTTAGTTGTGCCCCTGTGCTGATGAGGAAAGAGGAAAGAGCAACCTGGGCAGGCAGGACCAGCCACACTGCCCATCCTCACCTTGAATTCCCCAAAGTTACATGTCCCAGGCTGGCTTTTTGCTGATTTCTCTTTGCCTGCTTGGGTCTTTCACTCTGCCCCTGGCTGGTGCTACTGTGCCACTTCTGGGTGGGCACCAGAGCTGCTTCCTTACATGCAGAGCTCACAGATTCCTGCACTCAGGACAGGCTCTGGTATCCACGAGGTGCAAACCCTGCCTTGTGCTGTCCTGCACCTCTCTGTCGCCTGGGTGAGACCAAATGCAGACCAGAGAGGCTGAACAGCTACTGTGAGCTTTTGAATCAGGGAAAAGTGCAGTAATTCTCCTGTTCAAAGGGCAGAGAAAACAATAGCATGTTTGATTTGGTTATCAGGTATCTGAAAAGTCAGATACCAAAAAAGTCAAAAGCCCTAGTGTAGCTCTATGGGCTTCAGCAAAATCAGCCTGGGACCAATGGCAGGCAGGAACTCAAAAGTTTTCAGGTGGGAGCTCTTAAGGGCACATCTCCTTGCCCCCTGTGGGGTGGATAATGTGTTTCTGATGTTCTGTCACCTGCAAGCTCAAAGACTGTCTGGGGCTGGGATCCATCCCTCCATCCGTCCATCCATCCATCCATCCATCCATCCATCCATTCCCTGGAAAAGAGGTGCATGTTCATGGAGCCTGAGCCCCTGGGGTCTGTGTAGTTGGGGGGGGAATATGAGGGGAATGAAGTGTTTCTCCTCCAAGTGAGGTCTGGGATGCACAGGGGAGACAGGACAGAGAAGAATGTGTTATTAAAGTCCATGCTGTCAGCTGTGCTATGTGGCTTCAGGGCCCCAAAAATGGCATTTCCCATATAAACTTTCATTCATTCTTCAGGAGAGGCAAAAAACAAATATAAATATATGTATATATATTCTGGCATTGCCTACATGAACTCAGATTTTATTTACCTTAATCTGTTACTTCATTTGCTTTCTGTTTGCTGTCTCTCACCTCTTTTGCATGTTTTCCCTCTTGCTTGATTTCTTAATGAAATGTGATTTCCACAGTTTTCTGGCTCCCTCAAATCATCAACAAAAACCTGGCATGGCTTTTTTCTAAAGACTTCCTACTAATATACTTGTAAAATAACTTTAATCAATGCTACCTCTTGGGGAATTCCTAAGCAATTGCTAGAATACGACTAATTATTGTGCTGTTACTTTACCATTCAGTCGTTACTCTTCTGTGCAGTCGTAACTTTTGCTAAATATTAGCTCTCTGATGAGCACCCCTGTTAGGCTGGGTTTTTTTCTCAAGAAAATGTGTAATTTACTTAATTAGTTCCATTCATCTGTTTAACTCCTTTACTGCCATGTTACCACTTTTGAGAACTTTTGGCATTTCTAACTTAAAAGCCTGAGGGGAACTTCCTAAGGAAGAAGTAGGTGGCTTCAGCTTTGTGAGTGCTTACTTACTGTGGGGAAAATGGCCAGTACCCTTTTTCTAAAGGATAAACCCCCAAAATATCAATGGCTTTTGTTTCTCAGGAGGTTCTGAAAAGGTCAGGGTGAATATTTTTTTCTGAGCATTATTCAGAAAAGTTTGGGGGGAGGAGAGGTGCTGTGGTGGTGAGAATATTTTGATTTTTTTCAAGCTGATTAAATGCAGAATATTGCCAGTGTTGGTAGTTTTGTTGAAAATTAAGCACAATTTCTTTTTCCTCATACCTTAGACTAATGGAGCCATAGAAAAGGTAAGAAGGAACTTTGAAAGATCATCTGGTCCAACTTTCCATGGGAGTGGGAGCCTAGATTTGATTATTTAACACCCTGCCCACGTCTCTGGGGAGGTTGTTCCAGTGAATGATTGGATTTCTAATGCTGTAAAAAATTTCTTTCTTACGTTGAGATGAAATCTCTTGTCTTGCAACTTGTAGCTGTTGCCCTTTGTCTTCCCCATGTGGCTCCTCCTGAAGAGGGAACCTCAGGCATCTCTGTAGCTGCCCTTCAAATAATGAAATACTGGGATATTTGTGCCACCTCAGTTCCCCTGAGTCTTCTCCAGAGAGAAAAGACCTTACTCTAGTGAAGACAAATGCAAAAAAAGTATTGAGAATTCTGCCTTGCCAGCATTTTGAGGATTCTGTGCCCTCTTTAGCAGTGAGCCTGTGTCTTCCACTTGCTGCCCATGGATTGAAGATCCTTTGCTTCTTGTACTTGGCATCCTTGGCCAATTTCAGTTCTAGATGAGCATCAGATTCCTGTCTGGGAAACTGTTGAAGTTTTAAAGCCATTTAATACCATTAAAAATGTATTTAGCTGTATCAGTTGCAATGTATTACCTTGTGTTTTCCATTTCCAAATATTCTGTAAAACACATTTTTTTCCCCTCTGCACTGGCCTTGCCTTTTGCCTGTATGCAGTGAGGTGGTGTGTGCTTAGACACTGTCACTTGGAGTAGTCTGTGGTAGTTCATTATTGTTACTGTTTCAATAATTACATTAGTAAAGCAAAGCTATCACTAAGGTCTGCAATGCCAGCAGAAGCCTCTTGCAATTTATTTAACACTGGGTACTGACAGGTAATAATGGCTTGAAGAAGTGCTCATAAAAGACACTTTCCCCCCTAACCTGGTTAGAAAGGCTCTTAGGAAATTATTGCAAGCACTGTATCTTATTCAGATTCTGTAAAATAATAGGTTCTCCTGTAATGTAGTAGTGTGAGGGCTTTTTTTCCCTTTATCAAGTCTCTGCTGACCTTTTTGGGATTATTTCCACCTCGGTTGCACATCAATGCACCTGAGCAGCAGCACAGAGTGCACAACCCCCAGGACTGCCCCATCCTGGTGTGTTTGGCACTGGGAGGGGCTGACCCAGGAAATCCCTGCTCTCTTATTCCTTGCACTTTCCTACCCTGCTCTCATGTCCTGTTCAGTGCTGCATGGCCATGGGCAAGGTGTGCAGACCCAAGGGACAAGGCAGCCTGGGAATGTGCTGGCAGTTCCATCATCCCAGCACTTCTTAGCTCAATGATTCACAGGATTGTATTAGTAGCAAAGCTGGCTGGCAATATCTCCCCTTATTTGGGGACAAGGGGGAGAAAAATGCTGCTGGTCACATTTGCAGAATAAGGGGAAGGGAGACATTTGTCCTCCTGTGGGACCTCATGGCTACCAATAGCAAAAATAAAAGAAAATTGAAATATTGGTGGAATTTCTCATGCACTTGACATTTTCTGTAGTGCTATGGGAAACTCTAGGTGGCTTAGTTGTCATCTGCATATGATCTATTGTAAAAAGTCCCCCTTTTAAACATTCTCAATCTCTGCTTAATGAAGAGACAGGCATCATGAGAGCAGTTTGTAACAAATTTATTAGCCAGTCATATGCATTTAATTAATGTATAGCTCTGTATTCTACTTGCAGGCAAAATTAATAAAGAACAGAAACAGATGGACTCTTTTATCTCGCCGAAAATGAAGACACACTTAATTTTCTCTGCTGCTGATGCAATTCCAGACTGATCTGCTGCCAGAGGTTCTGGTGGTAAATTTGCCTGCTGAATTTTTCAAGGTGTAAAGAGCATTTGGATCAAGCCTGGCTAGGAGAGGTGGCACTTCAATCACTCCCTGGGTGAAGAGCCTGCCTCGCCTGCCCTCTCCTTTACCTCCAAGTGTTGTTTAAAGTATTTCCTTAGTATGTGGAGAAAGCTAAACTGGGAAGGCAGGGGGCCAGTCAGGTGTTGGTGCCAGGAAGGTGCAGGCTGTGTGTGACCTAAATGATCACCTGCCAAGGCCAGCTGGGGGCTGGCAGATCAGTCCCATGCACCAGAGGTCCCACAGGGGTGGCTCCTTGTCACCTTGGCAGCTGCACACAGGGATCCTCTCTAATGCCCTGTGTGGTGCTACTGGAGAATCATTTAACATCCTCACAGCAGCTTTGATCTGATTAATGCAGCCCAGCAAGGGTTTCCACAGGAATCAGCCATGGGATGCTTTGGAGTGTGTGCATCTAACATTAAGCAGCTACAGGTGGCCTTTTGCTGTTAAAAGGGTAAAAAAATGTAACTCCAAATTGCTGGATCCTCCTGGAATTCCACACTGTGGGCAACATTATCCCTGAGAATGTGTTTGTGTTTTCTTTAGCCTCGAAGTCACCAATCATCAGTGGTTATCTCTGTCACCTGTGTGTTAAGATGTTAAAAGAGAAAGGCCAAGGCTCTGCAGTTATAATAATACAAAGCCAGAACAAGACCCAAGAATGTCAGGGTTTTCTACAGTGTTTACTTAAAGAAGAAGTGTCCTAAATTGTAGAGGAGACACCTCACCAGCAGAACAAGTAAGTCACTTTGAGAGGAGCTGAGCAGATATTCTATTTCTTTCCAGCCTTTCCCACCCAAACCATCCCCTTCAAATCAAAACCAACCAACCAAACAACAAGAAAAATCAAACCAAAAAACCCACCCCAAGAAAACACTCAAAACCCCAAGTAATGAGTAGTCACGCCTGTCAAAGCATTGTCACTTCCATAAAAACTATTTTCTTTTGACTTCCTCCCCTTTTTTTCACAGTCAAACTCAAAATTATTTTTAAACTGGAAGACTTTAGAAAGCTAGTTGCTTCCTTTCCATACACACTATTTGTCATAGTTTGACAGTTCACAAAATGTGTATGTTTGGATGAAACTGCTTTTTTTCTTACAGAAAATTTCTGACCTGTTCAATTTTTAGCTAAGTGGCTCCAGCATGTGAAGCAGTGTGCTATATTTAGTTCTTCTTTCAGGTGCTACTCCTAATGAATCTGTGCAGTAGGCTGTTCAGTCGTGAGCCTTAAGTGTTTTTCTTGAGACAATGGAAAAAGGAAGGAAGCATCAAACAAGGGGAATAGCAACAATAAGGTTTCAGTAAGGGGAAAGGGCAAAATCAGTGGAGCTGGGAATACTGCTAGGCACACTGCCACCATTAAAGCACAAAAGAAAGCATATGGTGAACTGTGACACAATATTCTGTATAATCAGATAATTTAGTAAGATTTAGTGGGTTGCTTTATGGCTGAAGCATGGAATAGAGCAATAATTATTAATCTGTCACTTCCATCGACTTTGACTACATGGGACAATCACCGCTTGATCTACTCTACAAATCCAGCCTGGCCACATTCTCACTTAAGCTGTGCTAATTCAGGTTGTCAGAAGCTCAGATTAATTGGTCCTAGGGATGCCCTGCCATGTCTGCTTTCCTCTGACAATGTCTCCTCTGCTTAGGGCTGGGAGATGGGTCTGAGAACTGCAGTGATGCCTTAGCTCTGCTCTGGGAGCCTACAAAGGATGCCTTGGATGACTAAACAAATGCAACAGTCCCCACCCAGAGGTGACCCAGATCCGTCCTAATGCTGGAAAAGCCTTGGCTGTGGTGAGGAGGTGACAGTTATCTCCATCTTCTTCATTGGAAGCAACATCTCCAGCATTATGTTCATTGTTGGATGTAGCTTTGGGTATCTCACACTTCTGGTTGTGTCCTGTGAAGATTGGCACTCTGAGTCACTGATCAAATGGTTTTTGCTCTTTTTCTTTGCCATTTCCCAGGTTTTTCCTGAAGCCCTCTTGTTGATTTCCACCATACATTGTCTACAGAAGCTCAAAAATTCCTCCTTCCCCCTTCTTTTCTTCCTGCCCCCTCTTGTCTGTTTTCTTCTCCCACTCTTTCCAGTAGCACACTGCATGGATTTAAAACCCTGCTGTGAGATTTCATGCTTCAAGTTCATTACTGCTTACTCATGAACCAGGCAACAGCTGAATAATTCACCTTTACAGAACTCCTGACACCCAGGGGGGACCAAAATACTGAGTCTGAGAATGGCATCACCATCAAGGTGACTTCTGAGGCACCAGAGCACTAAATCTGTTTTACTGGCTGCACTGAGGGCTGTTGTATGTAGTGTTGGGGTTTTTTTTTGTTTGTTTGGATGAGATTTGTGTGGTTTTTTATGTGTTTGGGGTTTGTTTTTGTTTTATTTTGGAGTTTGTTTGTTGGGTTTTTTTGGTGGGGTTTTGTTGGGTTGGTTTTTGGTGGGTTTTTTTGGTGGATTTTGTTTGTTTTGTATTTTTTTAAATGTATGCTTCCTGCTACACTACCAGGCATTGACTCTTGCCCCAGTTTTTCCCTTTTCAAGTGTCTCCCAAACAGAGTAATTCTAACAGCCAAAGCACTGTGAGCATCAGCAGCACTGTGAGGATTTTACCCTATGGTTTAAAAAGAAACGGTGTTTGATATCAAGCAAAAAATATTTCCTTAAACTTCCTCTGTGGAAACACACAAAAAAGTTGCTCTGAATGCATGGCCTGAGACAAAGGTGGAGTAATTCATTCCCCTGCCTTGTCTTCAGGGTGCACAATGAATCTGTAGCCAGACAGGCATAAATCTTGTTTGGAGTTTCCCAGCCACACAAATAAACATGATTTTCTGTCTAAAAACTGAGAAATAAATGAAAGATGCTGAGAGGAGAAGCTGCAGGATTTAGTGGCTGGGCTGCTAAGTCTGTCTTCTTTTCCTCTTCCCTTTATTGATCATGTGTATCTTCAGAAAGTCTCTCCTGCTCTCGGTATCAGTTTTCTTTACAGTCCCATTGCTCCATCTCTGACCCATGAAATGTTGGTTTTTCTCTGTGTGCTTGGTGCAACAGGCTGCAGTGAGCCAAGCAAGAGCAATGCATGCAGGGCACTCAGAAATGTGTGCTTGCCAAGGGGGCTTAACCTGGCACCTCCTTCTGTGCTTGCAGCCAGCTGAGAGGGTGGCCACTTGCAGATGTGATGGCAAAACCTTGACCTCCATCCACAACCATTTTCCCTAGCCACTGGGAATGTCAGATTGTTAAGAGCAGCAGAAAATCTCCCTGTAAAATTGCTGAGCTGTCTGCATGTAGCAGAGCAAAGCCTGACTTGAAATCTGACTGTATTTTGTATATTTTGTGTTTTTGGATAACCTGGCTGCCCCTCTCCCCTCGGTCAGCACAAAGATCCTGCTCCTCAGAGGTGCTGCTCAGTCTATGGGCTATAAATCCCTGTGTGCCATGCAAATAACAGGGAATCATCAGAGAATCTCTCATGAAGCTAATGGTGCTTCAAATGGCTGTACAGATTATAGTTCTTAGCAATGCTGAGGTTTTGCTATCCTAAGTATCACCTGCTAATGGCCCCTCCTGTTCACACGCTGCTGATCACAAAGTGGGCCATCGTTTTTACCTGCAGAGCTGGAATTTAGTGTCATTAGAACTGTAAGGAAAGCTTGGTGATGTATAAAGTGGAATGCCATTTCCAGCCTCTTTACTGCTCCTCTTCCATCAAGAGGAAGTGTTGAGTATAAATTTGGGATTAATGAGAGCTTTGCCAGGCTGGTTGTGGTTTTCCTTTCTGAGGAAGCACAGGATGATTTGCCCTCAGCAGTCCTCTCCCATTATATGCTCGATAACAGACTGAAATAGGTTTAATATAATTGACTTAGCATTGTGGAAGGACACTTTGCCAAGTAGTGGGAACTGGCTTGTGCCAGCTTAAAAGGTCATTGCTGTGGAAGAATGTCCCTTCATGCATTATCTGCAAGCACGGCCTTTGATCCAGGGTAATTGATTTTAAACTCTGATAGCTTGCCAAATTGTTTTATAATATGAATTACTGATGGGAAAGATTCTTGAATTCAAATGTAAGTGCCAAAACTTCATCAACACAACCAACCTTCGTTTGCAATCTCTGCCTTCCCTGTGTTTAATTAATGCTTTCCACAGGAACTGGTGGAAACCCTAGAAGGCAATTCTGGAAAAAAAACGGCACAAATGGGCACTTTGCCTACTACATCCCTTATTAGAGAAGACAATGTGATGAAAAGCCACTTTAATTAGCAGCAGTGATGGGTCTGTTTCTGATCTCATACAGGTAATTCTTTTGTGTGGCTTTATGTATTCACTTCATTTATTCCTGAATTACATCCTTTTCACTGCAGTCAAAATTATACCTAATGTCCTCATGACATGGAGAATCTTTTGACTAGGAAACTACCTAAAAGCATGTGGTAATTTGAAAAAAGAAGAAAGCCCACTACAAAAAAAAAAAAAAAAGAAAAAAGAAAAAAAACTCAGCTTCTTGGAGACTAGAATACAAAGAAGTGATAGAACAGTTCCCTGTATAAGAGTGCAATAAGAATGAAGTCTAGGCAGATGCATGGGGCTGGCTGGTTGCTTGCAGGAAGGTCATCTGGTTTATAAGGATCAAATGAGGCTGGAAAAAAGTCTGTAACACTGGAGAGAATAATTTCATTCTCCACATAGAGCAGCACATACAAAAAGGGGAGATTTTGCCTTATCTGAATTTCAATAAACCGTGATCTGTGGTAGAATGCCATGGCTCAAGAAAATTTTCCTGTGATGGAACAAATTCTTTTTTTGTGTGTTTGTCTCTGGGTGGTCAGGCTATTGCCCAACAGGGTGGTGAGCACATTTGCCCCGCTTGTAGCTCTGCACCTGAACTTTGAGGGTGAGGGTGAGGGTGACTGCAGACGAACTGGTCCAGCAAGTGAGAAAACAGAGCTGTAATAATAGAGAGGGACTTCTATGGTTTGCTTTGAAGTTCAATGCCTTGTCTGCATTGCTGCTCATTATTTCCTTCCCATGAACTGCAATATGCTTAGAGAATCCTTCCAAAAATGGGTCATGCAGGAAGGGCACTGTTTGCTCTCTGTGTTGGTCGGTTATTTAATCCTGAAAGGCATTGAGCAGCATGAAACTGTGAGAATTATAATGAAATGGAGCAATCAAGCAAAAACTTGGGCCCATTTACTTTTGTCATCTTCTATTAGTGTCCTTATTAGCAGTGAGTGCTGCATGAGTCTCTTGCTGTCAAAGCCTGAAAGTGACCCTTTTGGGTCACTTTAGTAGCCAAAGGACTGGATCAGCCCAAACCAGAAATATCTTTAAAATATCATATTTGGCATTGAAAATGACTCCAGCAGTGATGTGTGGGTCTGTTCTAATTATTTAAGTTTAAATTTCCATTGGTGTTTAGGGAAAATAATGATAAGAGAAATCTTTATCAGTGTGATGGATGTACCTGTTTCATGTCATGTCTCAGGAAGGGGGAGGAAAACCCTCAGTTGCAAAAGCTGTTTTCAGTGTCTGATGGTTCTTGGTCTGGATTGCCAGAGAGTGGAAAATTTGGTCTCACAAAGACAAGTTGTAGAGAAAGGAATAATAAAAAAAATAGGTTGTTTTCTGTGATAAACTGAGACACATGGTCTCTTGTATCCAAAGCCTTCCAAAAGTTTTTATGCAGGTTGTAATTCAAAGCCACCATCAGATTATTGTCAGACTCAGGGACCTGGTAGATAAGGAAATTGAAAAGAAATAAAATGTTTCACAGGAAATATTCTCAATGCAGGTGCCTCACTTCTTGCCTGTACAGCATGATTTCCATTTTGATGCTCTCAGCAAACCACATGTCATCTATTGCAGGAAACATTTGTGACATTCAGAGCAGTCAGGCACATTTGTCTCCAAGCATTTAGCCTGGTTCTGGACTTTAACCACTGATACAGAAATGTTGTGTATTAAAAACTGTCATGTAAGCCCTGAAATCCTCATCTGAGATCTTCTAGGAAAGAAAAAATGTGTAACAAAGGCTCTGTGCTGAAGCCAGGATGTGCCTCCAGCCAAGAACATGGCACAGATGTGTCATTTCAGAAAAAAAGGGAATCTCCTGATGTACCTTGAAGATCTGTGCTGGGGTTTGCCCTCTGAGAGCCATTGAACCTTGTCCTGTTGCTTCCCAGGCTGTTAAAGTCACCAGAATTAGGAATTTTTCCTCCCTGTTGCCAAACCCAAAGTATTTTTAACAAAATATACCTAACTAAGAATGCCTTAACTAACTTCACCATTCACTGGAGTTGTAGAGTACAATAATCATCTTTTCTAAAGCAATGCAAAATTAAGAGAATTTTTCTGTCACAATTCCACTGTTGTGAAGGACGTGGTCAAAGAAGAGTATTATGTCAATTCCCCCTATTTTTATAAATTTTGCTTAACCGGTCTTCTTTAGCAGTTTTAGCTCTGCCATAAGGATCACTTTCCTTGCTTTCCTAGGTCTTTAATTCAAAATATCAATAATTTTTATTTTAGTTTTTTTTTTTTCTTCATGAAATTGACTATAAACCAGTGATTTTGAACTGCCTCTTAGTGTTTTCAGCTTTACTCGAAGGAAAAGAACCCATCTTTTTCTTTTAAGCTAACCAGGTTTGGTCTGAAAAGACAGAGGGAGAAAGAGCCATTTAGAACTGTTCAATAAAATTACCAAAGCAGGACCACTACCTTGGCTGAGACTAGTCAACACTTCCATAAAGATCCAAATGAATGCAGTTTTCATGTCCTTTTTTAATGCTCTCCCACTGTCCTCTGCCACATGCTTCCAGAGCAGGAGCAGCATGCATGGTCTGCTGTTGTTAACTGAAGTCAGTTCAACCAAAATTACACAGTTTCTAACTCCTTCTTGTTCCTCTCTTACAGATACACTGCTCTCAGGATGACTATTCCTGTTTTTCTTGCTTAATTACAAAAATTAATGCTCCCAAATGCTTCAAGGAGAAAAACAACACTTTCCACAAGGCTCCAGAAAGGGCAAAAATACCTAGTCCCTGGTTTAGATGTACAAGAGTTAATTAGAAATGATAAGTTATTAGGTCCAAATAGATATTTATTTGTATCTACATTCTGAAACAGAATCATTTACACTAAGCCAGGCATCATGTTATAGAGGTTGGGAAAGCAGGCATTTATAACCCTGTCACAGGACACACAAATAACCAATAAAACTCCAAGGTGTCTGGGGATGAAGAAACATTAAGCAGGCTTTTTCTGGGGCTGAGCCCTTGTGGCTCTGTGTTCAGCTTCTCTGAACAGCTGAAGCATCCTGGGGGCTGCTGTGATGTGTCCTGGCAAGTGGCAACAGCCAGCATTTGTGACCTCGGGAGGAGGGAGGTGGTCAGGGCTGATTGATTGTGTGCTCTGGAGGGCAACAGCTCTGGTTCTGGACATCTCACAAGTTCCCCAAAGCAAGAATAATTTTACTTTTCTTTTTTGTCCCTTCTACAAAAGTTTTGCTTTGAAGGTCCTTCTGCTTACACGACTGTTTGCACAGAACATTATTTTTGTTGTGGTCCCAGACTCTTTTTCTTCCTTTGCATGGATCTGGTGCTGATGATATTTGTGTTTCTGATGAAGTCCATAAGAACTTGGATGTGGCCTTTTCTTCCTTCCAGTGGGTGGCTGGCAGAAGCTTTGTGCTTGTGAAATCCATGGACTTGGCACAACACAAAGGAGCCACGCACCAGCCTGGCCACACTTCCAGCCTAGCAGGCAATAACAATACATTTGCTATGCTTCATCTCTCCTTTGATTTTAAAATGATTGACAGCTTGTAGCTGCCATCTGTCAGTGGAAAATCTGGTTATTACAAGAAAGCAATTTACTCACAGAATTTGAGAGGGGATTCTACCCTACTGCCTTCATTGTTGAGATGCAAAACACTGACATGATAAAAAACGTGGTAGCCATCACTTTAGGATTTTCTTTTGTATCCCTTGATGGGATCATGCATCTGCCCCAGGCACTTGCATAGAACTGTTTGAAAAATGCTGCTGTGAGGTGTTCCAGCTGTTGAGGAATAACATGAATGAAATTCCCTTTTAAAAGAAAATGTGAATTTGGGGATGGTCACAGAAAAGTCCATTTTGTGACTGATGTAATAAATTTTCTCCCCATCCATTCATAATCAAGATGAAGACAGATTTGAAACACTTGGTAAATATCCTTCTCTAAAAAGCCTTTTTTACCTCTGAGTGGGTGTGAGCCTACGCACAGCTACAATGACCCCCTCCTCAAAGTGGCCACCAATTCTAGAAAGACTTACTGAAGTACTGATGCTTTATCAAATCTGGGACTTAAGGAATCCCTAGAACATCTCTGGAATGTTGAGAGGTTGGATTGTGGGCTCTGAAGTTGGAAAATGTGCGTTTCTGTGTGCACTGGCCAAAAAAAAAGAGTATGAATTGTGCAGTGAAGTCATAAACCAGCTACAATCCAAAATTTGCTTTTGTCCAGGGATCATAGGGAGAGGGGGAAGAGCTAACCTGGAAAAGACAGGACCAGATAAAAAACCAGAGTTGAGTTAGAGCAAAGGAACCCACCTGGTGTGTGCCCCTTTGTCAGGAGCATCCTGGGAAGAGCAGAGGCAGCTTCAAAGAGCAAAAGGCAGAGCAGTGCCTGGGGGAAGTGGAGCTTCCCAGCATCTTGTGGGAAGGGAGGAGCTGCAGCAGGGCTGCTGCCAGGATGCTGCAAACTGGTTATTCACCATCTGAGAGACCAGACACTGATCACTGGTATTGGCTTTTCTTCTCAGAAGCAGCATTTCAGGGCAAGACTTACACACACAGGGCTGGAAATGTCGCAGATGAATGGTTCTGTCAAAAATTACTGGTTTGTCAAAACCAACACACTTCATGGAGATTTGTCAGTTCAGAGAAAGATGTCTGCAGTGGTAATGAGAAAACTTTGAAGAAATCAGGCAATTTGATTCCATTCTTCAACATGGAGTGTTTCAACTTTCTGTATCAAAATAAGTTTTCTTCTTTTTTTTTTAGTAGTCTATAGAATGTCTGCTATTTAGACTGAAAAGTTTTAAATCAACAAAATACTTCTGAATGATTAATTGAAGCTTTTTGCTTGAGATAGTAGCCTTCTTTTCTCTTCCTTTCTACATCTTTATCTTCGAAAATAGAAGAAATTGTAAAATTCTGTGTGGGGAGAGGGGAGCCCAACCAACAAATATTCCATCTCTCCTTTTGCTCCAGATTACATATTTGCCACAGACTTAGCAAATGGCTCTTCACCTGCAATAATTTCCACCAAAATATGCAGCTTATAGACACTTGAGAAGATGCAAGAAGACTTGGTAATATTCCATTCTCTTTTTCTGTCAGTAAATGTTCCAGTCTGAAAGAGAAATGGTGTCTCAATCCTGTGTTGTTATTACAAAGCTTGCATGCAGAATCAATGAATGTTCATCTGGGTGCCCCCTTACTAACCTAGAGACAGCTACAATGCCCTGTCAGAGATACAATCTTCAATTGCAGAAGAAAGTAACAGTAAAATAATAAAATTTAAGCTGGAGTGTAAAGGAAGTGCTGCTGGAGTTAGACCACCAAAACTGCTTACAGCTTTGCAGAGAGGGCTCAAGGTGTGGGAATTTCTTTCTGTCTGGGAGCAGGAGGAGTCAGATCAGCCCATAATCATGTCTTCACTGAATGCAAATCTCTCCAGTACCCCCTGTGTGTTTTACAAGCAGGGAAACGATTTGAAGAATATGCTGACCTCATCAATTTAGGAGTATGAAGAGTCAATCCAATTTTAGGGCTGTGCATTCCCAGGGGGTGCACGAAATTGTATTAACTTTCTACAAAAGCTGTCTCAGGAGCTCTAGTAATAGCCCAAACCTTTTACTTGGCATGGTGCCACCCTAATTAACAAGAAAAGGCATTGGGAAGAAGTTCTGCAGAAAATAAAGCCAGGGATGAGAACTGGCAGTGTGGCAAGGGGAAAGATGCAGAACTACACACGATGCCTCAAAATTCCCTCTACTTCCCAAAAACCATCTGTGGCTGAGCTTGGCACAGTGCAGGAGGGATTCTCACAAGTGCCTGGTCCATCAGTAAATGCTGCAGGTGGAAGTTACACTGGGAGTGCAGGCACCTAGGATAACATCTGCTGTGCTGCTGTGGGCTTGGCCCTGTGCTGGCAGGATGCAAAAATGTAGGAAAATTTCCTGGTCTGTGCCAAGGGACCCCTCTGGAGAAGGAAAAAAAGCCCTTTAATTCCCTAAGCAATCTGGCAGCCACAGCCAGAGTTACCGTGGGGCTGGGACCAACCACACCACATCACAAAATATCCAGCATCACCAGCACTGGGTCAAGGTGGGATTGCAGTCTCACCCTGCTTCTGTGCCCTGCAAGGCTGCAGAACTGCCACAGGTGTTTTACCCCATTGGAACAAACTACTGTGTTAAATATTTCACAATGGGGTTGAGTTCCTTGCTAGAAAATACACCTCAGCTGAGAGAAGCTGTAGGTTACACCAGCTGAAAGGCTGAGGAACTTTTTATTGTAATATAAAAATGAGTTGCTTCAGTCATTTTTTGTTTGTTTTCAAAGTGAACAATATTTTCAGCATTGCTTAAAACAATATTTAAAGTGGTATTTGCAAAAAGATAGTGTTTTCTTTTTCATTTTATAAAACGTTAGAATACGACAATTGATATGTATAGTCTCAGTTTTAAAACAAAATTTTCTTTCTATATTGCTGGAAGTTTTCAAAACATTTTTGGTTTTAATTTTGAGAAGAGGCCATGTTTTTTGGGGGGGAAGAAAAACAATTTGAAAGAAAAAACATTGAACCTTTTTTCCTGGTGTTCCTGATATCCTACATTCTGTTCCCTTTCCTCAGTTACTCATCTACACATTTAGCCATCCTACTAGACAGGAAGAATAAGAAAGATGATTTACCTATCAGCTCAGTATTTTTGTAGGCCCTTATTTTAATGCTTACTTTCATTTTGTGAAATGAGATGTGAAATTTTTGTTTTCCCTGACTCAGAGGTTCACATTTTCTGTGACCAACATGGTTCAGGAGCAATACCCTTCATGCCATGCTGTCAGTGGAGATCCAGAACACTTGGCTTTGCTGTTGCTGGGCTTCAAGTTTCAACTCTGGGCAATTAGGAAGACTCACAAAAAGAGAAGCAACATATCCTAGAAAAATGGAAGAAAATAGCAGCAATAGTTGGGCTAACATGTGGAAAGGTTGGGGCCTTTGTGTAACCAAAGAAAGTATGTCCTGTGTTTGCAGAACCTCTTAAATAAGTGAAAATGGAACTGAGTTGGCCAGAAAGACCAATTGAACTTGGTAGGAAAACAAGACTAAGGAATGTGCACACAGAAAGTTGCACCAGTAAGTTTGAAGGTTACACAAAGGAGTGAAACAAAGTGCTTATCACAATTCATAATGTGAATTACTATTCAAATACAGCTGGGTCTATTGGTAACGAGCGCAACCAAACCCAAAGGTATTAAAATAAATGGAGCAAACCAGCTGAACCAGCTGAGAAGCTGAACCCTGATCATTCAAGCAAACAGACCTCTGGGGAGGGCTGGGAAGGGAATTGGCTTTGGGGGTGAAACAGGAACTGAGCTGTGAGATCAAGAACTTTATTCAACAATGTGACCAGAGATAAAAAAGATTTCCAGCCTCTGACATTTCTGAGTCAGTTGGGCTCTGTTCAAATGTGGGGAGACACCACTGGAGGTAAAAAATGCTCCAGGTGCCAGCAGTTGTGCTTGCTGCAGTCCTACCCTGTTGAGTGTTGCACGCCTTAATTTGTTTTCATTTCTACTAATGAAAATAAATAGCAATGAGAGAACTCCAGGGAGGGCAGAAAGAAACGGCGTTTACGTTTCAAAGCTCTGCAGCCCTGCTCTCTAGCGTGCAGTTGCAGTGCGAGGCAATGTTCATGCCTTGTTAAATAAAAAACAAAGAGTGAAAGAAGAAAACAGGGCTGTTTTACCAGAGAGCACAGATTCCATCTCCTACTCACCGCTTTACAGATTCTTTGCAGTCTCTGGCCCGAGGCTACATGAACACGCATATCTGAATTTTAAATGCAAGAGCTGAAACCTTTCTTTCCACCTTGGAAACACTGACAAAAGCATCACAAAATTCAGCCTGAAGTTGAAAGGTGTGGGAAGCTCCCTGAGAGTTACAGCGTGCTGCCTGCCTGACAAACAGAAGAACCACTGAGGCTCCTTTTCTGCTCCAAAAGAGAACCAGAACTTGAGCCTGGTGAGTTATTTTGGAGGCCCTCAAGTTGTTGAATAGGAGCAATCCAGTGCATTCATCTGCCACCCTCCATCAGCTCCTCCAATCAGACCCTGAACAGGGATCACTGCAGAACCTCCATCTCTGTTCTTGCTGCTAAGAACTCCAGGAGAAGTGGCAATTAAAAGCCTTGTTTGCCATCAGCACAGGGCCTGCTGCTTGGTTTGCAGGCCTGAGTCCCTCCCCAGCTCTTGGAGGAGCCTGGCAGGCACAGCTGGAGCTCAGCCCCCGGATAAAGCCGTGCGTGCCTTGCCCTGATGGATGTCACAGCACAGCAGATGCTCAGTAACTCATCCCTGAGATGAGCAGCACGTGTGTGGTTCAGCATGGAGCCAGCTGTCACCCTTCCCCAAGTTGTGACCTCGCCAGATCTACTGCCCAAGCTGAACTGAGCCCAGTTTATGTTTGGCTCTGAAACCTCTTTAGAGAATTCAGAATAATTCAGGGAGCAGTGGTGTGGGTTCAACAGTGAATGATTCCCTCCCAGTTTTGGACTAAAGAAATGTTTCAGCGTGGGGTTAGGAAGATCCTGGTGGGAGCTGTTCTTCAGAGGAGATATCAGCCCCTTTCTGGGAAAATCCACACAAAACTTGCTCAAGAGAGAGGTGCAGTGCAGGACTTTCAATATACAGTTGTCACTGCTGTTCTACAAAATACAAGGAAAAGCAGAAAAGCAGAAAGTGACTGCTCCACTCCCTGACTGCAAGTTACAGCCTGACCTGCACAATGAGGCTCTCCACCTTTGCTCTGGGTTCAGTCTGAGAAACACATTCTCTGTTTCAGTGAACCCCCGAGTTTTTCCTCACAGTCATTTTTTAATGCCTTGTACTTTGATGTGGAAAAGGGGGTAGGAGCAAGGGGAGCTGACCTCCATCATTCTGTGATTCTGTGATTTTTATCTACTTCCATTCCTTCCACATTCTTTCCTTCATGCTCTTTCTTCTCCTTCCCTGCTCACTTCCCCACACAGTGCTGACATTAGAGATAAAGTAACTCCATCTCAGGAGCAGAGTCAGCTCTTCAGAAGTCTTCAGGTTCACCTTCTGCTTCCTGTTCCTCCACAGCTCCTGCACTGGCACAAATGACAATAAACCAGCACATCTCAGAGCAGCCTTTGGCCACCAACCTCCGTGTGTTCCCTTCTGCTGCTGAATTCCCAAAGATTTAATAACTACCTCAACTTTCTGGATGAGCAGTTGCTCTTCATGACAGCTTTTAAATCAGTTCTACATACAGTAAAGAGAATATCTGCCCCTTTTAACAGGGTGGCTGGCACCCCACCCAAATAATGGGATTTCACTCTGTATCAGTGATGTGCTTAAGTCTTTCCTACCTTGCATCTTTTATTTCATGGAAACTGAGTGAAGGCCCCCCATCTGTGGAGACAGAATGTCCTTCCGATGGCTTGGAACTGTTAGGGGAGAGGGTGACTCAATCAGATTTTGGATTTCATGGAGCTGGCACTGTTTCCACTGGGACCTTCTGAAAGAATCAAAAGGGCTTTGGACAAGGCCCTAAGACTGGCATCTCTTGGAGCATCCCGGGTCACAGGGACAAACCACAGGGAGTCAAAAAGACTTTAAACTTGCAGGTGTAGTGTGATCACACAACTTTCTCTGTCCCTCATACAACAGGCAACTGAAGCAGAACCCTTGTTCTGTTGCTTTTGGTGTGAAGAACACTCTATTCTGTTCATTTAGGCAGATAGATATCCTTTTTCTTTCTTTTCATAGCAAGCTGCAGCATGCACTGTGCAACAAATGAAGGTGTGTTGGATAGGAGACAGTGTGAGACAGAAAAATTGAATTTTAATGCTTCCTCCTGTTTTGCAAAACTGGTTTCTCTGAAAAATCAGAAATCCTGAAGTGATCTACAACCAAGTTACCCAAGAAACCATCACATTGCCACTGACACCCAGCTGTGCTAGCAGAGAGCTGATACACTACAGACTAGAATGGTTATTCTGATCTGCAGCTAATGCAAATCTCATTTATAAATGCAAACAGACTGGGGAAAAGAGAAGTACTTCAAGGATTTCAAAAACCTGAAGTCTCTCAGCCTACTCCTTGATAATTTTTTTTCTTTGGAGGTAAAGTTTAGCATCCAATTTAACCAATACAGAGAAACAATAAGAGACTTTCATATATATTGTTCATCATCAGAAAAAAGCTTTTGCTTTTGGAAAGCAAAAACCATATTCTCAGTGGTAGAAAATGGATACAGAAAAAAGCAGCTGGACATGAACTTTGCAGCAGTGAAATATTTTACTCCAGTCCAGTGATCCATAGAAAAAGCTGCTGCAAATGTGGGTTTGCTCAGTGTACACCAGGCTGTGATATTTGAAGTGCTCAGAACCTGAAGCTGACCTTTAATGTTATTCAGCAATCTGGTAATGACTCCTCTGGACCCCAGGAGCTCTTTGGAAGATCAGATGAACGTAACTTGTATAACCAGTAGAAGAGTTTGGCATGAATTTTTGAGAAATTAATATTTTTCAGGTTATAAATCATTTTAATCTTGAAATTCCTGATGTATTATACTAATTATCTATTTATATGCATATATATGTATGTATACTCACATATACACATACAAATCAGTTACAGCTTAAACGTTAATATATTCACAGGTGCATTTTTGTTTGGCATCCTAAGATTTACTTAAGCAGGTGAAACAATTAATTATTCAGAAAGTAATAAACCATTAATCTTTTAAGTCCAGTTTGGGATTTGATTCAAACAAGGGAGGAAAACAGTCCCCCAACCAGCTACTTCTCTGTTTTCATATTTCTTCTGCGCAGATATTTCACTCCACAGATTTTATGACAAGTTTTATTATGGCAAAATGTTTGCAACAAATTTATTAACCCTTTAAACTGAAGGGAAGGGGAGAGATAATAGTTTGAAAACTGATGCATGAGTATCACAAGTTGTTATCACACGGTGCCATTTCTTTCCAACAGTAAAACTACAACCCATGGTGAGAATAACTTAGAGTGACAGAGATGATCAGAGTGTAAAGCTACAAAACTGTTTTATCCCTTGAAATCTGTAGGAGAGAGATCCTAGTGATACACCATGTCATGAATGATAATTATTTTTATGCCACAGAAGGCCAGTGATTTGTGATATGACCTCTATCACAAAAAGCACCTGTCTGGGTAAATAATTCTGCTCTATTATAAAGAAAGAAGAAAGTGATGAGGCACTTTCAATCCATTTTTAATTGCACCTACAAAAATGGGCATCTGTCATGGTGATGTGAGGGGAAGGACAAAGATCATCCCATCAAGTTTGTTCACTGGAGAAAAAATATGTTTTTAAGTGATGATCCATCATATCTTGCTGAGCCAGCCTGCATATGGTGGATGAATGCTGACTTTTGAAGGGGGAGCAACTCATTATGGGCTGGCCCAGCTCCCTCAGTGAGCACTGATAACTTCTCACAAGTTTCATGAAGAACCAGAAACCCTTGGTCTTAAATCTGAATCCAAATGCTTAAGTGTGCCTGAAATTATAATTGTGTTTGTAGTATTCTATTGAACCTCTGCACATCTTTTGTATCCTCTTGTGGGTTTTTTTTATGGTTTTGGTTACTTATGGTGGCACAAACTAAATTTCAGCCTTTGCAGTGTAAGTGTCTGCTGAAGTCAGGCACCCTGAACTGCCTCAGTAAGCCAGGAAGGGAAACAGGCATTTTTATATGGAACAATTCCTCTGACCAGCTTTAGACATCTGATTTAGTCTAAGACAATTCTTATGTGAGACACAGACATTTTGCCCCATAAAAACTGCTAAGAAAGGCTAGAAAGGGTGGTTGAAACCTCAGCATGTGCCTAAGTGATGCTTTCCTTTGACCAAATGATTCCTCCCGTGTCTTAAAAATAAAAAAGAAATGCACCAGGCTGCTTGCTATGGATCAGGTGTACCTGGGACACAGGATTGCTGCAGACAGACCCAAGCAGGGGCAGCCTGGTTGCTTTCTGTGGCCTGTGTAATTAATTTAATTAGGCAGTGGAAGGAGATGAGTGCAGAGAATTGATGAAGGCTGCAAGATTTGCCCATGGCAAATCCCTAGCAGGATCACCCTTGGGGCAGTGCTGGGCAAGCCCTCACATTCCTTCACTTCAGCTCTCAGGCTACCCTTGATGAACTTCTGGTTTTCTCTGGCTGTGGCCACCCTCGAGCCAGTTTGCTTCATTTCTGTACCCATTTCACCCATACCCAAGAAGGAGATGTGGTTTTCTTACAGAGGATACCCGTGCTTGTAAGGATGCATTTAAATTCTTCAGAGCTTGAATTATTTTTGCTGTGAAAGTAAACCTAGGAGTTTTACTTCAGAGAAAGAGTTGGAGCACTGTTCAGGCTCATATTTTTAGCAGCTGCAGGTTACAGTGACCTTTTCAAATACAGTGCTGTCTAGAGCATGGAGATAGCTGAAGAGACAGGAAGAAAGGATCTTCTTGAGAGTGCTGAAGGAATTAATCTGGATTCACGTTTTGATGATGATATTTAGTCCTTTTCAACATCTTTTAAGGGTGTTTCATAAAGATTTCAGTATTTCTATTTAGTGCTGAGTGCTAAAACAAACCCATGTGATTGAGGACTTTCTACTTTCCCCCTCAGTTAATCCTCTCCTGTTCATCTTTTCTCTCAGCTTTCACTGACTGTGTATTCTTTCCCTTTAATATTTTACCTCCTGGGAATTTAAAATACAAATACTTACTTCTTTCAGTAAACTCTTGCTCCCACTTCAAGCATGTTCCTAGTGCAGGAGAACATACAAGGAGCTTATGATACACCATGTTTCTGTAGCACTCAGTCTTATTTAATGAGGGAATGATATCTTTAAGTAGGGGAGCATTTGTGTCTCAACAGTGTCTGATAGGCTGAAAAATGAATGCAGCTTGTTCAAATACTTGTTCTTTCCAACTCTTTGAAAATATATTATCCCCAGCAGGTTGAAGGAAAATATTTAACTGGCATTTTGTCAGATTTTATGTATGCATTTTGTGGAAGTCAATAAAACAGCTTCTCTTAAAAGGTAGTTGGGAAAGGATCAGAACAATTGATAAAGTTAAATAAAAATGCAGCAGAGCAGGCTAAGGCATACTTTGTAAGCACAGCCATTTGGGCATAGCTGGGGGGCAGACTCCAAACAAAGAGGTGCAGAAAACTTGAAAAGTTTTCTTTCTGGGACAATCTGGAAACATGAACAGACCTCAGAGGCTGCTCCTTGGTTTGCTGCATGGTCCTGAGTTCATTTTTCCCCCAGCACTTGGTGTTCGTCCCAAGAAGGACACGGAAAGATGGGAATGGGGCAGGATGACACCCTGGCTCCTCTCTGCTTCCTTGTTCTGGGGACAAGGGAAAGATCAATGTCCTAAGGAAACATTGGCTTTTATACACAGAGAACCATGATTTTCCATCCCTCATATAAAATTAGCTGCATGATCTTCCTTTTTCACACTGGGTTCTTCTGGGTAGGAAGTCTCCCTTTTATCTTGCAAATGTTTCTCTGAGCACTGTGAACAAGTAAGAATAAGAAGTCCAGGTCTCTTCCCCAACAGGTTTTAGCTGCACTAAAAAAACTCCAACCAAACAAAAAAGACTCAACAGTTTGGGACTGTTTCTTTTAAGTATCAGGAAAAAAAAAAAAAGGAGATGATATTAGCTGTGGAAATTTTCTACACAATTCAAAAGAATCTGGGGCTGAACGTGGACTGGGTTTTTTTTTGGTGGATCGTGATGTAATGCTTGCTTTTTTTTTTTTTTTTTTCCTCCACCATACCTAAAGTCTTAAGTTTTTTCTAAAAAATGTCAAGTAAGTCCCACCATCACAGAACACTTCACTGCACCCACATGTCCTCCTTGGGAGAAGACAGAGAACAAACTGTGCAGGCACAGGATGTGTTGTTAATGAGGTGCTGGAGGGCACTCAGGCACAAAGGGTCTGTTGGAAGAACCTGGACAGAACAGAAGAGAACTTAATGTGTGGCCAAGTGAGGGATCCTGGTGCAGATATGCTCCTGCAGCGAGCTGTAACAAGGCTATAATATCAATAATCTGCATGTTAATGAGTCAGAAATCTTCAGATTAAAGCTTTCCCAAGTGAGCTGTGAGACAGCTTTATTGCTGTCAAGTAGGACAGTTTTCCCAATACTCATTGATAGTTTTTTTTCCCCTCTCTCAATCACGGAGAGGTCTTGACCTCGAACTGAATCTTTTTTTTCAGAAAGAGAAAAAAAAGTGACTTTTATACTTTTTTTTGTGTTGTTGCCACCATAATCTTTGCTGTTATGAGGATTTTTGTATCTGTGGAAATGCAAAAAAAAAAAAAAGGGCAATGTGGAGCTAAATATTAAAGTAAAATGCTAAATTTTGAAGTTACTTTTAAGCTTCACATCTTTTGTTTCATGCTGTGACAAACAAAAAACCTCTGAATGCTTTGAAAAACAAAACTGTGTCCAAATGTGCATTTTCTTGCTGTAAAGATTAGATTTTCCATTCTAATCTCTTTCTGATTAGCAATGACCAGGGAGTCCTTAGCATCACAATTTAAATTTCTGTATGAGAATATCTGTATGAGAAGATATAGCAGAAAAATTTCATTTTCAAACCCCACATCATTGTTCAAAAAAGGTCCAGATTTCATGAGTGCACTCTAGGCAGTGACAATGGTATGCCCTGGACTTGGACATGGATGATACAAAAATATAATAACCCATGTCCAAAGTGTCCCAATCTCAATAATCAAAGTGGACAAAATATATCTTTATTCCTTATCATTTAATGGTACTAATGAGGTTTAGAAAGTAGATACAGGGCTTATTTCAGCTGGTGGGGTGTGTAGGGTCTTTATATTACTTGGCTGAATAATACCCACCCTGGAATTTCCAATAGCTGATTATTTTATCCCAAGTTTAGGGTACACACACTGTCCCTGGGTTTGGTGCCCACCTTCAGGGAATATTCATGGCCTGAGCACTCCCTGCTGAGGGGTGAATTTGCCATCATCCATCAGCAAATGCACAGACCACCACTCACACCCATCTTCTCTTCCAAACTTCCAAAACTGCTCACTGGAGCACTGAGTCCTGGCTGTGGTCACAGATGGAATAAATCCCAGTCCAATTTCTTCAGCACAGGCACTGGATTAGCCCATCTCATTGGTTTTTGTCTTTGTACTCAAAGTAACCAAGAAGGAGCACAGTTAATTACTGTCTCTGTACTCAAAGTAACTGAGCACAGTTAATTATTTTTAAGGCTCATTACAATAGCAATTTCAATTCTTTTCAGGCAAGCAAGACAAGTGAGGAGTGAAAGCTGAAAATTCTCATTTTGTCTTGCTCACAAAGCTCAAACTCTGCTTCCTTAGCAACCTTCTGTGACCTGTGAACTGTAATCTTGGTGAGACAGTAGAAATTTAGTTCTGTTCTTGTATTGCTACAGGATTTCAGACCTGTGTGTGAGATTTTTTTTTAACTGTCTAGCCTCTGGTAAAATAAACTGGAGTAATACAACCCTTCAGAAATGGAAAAATTAGTAACATCTGGATAACTTGAATACAATGTACTGTGTCTGCAGTTTTCTACAAACTTTAGCAATCTATTGCATTTAACGGGCTGTGTAACAATTTCTCCTGTCAGAAGTGTATTGAAACTGCAAAAGATCTCCTACATCTTAGTTAAGTATCTAAAATACTCAAACATAATTAGGCAAAAACCCCTCTACTATGTGAAACAAGAAGGCTGCACCACAAGATGAGGAAAAGTTCATTATTTGCCCAAATTATCTCTTAGAGGCAATTTCAGAAAGACTAAACATGAGATTAATTTAGATAAGACATCGGTTACCCCAGAAATGCCTACATACATGACCTAAGTGATATAAAAATAAAGCAAAACTGGCATCCAGGTTGGCTGGCACCAATGTGTCATGAGCCCATGTGGGACAGCAGTGTGAGGTCACATCTGGAAGCCCAGGAACTCACCCCCCCAAGCTGATGCTTCAATGTTCGTGTGCAGCCTGGAGATGAGGCAAGTTTTCATGGCAGTGCAAGCATGGAGAAGTACTGAAGGCACAGGCTGGCAAGCCTGGATGTGTCCTGACCTCTCAGGCTTGAGCTTCAGCTGGGTTACCCTCACCTCCTGCCACATTTCTAGTGAAAGCTGGAACAGTTTATTTTTGTCCCTCAAAACATGGAAAAGATTCTGACTTGCCTGTCTATCAAGGCCAGGCTGGATGGGGCTCTGAGGAACTTGGTTTAGTAGAAGATGTCCCATGGCAGGGGGGTTGGAACTGGATGAGCTTTAAGGTCCTTGCTAACCCAGGCCATTCTGTGATTCCATGATCTATGGCCTTTCTTTGTTTCCTACCTGCTACTGCTCCAACATTTGCCTTCAGAAGCATCTGAGGTACAGCATGGCCCAGTGGTTTAAAAGTTTCCAAAGAGATGCTGCTACCTGGGTCCAAAATAGTGTCAAAGTGACCTCTGGGAGTGTTCCTGCCCTCCAGCCCTTCCATTTGCTCTGGTTTTGGGGTAGGGGTGCCAGCCAGGGGAGATGAATGCAGCTCTCCTTTGAAATGAAGCATCCAGGCTATTAAACCCCCATGACTCTGCTCTGCGTGCCTTTACCCAGTGCTGCAAAGGCATTGAGCAGCAGGGTAACTGCCTCCCTGTCATGTGGGCTGACAGAGACATAATGGTACAAAATAGGTTTTCCTCTTCCATTTGATGTGATAAAGGTAAAGTCCCTGTGCTGACAGCCCCCCTACCAGGTCTGTATTGTTGCTAATTTACTATTTCTCTCACAGTAATGTGCTGGCTCTGCGAGAGATTGATGTTCTGTATGCAAAGTGCTCCTTGTAAATAGAACAACAAAGAGACATTCTGCAGGCACTTAAGCACAATAGTAAATGCTTTCTGCTCCACGTGTTACTTGGTGCATTTTACTCACATTAATCTACCATGTTTTGGTCGTTAATGTCCCCAGCACTGCCAACGTTTAGGAATGGATTTCCACGTTTCTCCTCTTCCTCTAAACCTTTGAAACAAGTTTGATTCCTCTCCAGTTCTTAAAACTGCCTGTAAGGAAAGGTGAAGCTTCTGTCTGGGGTCTTTGAACAGCATGAGGATGCTTTGCTTCCCCATCCCATGCATAGCAGGGGAATAAAGGACTATCACTGTCTTAATTTTTCTTTGTAAAATGTCATCCTCCCCAGAATGCCATAGTTATTAACCTGTGAATCTTGGCACTTGAGCAAATCTCCCTCCCCCAGCTTCAGATAATCCAAGTTTCTTCAAGTTTTTAAAGACACTTGGAACTACAATCATCTGTGGAAACCCCAGGAGAGTCTTTCAGAAATGACCTTTTTGGACATCAATTAAACTCAGGTTCTATTTCTCTCAGCTACATTGAGTTCCTATTTTTGTTAAGCCCTTCTTCTCAAAGCTCAGCTTTGTAGTGTGTCTGGCCAGCCTGGGAGCAGGCAGGGCTCCTCTGCTCTGCCTGCTCAGGTCAGTTCTGCTCAAACAGCCCTGGGTGGAAGGCAAGAGCTCAGAAACTCTTCCCAACTCCTTCAGTCACAACAGGTTAACAAGGCCATGCAGACTGCCTCCATCTCCTGCCTTCCACTCCTAAGCCATGGGCTGGGCACAGCCTGAAAATGTGAGTTCTGATTCATAAAGCCATTACTGGGAACTCACAACCTCAAGTACACAGCTGCTTTGTGCAAAGGGGAGGTATGGAAAATAAATGTATGTTTTCCAGGAAAGCAAAGGAAAAAGATAATTGGCAAGTCAGTCATGGCACAGTTCAAACAAAGGCTACCTTTCTGTGGCTGACTTTGAATTTGCTGCAGGTAGCAAATTTGTTTTCACACCAAAAAAAACCCTGAAGATAAAAGGAAGTAAAGTAACCTTCTTCTGCCTAATTAAGGACATATTTTGTGGTCACAATGGAAGCCTGTTTACAACTGCTACATAAATGCATAGTGTGAACAATTTCTATCTACATTTGCAATTTGTGCACAGCAAGCTCAGTGCAGGGTAGGATTCTTAAGGGTGCCTGAAGTGAGGCTGAGGTGAGACAGAGCTGCCTGACTCCAGAATTGAGATGCCAAAACCCTTACTCAGACTGTGGCGTTAAAGTACCAGAAACAGTTTGCACATGCACCTTCAGGATCCAGGGACTTGGCACTCTGTGTGACCCAGAAGAGACCCAGACAGCACCAAATCTTCTAACACCTTATTTATGCCCAAGCCTAATAACAGCCCATTGCAGTGTCCAAGCCCTGCTGCCAACGATGCCCTGTGGGGGCACTTGTGGCTCATGCTGTCCTTGTCACACTTCCTACAAAGCCTGAGCAACCTGTTCTAGTGGAAGGTGCCCCTGCCCGTGGCAGAGGGTTGGAGCAAGATGATTTTTGAGTTCCCTTCTTACTCAAACCATTCCATGATTCTCTAAAAAGATGGTCACTGCAACTGTTTCTTTTCTGCAAAATGGAAAGTGGGAAAAGTGTTGTCACTTCCCACTTCCCTTTGCTTTATACAATATTTTACAGGTTAGAACTGATCAATATAGGAAATGGAAGAATGTGTTTAAGGTCCTCCTTGCACATTAGGTGTCCCTAGATCGATGCTGCACATCTCTCAGGTGTGGAGTAAACTGAGATGTATTTATTCTCCCTTCCTGAAGTCCTGACAGGCCACTGAGGATGCAGGAGATGAAACGCCATTCAGGAGTCTGGATCTCTTTACAGGCATGTACCTGTAAAGGAGAAAGCTTTATCTCTGCTCCCAAGACCACGTCAAATTACTTAAATTGTTAATTACAGTTCTTTGGGTTCCCATTCTGGGGGCAGGTTTTAGATGCAGAGCCCTGTGCGTGTGTCTCTGCTGACTGAGCTGACTTTGTGGAGATGTCACTTGGACACACTGACATGAAACTGTGCCTGAGCCATCATGCCCTGCCTTGCAAGGCACTCTGATTTCCCCTGCAGGCTCTGGGATCCTTCCCTCAGATGGCTGGAACAACACACCAGCAGTGCCAAGGCTGTGGGTTTGGAGCTCCTGAAGAATGGATATTTCTCTGTTTTGATGCTGGAGACAGCCAGGGCAAAGGACTCTACGTGCCTGGCCTGTGTTTTCCTCAGCCATCCTTTTACAGAAACAGAACAATGAGCTCCACAAAGCTTTGTAACCCCATAAAATGCCATTCTTGTGTGACTCTCCCCACGTGCTGCAGGGACCCACCTACCACGGCCTGGATGGGATTCAGCCCTGCTTTTCAGGCAGAGAAATGCCACACTTTGCAGCTGCTGACTTTTAATCACTTATTTGACTTGATCTTTGTTCAGTCATGTCTGTAGGGAGAAGCAGATGAAATAACCTGTAATACACTAGAGAGAGTTGCCAGTCAGTTCCCATTTCAAAAAAAATAAAAAGGATTTATGATCTCTTGCTGCTAACAGCTCCATCACCTTGCCCACTGTCCTATTGTGCAGTTTATCAAACTACCCTGCTCGAAGTTCTCCACTGCAGTTATAATCACTCACACTTGGATCAGGATGTATCTAGCTGCAGTGTGTATCATTATGTTGCAGTATCCAGGTTCTGTTTGGGTTTTCTTCTTTTTCTTTTTTCTTTTTATTTTTTTTCTTTTTTTTCCCCTCACCAGAGCTATTAAAATATGAATTTGAGAGAAAATTGCTCAAAAAGTTGCATTAAACCTGAACCAAACACCAGTCTGACATTCTTCCTCTCTGATGCATTCCTCCACCAACTGAACTGGAACTGAACTTGAACTGTGGGGTTTTGAGGTCTTCATTGATCCTGAGCCAGAGCTGAACAAAGGAAAGAATGAATTTGTGGTTTCTGGCTCAGCAGGATGGACTGGTTAAAAACTAGCATTTCTAGCAGAGTCTCCTTGGCTTTGGAGACTTTAGGTGCTGGGATCTGCAGGGCAGTGCAGCACCTCAGCTGGTCCATTCCTCACTCCAGCATTTGGCACAAACCTTTTCCTCTGCCCAGGAGCGCCCTGTACTGCTCCATGGGTGCCAGGAGGGGATCTGTTCTGCATGGGGGCTTCAAATGCCTTCATAAAAAAAGCTCTGAGGCAGAGCTGGGTCTGCCTCTGCTTTCTGCTGCCCCCCTGTTCTTCCCATTCACTTCTCTGAGTAGAGGTTCCCTCCCTGCAGCACCGCATGGCTCAGGGTTTAAACCTGAACATCCCTGACGTGTGTGTGCAAAACTGGACTCCCAGGGTTGCTTCTGCCACACATTTTGGTTTTTTACCCCAGCTCTGGCAATTCTTGCATGCCTACTATGCTCTGACTTCTTCCTTCAACGTGCCAGATTGAGAGTGATGAAGTGGTGGGGATGTGTGGGGAATGTGAGATAGGAACAGAGGCTAAAACGTGACTTTCTCTACTGATTTGCTCCATCATATGATCCCATCCATTCGTAAATGTTTTTCTCAGTTTTGACTGGTTTCTAAACCCTGTTAGCTCTCAAGCAGCTTTAGTTTTATCTCAGCCCATTGTGGCAGGGAGCAGGAAAATGTGGTGGTTTGTTTCCCTGGAAATGCTCTTTTGCTGTTCGCTTCAGGCATTAATATTATGTGTTACAGCTGTTTAAAAATTCAGTGGTAATTATGTACTCCAGCAGAGATGACTTCATCAGGATGAGGGTAGAATGCTCCCTTTTTTAGCTCATGTCAGGGCAGGGAGATCTCTCCCACATTCCATTTATTCTGGGAATACAACTGCAGCCAGGCCAGGGCTGCTCCTACACCTGGCCCTGGCTCAAGACAACACTGGCCCTTCATCAGAAGGGATAAACTGCACTTCCTTCACAAGCCCAACTGTACTTTTGAATTTAAATTTTTCCAATTATAAATTCAGCAAGAGGATTGCTAAATGGCCACAGTGGTCTTTTCTACCATAATTCCTTCAAAAATTTGCTCATGTAAGCCCGGAATCGATGACACTGCAGTATAGATACACTAATTTATTACCCTATTATTAACTCCTACCTGCTCTAGAAGAGAGTAGTCCCACTTATTAAGAGAAAAAAAGTTTTTTATTGCTTTCACCACAAGCAAAAAACCATTAAGCATCATCACAGAAAGACAGTCTTTCCCCTGTAGACAAACTGATGTGGTACAGACAAAATGTAATGCCTGTGGAGGAAGCCAGCTCACTGCCTGATCCTGGGCTTCAGGCAGCTTGCTGTGATTCATGAATTCACTCTTGCCTTCCAAACCTCATTTGTTTTTTTCATTTTCAAAAGTTTTGAAAAGCCTTTTCCTGCACCAACTAACTAAGATTGCAGGGAGGCATTGATTTCCCCCTGTTCCCATTGGTAAGAAATGTTGATTTAGTGCATGCACAAGCATCGTGCTGATGAGGCACACAATCAGGTTTAGAGCTCCGGAGAAATCCAGGTCTTTAGCACAAAGAGCCTCCTGACGGCTATAAAATCATATTTTGGATAACAAAACCCTTCCTAGCAAAGCAGCACAAGCAGTGCTCCTGCCAGTCAGGGTACGTGCCCCATCTGTGCAAGCTCTGTTCAATTTGAAGCACTCAAGAAGAGCACGTTCCCTGGCTGTCACATTTTCAACATGTTTTCTCAGTTATTCCACCGAACCCCAGCCAGTGGTGGTGGATATTGGCAGGCACCAATCAATTCCTGAGTAATACCAGCCTTTCCCCTCACTTGCTGAACTTCATCACCTGGCTTCAGGGTGTCTGTTACACTGCAGCTCTCATCAGCTGAGTGAGAAAAATATCTCCATGCAGCTGCTGAAAATCTGGTTTATCCTGGCACCTCGGTGAACTTGTTGAGCCTTTGCACCATCGCAGAGGCACAGACACAGTGCCCATTTTGAGGTCACCATTCAGTGGTGACAAGCTCTTCCTTGGTACCCCAAAATTCATCTGTGAGGTTGCCACCAGGTTTTGCAGTATCCAGTATCAGCATCCCCAAGCAGAGGGAGTGTTGTGATAGGGACAGGAGACAATAGGGTCAGGGAGTGACCAGACAGGCTCAGCTCATGCCTTAAATTTCTATTTACTAAGTCAATTTTCTATCTAACTGCCCTCCAGGAAGGCCATTGGCAAATCAGCTATTTCTTGGAGACAGTCACAACAATTACTATCACTTCCACAGTATTTGGGAGACCTCACTCTGCCTGAAAGTTCCCCAGGGGAACAGGCACCCCAAAACAGGAGTTGCAGAAGGACAAAAAGATGTTCTTGTTTGTTTAGACATTTTCTGGACAGGAAGAGCAGCATGTCTGTCCTGTTTGCTACAATAGTTATTGCTTGTATTTAAAATCAATAGATCAGACTTAGGTTGCTGATGGGCAAAACCAGACTTCTAGTCCAGCAGCCTGAAATGGAGCAAGTGATGGAGCTTTCAGTCTTGGCAGCAGCAGGAAAGCCCATCCCTGACCATCCTGCACCCAACAGAGCAGGGGGACCCCTCTAGAAAGGGGTGACCCTTTCTCATTTTTCATCCTGGTCTGTCTGAAGTGTCAGTGAAGTGGGTGGAGGTTGAACCTGTCTCTCTGTGCAGGCAGCTGAAGGCAATTGAGGCTTTGGCAATTGTGGTGGTACAGCCCTTCCTCCCCTTGTGCTCCCACTGTCACTGTCCTTTTTTCCCACTCCGTGTGCTGGGTTTATGAATATAATTTTGATGTTGAAAATAATTAGGTAGCTAGATCAAAAAGTATGCAAATCTGACACAAGCAGTGGGGCACTGGGAAGACTGAAGTGGATGAAGGGCAGGAGAGACCCTGCTGGGCTCCTCATCCCTCCTTGTCTCTGCTTTGGTGTGGCAGAGCTGCCAGCTGGGACTCAGCCTGGATCTGTTCCTCCAGACCTCCTGGCTGCCTGCAGAGTGCTGCAGAGCCATGGCCAGCTGTGATTACAGCACCTCCTTTCTTTATCAGCTGAAGGTTATTAATCTCCCTGGTTTGTTATGCTGGGCTTCACAGGCATATTAAATACAGCACACACCATGGACAGGAATGTGTTTTTATTAGATGGAAGGGTAAAGCAGTTGGACTACATCTTTTGGGAGAAAACAGAGCTAATTTTCCTCATTCATGTTATGGATTTTTAATAATTTTATTACTCTGTTCAAAAGAAAGAGGTCCTTAATTAGTACATGGGCATATAACTCCAATAAGCCCAGTGCAGTGCTAATGACCCAAGCACTTCTGCCTAGGGTTCATTTCAAGCTTGCAGGTGGATCCCTCAACATCCACAAAGCCTTGAAAGCCAACAACTCAGCCAGCTTTAAAATGCAGTGGCTGTTTATAGTGCTGTGAGGACAAAGAAGGAGCTGGAAGTTGATGAAACCTGTCTTGTTGAGCCTGGTTGATGCGTGTACTCTGCTCTGATAGCAAGACTAAGCAGAGGCAATGTCAGGCCTGGAGAACTCATTCTGACAAAGAGTCAGCTCACTTAAAACACAGAATAGAATCCTGAAACTGTTAAAAATCACCATGGCTGGTCCTTACTTCGGGATGCTGCATAAAAACCTCTTATCTCTGCCTGCAGCTTCAACAAGATGTTATTCATAATGACCCCTGAGAACACAGACGCAATAAAAGTCGTGAGACTCTCACTGAAGACAAAGAACAAAATGCACCTATTTATGGAAGGAAAACTTCCATAAGCACAGATGGGAACACTCTGAGCACCATAAATGTTCAGACCAAATCGTATTAAAACAAATTTTCATATTGTAAGTGACATTTTAAACATACCCCTCCTGAAAAATTTCAAGCAATGAATAATGGAGCTGAATCAGATGGAGTACAAGGCATCTTGTAGCCAGTGAGTGCTCAAATTCACTGTCTCACTCCTGATCTTTATTTATTGTTTTTTGAAAGCTTCACCTGCAATGAATGTGACCTCATGAATTGAAGAAACAAAAAGAGAGAAAAATGCATCAACTAGCTTATGAGCCATCCAGGGAAAAAAAGATTTGTTAACATAAAACTTTCATTAAACAACTATGAATAATGAATTTGCTGGTGTTTACACTGAACAATTTCTTAGATGCTGTTTTCCTGTTCCCTGCTGGCGAAAATCAACTTCCATTTTTACAAGAAATAAAGAGAACCAGTCCAGAGGGAGGTCCTGACACCCACTCCCTCTCCCCTTCCAGACTGATTTTGAGCCCTGGTTAGTGAAAAGAATAAGGCTATGAGCTGGTTTCTGTTCCCACTACTATGATCAAACTTAGAAAATGTCCTATATTAGCACCCCAAAGCCCTCGTGCCTGGCCTCATGGTCTTATACTGAGGCCACAGTCTTAGGCTTTTGCTTCCTTGCTTACTTTCTGGTACCCAAAATACTTTGTTCTTACCATACCATGCCATAATTTCAGCAGGAAGAGTTGGTTAATTTTTGATGGCTGTGAGGGGGCAGGAATCATGGCCACAACCACAGCCTGTCACTGCTGATGGTTCTCTCTCTTTTGAGGGATCAGATGAGAGAGCCTGGTTTGAGGGAAGGGAGGTGCATCCCTGGGGCTTAGAACCTCCTAAGGAAGAGGTGGAATTAAAGTTGCTGTGGCTGAAGAAAAGATGGAGGTTTGCCTCTTTCTCCACAGAGATCAGATTCACAGATGAAAGAGGAAAACATCTTGCCCAACAAATATGCTTCAAGAAAAGACCTGCTCCCCACTCACTCAGGAACCCAGTGATTAAAAAGGACTTACCAGAATATCTCCTGTTCCTAATGTGGAGTCCATCCAGGAAGGCTGAGCCCCTGGAAAAGGCAGGAGAGAGGGAAAGATCCCTGTAAGTGCAGCTACCTCTTGCTTTTGACCAAGAAACTCCCTATTCTGGGGAGGACATCCAAAGGGAGCAGGTCTGGACTCTGCTTTAGAAGAGTTTACTTTTCTCTGTAGCTGTAGAGCCTGCGTGGCATCTCATTGTCACTCCAGGTCACCCTGGGAGAGAAGCAGCCAGGTAGCCTCTTTTAAGGGAAAGCATTATTGAAAATGTCACAGTAAGTCCTTGCCAAGCATTTCCTCATTTTATTTGTTTTCACAGAATTTCATTCAATTTTCCTTCCACATAAAGCATAATAAACACTCAGCGGTGATGTACTGACTTTGGATCAGGTTATTGTTACCAGTTGCCAGAAACTCTGATCTGTTCCTTCATGGCAGGATAATCCAAATATGCTCTGTAAGTCCAGATATTATGGATAACAGTTTTAAGTTGGAGTCCACTAGAATTCAATTTTTTTTTCATTTCATTTCCACACACTGGCAAATTCAGGGACCTAATGAGATGCTGCTGCTGAGAAGACCACAGTGATGGTATCTTTAAGCAACTTTGATGGTAAACTGAAGATAACAATACTCTTGCTTTAAGATTCAATCAAATCTCTTGCTAAAAGATCCCTTGGGCTATGACAGATCTGTTGGAGAAAAGTTTGAGTTCCTTTTGAGTCCTGTGGGAGAGTGAGGCTCATTCAGTTGATTGAGTTAACTCATTTAATCTGTTAGCTTAATTTCAGCGGGGCTGCATTTCAGGAGCATCAAAACCCCATGAAAAAGCAATTTCCTCTGTGTTTCACATTTTAAATCACTCTGTTCCAAAACAGTAAGAGTCACTGCAATTGGATAACAGCAAATTTTGAATATTTGTTAGAGGGTTGGGGATTTTCACTAACGAATACATTGACAAGTATCCTTCAGAAACCATTTGTTTTAGAGAAGGGGACAAACAACAGACTGACTTGTCTGACTACATTCAGTCTGTTATGTTAATGCTGGAGTCAGCACCAAAGGGACTTTTCCTTACAAATCACTTCAAAGAAAGATTACAAGACAAATCTTGACTTTGTCATGATCATAAGATTGTGTATTCAGCTTAACTAGAGCTGATGTGTTTTAATTTTAATGTGTCAGCACTTGATGAGAAGGATAATGTGAACACACAGCCTGAAGGCTGGAGCTGGGGAAGCATGGAAGGAGTTTAACACTGAGTGATGGGCTCCCAGGAGCAGGAAACCACTCCCAGGTCAGATGCCAGGATTCTCATGGAATAGGAGGGAGAATCTGCCCCTGAGTCATGGGGTGCACGGGTGCTGTGAGATAATAAATAATTAAACAATTCCAGAGCCAGAAAGGACAATGATTCCGTAACCAACAGCAACAACTTTAGCAAGTGAAGTGAAAAACCCTGTTAAGGCCATCCAAGAGAAAATAATAGAAAAGGTTGTGAGAAGCAATTTGATAAATGTGTGAAACTTCACAGCAACAAAAACTTCAAAAGCATCAGAAGCAAAACATTTACCACACTTGGGGAGATCCAGAAGTGAACGAGCAGTAAAAGCATCACTCGGGGAAGACAAAAGTCGTTGCAAAAAAGCTGAATGAGAGTTGGAGGTGAATCCCAATGTAAACAGGATCTGTAAAGCTGGTGCCACATCATCTGGTACAGGGGAGCACAAAGGAGCAGCAGCTGATTCTGAAGGGAGGCAAATCCTTTGCTCCTCCCACAACAGGCAGAACTTTGATTTCCTTGTCACTACATTGTCCCCAGAGTGGTAAAGGAGAAACCTGAGACTGTTGTTCTTTAGGGGGTGCCTATCCAGAAAAAAACTGTCTTAGCTGGAATGAACAGTGGACTAACATGTGGAACAAACCAATAAATAACAGTAAATAATTTCAAGTAAATATAAAGCAGTTAAAGGGTTTGTTCATAGTTTAGTGTCTAGATACCAGAAATATTCTATTTTTTTTAATTATAACCAAGACTACAAGAGAGATGGGGCAAACAAAGAACACCTGGCTTTTGCATTGAACAAACTCACACTTTTGTACCAAGCAAACTCACAAAAACTTATAGAAAGTATAGATTTATTAGACACAAGGAAAAAATGTGATTTATTGAGGAATAGTCAACACAGATTGTGTCAGACAAGTCATGACTTACAAATCTGTGAGTACTCTGTGAAGGTATAAGCAAGTATATGAAAAAGAGATTCAGCTGATCTAGTGTATGAGGGTTTCCAGGAATCTTTCAACTATTTTCGTCTGCAAAGGTTCTTAGAGAAATGGAATTGTCACTTGGAGTTGTTGTAATTTTGAAGTTGTATTTGACCTCATATGGATTAGCAACTGGTTAGAGGATTGGAAATAAGGAAGGACTAATGATTGACTTTTTTATTGTAGGGAAATATTAACTATGCTGGAATGACACCATTTTCGCAGAAGGAAGCTTGAAAAGGGGGTTAAGTGGCAAAATTTGTTGGTAATGCAAGAATACTTAATATAGCCAGATCTAAATCTGACTGTGAATGACTGCAGAAGGTCTTGGTACACACTGAGCAGAATTCAGCACTGATATGTGCAGTATAATGAATCTGAGGGAAAAAAAATAAATTTCAGCCATGCATGTACTGTTCTTGGCTCTGAGTTAGCTGTTGCCAGTCAAGAAGTAAATCTTGGAGTTGCTTCTGTAAGCTCACTGCCCAGCAGCAATCGAAAGGGCAAACAGGCTGTTAGGAATTATTGGGGAGAAGAACTGAGAGCCAGACTGAAAACACTTTTAACCATCTGTGTAAGTGTCTGGTGCAGATGTATTCTGAAGGCTGCACACAGGGCTGGTCCTTTCCTTGTCTCACAAAAGACAAGGTTGAAAGAGGTGTGAGGAAGTCTGGTCAGAGAACAGCCTGCACAGGAGGAAAGACCAAACAGACCATGATCAGCTTCAGAAAGAGGCAAAAGGGAAAGGCATATGCTAAAGCAGGGTGAAGTTATTACAGGGTTAGAGCAAGGGCATGAGGAAGGACTATTCTCTGATTCTGATCACACAGGAATGAACAGGACTTCAATGCAGAGGCATCAAGCAGCAATTTTGAAACAAACAGGAGAAGGCATTTTTTTCACACAGCCCATAACTGAAGAAAGCATTTGTTGCTGAGAGAAGCTGCACAGGCAAAAATGCAAATGGATTCTGGAAGGAATTAGCTAAATTAAGGCAGGTCCATGGGCGCTCATTAAACAGGTCAGTCTCTGTATGACCTTCAGCTCAGGTACTCTCCAAGGCACTGGCTGCCAGAGAGGTGCTTGGCTGGATATCAGCCTGTGCCTTTTATGACCTTCCCCTGTGTGTCTCTGACTGGCTACTTTGGGAAACAGCTCTTGGGGCTGGTGGGGCCTGGACCAGGCTGGTGGTTATTACGTCTTATATTAACAAACTAAGCAATTAGCACACTCCTTTGGGAGCAACCTCTGTCCCAGTGAGTATGAATATGTCCTTGATTCAGCAAGTCATGCTTACACTTCCTGGGCATTTCTGACATATGAGCCCTGTGGAGGCAAGAGTGACTATGTTCCATATGTGTTTGATGTTATATATCTCACTGTCTGGTGTCAAAGGGAAGATGTTTATAGTCTAACAGTATAAATGAAAAACTTGCTCCCTGCAGTCTGAACTTCTGTGCATGCTAACTGAGAGGCAAGGATACAGAGATGTGGATGGATTATAGTGGATACAGACACACCAGCTGCTTTTACATTTTTCTGTTTTAAAATGTATCAGCAGACTAAGACAGTTTCTGAAAATTTACAGCTTCTCAACAAGCATCTATTATCAGTTTAACATAAAATCAGTACTTACACAATATGTCAAACTGCTCCGTGGCGTTTACTTATGTTATGCTAATATGTTCCAGAAGAAGGAAGCAAGGTATAACAGCAGGTCCTCCCTGGCAGTTGTTCCTCAGGCAGAATTCTAGTGATATTACATGATGGAGGAAATCCCTGAGTAGATGAGCTACATGATAAATCATTGAGAGTGTGAGGAATTACTTGTAGCATTTAGCAATAAAGCACAGCACTGTCAGCGTCGTGTAAGGCGGAATCTGATTTCAATAGCAGTAATTTAATGTGCAAGAATATCACTCTGTGCCTGTGTGTGTGCTTTGAGGGGGGAGAGGAGGGGATGTGATAAACAGTATTCACACCTGCCAAGAGCAGCTGCTGCTTCTTCTTCTGGAAAAAAACTCATGCAGAGTGAAGCACATCTCTGTATGATAGCACAGGAATGAGCAGGTATATACAAGTAACTATAGGAATAGGAAGGCAATAAGGAGGGAAGTGGGAATGCTGAGATGGGCCCAGGATGTTTCACTGCCAGAGCTCCAAAAGTGTGGAGTTCTTGGCAAGCTTCTTTATACTCCCTGTGCTTTCTCTGAAAATAGGAGCTGCCCTGAGGACATCAGAGACAAAGTTTGGCTGAGGAGAAGTCTTGGCAGAGGAGTGTTTGTATCCTTTTATGCAATTTTCTCCCTTTTTTTTTTTTATGGTGTACATTCTCCTTGTCTTAAACTAAAGACATAAGGGTTTTCACCACCCCCAGAGAAAGCAAAACACTTCATTTCAGGTTGGACAAAAAATGCCAAGGCCCTTAAAAATGAAATAATTTCAAAGAAACAAAACTCTTCAAGAATGTATATTAATTTTGAGCGATCCCTACTCAGCCAGTGCATAATTTAAATCACTGTGGCATAGCTTAGCTAGACTTCAAAGGTAATAGAAGTGTTTTTCTGGCCTTCACACACTAGACACAGGTCTAGTGATCTTCCCAGATTTCACAGGATCACTGAATCATTAAGGTTGGAAAAGACCTCCAAGATCATCCAGTCCAGCCTTTGACCAACCACCCCCTTGTCAACTAAACCACAGCACTAGGTCTGACCCAGTTAACTCAAGATTAACTTCCTCAGGCTGACAGTGCAAAGAGGGGCAAAAAAAGTCTCCACAGCAGCTACAGGGATTTCCCATGATGGTCTCTGCCCCATGGAAGCACGGGTTGGCATTTTGATTGCTTCAATAACTGTATCTCTCTAAGACAGGTATATTTGTTGTTTAAACCACCAAAGACTAATTCTAAATAAAAACCAAAATGGCCTTACAGGCACAGTTTGCATCAGCATCATCACCACCAGGACCACCAACAGGACATGATTGAATAGATCATTAACACTGGGGAAGAATAACACCTTCCATCCAGGGCTTCAGACACTCCATCAATTAGCAGGCAAACTCTGCAATTTACAGTAATTCCAAGCAATTCAGTTTACCAGTAATGAGTTGTTACTCAAATTAAAACCACAGAACCCCTGCTTTATTAAAGCAAAACTATAAAGTTCAGCAGATAAAGCCAAACAGACCACAACATCAAAGGCCTTTTGAAGATTAACACATTGACTAAACTACCAGAGATACATTTAGAAGCAAATGACACAGATGTTCTTTGCATCTCTTTAATATTAAATTTATCAGAATATGTTCTTCATTTACAATGCTCTCTATTTCCTAACTTATGTCTGTAGATGACTGGATCAATTTTTTGGATAGGATCAATTTTTTTTTTCCAGGATAAAATTTTGGGGTCACGGTCTAGACGCATTCAGAGGAAATCTTCTGAACCTCAAATGACTCATTTGGAAAATGTCCTGCAAGTGAGAGTTATGTTTGCTGAGGCATAGATAGAAAAAGCTAGTGAGAACTGTTGCAGCTGTGTTATATAAAAGGAAGAGACAATTTAATGGAAAATTTCATACTTTGCAGAAATTTGATTGCCTATTTTCACTATGTAGATATCTTATTAGAGCAGCTACAGCTGCTGCACTGAAGGTATATTTTCCCTGATAATGATCAGGATGGGAGTGCCAGAGCAGTGTGTGGAATTTAACATTTTATTCTGTTGCAGAATTACAGCAAACATTTACAAATCTCTCAGCTGTTATTTTCCTTTTGTTAAACAGGAGTGAGAATTTGCTCCTTATGGCTGCTCTTTTCTGGCCAAGGGACACAGAGTGGTTGCTGATGCCAGAACCTTAACAGGTTGGGTGTAATGGCAAAGAAATCATGAATTAACTCTGTCTGTCTCACCTGCTGGTTTTACTGAATGCAGGATAAACTGGTTCCCTTAGCACCAAAAGTGTAAACTGTCCCTTATCATTCTCCCCTTCTTATCTCCCTTCTCCACCAGCATAAAGAAAAATATTAGAATCCTTTAAAATTACATCGTAATCCTACAACCTGATTTTTCGAAGATCTCTTTGTTTATAAGTAGCATTGGAGGTAAATAGGTCATAAATTCTATATCACAGAATTTCTTAGCTTCATACCTATGAGAGTTTCTTTGCTTCACAGAGGCCAAAATAATTCCAAGACTGCTGTCAAGTGGTTTATGTTCTGCAATTTGGAGTTTATTGTGTTAACAGGGTAATGTTATATACTATTTGTGGTGTACAAAGTCCTGCAGGCTAAACATCCTTGGACTACGGTGGTTTGATAGCCAAAATAATTTTAAAATCCTGTCTACATATTCTTGATGGAAGTTTGTTTGATTTCCATAAAAACAGAATTATTGTAAAGCAAGAGATTTTTAGGGATATTTAATGTAAAGGGTCCTCTTTTCCTTCAAGTCTATGAACAGTTCTTCAGCTTGAATCCATCTTGAATATCTCAGTATTTTAAATTGTTCTTAAATATCCACAGGGTGAGCCCTGTTGCTCCTGAGATCATCGGGTGAATATCCCAGCTGAAATGCACAACAGCTGAAAGCAGATGCTGTTAGCCTGTCTGCAGATGAGTTATTAGCAGTTTAGTTAAGCAGAGGTTATTTCTCTCTCTACTCAGGACAATCTAGTGATGCATCATCTAAAGATGGCCTTCCTTTAGAGATGTAGCTTGGAACACTGACATTCCACTTACTGGCTTTTTAAAGACCCAAAACTTCCTTTTTTCACACTGGGTTCCATCTTACCCCACTCACAGACTCTACAGCCACAAAACAAGTGGCTCCAGGCTCCTCAGCCTGCCCTAGAAGGTTTGGTGTAGGGGGTCTTACAACAAACTCTCCAGAACAGCAGCCTATCCAGCCAAGCAGGAGGTAGAAGCACCACCTTCAATAATACAAATTGGTGTCAAACATTGGCTTAAGCATGTCCAGGATCTCAGCAAATATTGCATTGCTAACCCTTTTTGTCCTGAGTTCCCATCACATGTCATGGTACCACTCCAGATCACCCTTGCAGAAAGAGATGAAGTGGCCCAGAAGCAGGTGGAGAAATATTTCTCCAAACACTGTGGTAGGTAAACTTGTAAGTAATTTATTTCCCCCACCCACAACTCATAGTTGAAATCACTATACTTTAAAATTGCAGTTCCTGCTGAGTACAGAGATGGCTTTATTAAGACATAAAATTCTGTCAAATAGAAGAGCCACAGTTGAAGCAATGGACTAGAGAGCCCAACTTCCTAGCGTGTTATTTTTTCTGAAAAGGGGCTGATTGTCCTGCAAGTAATTTAAGACAATCTTCTTAAGAGAAAGTCCCAGCTTTTGTGACTGGGATTGTACTGCATCATCCTTGGAATTGCAGCTGTTATCTCAGAGCATTACCAGGAAGGCACTGTCAGCAACAGGGTCAAAGAGCTGGTTTAAAGCTCTTTTGCTGGTAAGATCTGAGCACAGCTAGCTCTTTTAGCAAGCAGATGTATGGTGGTATGGAGAACCACGTGACAAGCGAGAGGAAAACAAACAAAACCAAAACATTTCTGCCTCCTGAAAGCGTTTTCACTTGGAAATTCAGAGTGCTTAGCAAAATAACTAGAGGAAAACAAAAAAACCCAAACCGAACGATCAAACAAACAAAAACAAACAAACAAAAAACCCAAAATGAAACAAACAAACAAAACGAAAACAACAATAGCAAAAAACCCCAAACCAAATCAACCAACCAAACAAAAAGAGGATTGTCTATATTGTCTTTTAACTGTGTAAAAGTATCATTGCAAACAGCTCATTGCAAACATGTCTCCACAAAACTATCTAGAATCTATCTTTTAATCTCTATACATTGCACTCAGACTCCTTGGATTCACCTCCTAAAGTTTAGGATCACCTTGAAGGAAAAAGAGGTCTTGAACTGGTAGTGGAAGATAGTTTTCCTCAAGGAAAAAAATATGAGGAAGACAATGTCCTAGCTTCCTGTTCCAGAAGGAACTGAGGTCAAAAAGGCAAGAAAATTGGTCCAGAATTAAAGCCTTAAACCTGCCTTTCTGTTCATGTTGGTGTATTGGAGTTAGAGATTTGTTGGTCAGGAAAAAGTCTTTAGCTTCTGCTGCTGATAATGTCTTCCAGGGTGAGAAGGGAATTAATTTCATCCCTCTGCAGCAGATCTGCACAAAGTCATTACACCAGATAGGAGCAGGGCCAGTCCTGCTCCCAGCTCCATGACTTCAGTGGTTTTGAAGCAATACACAGAGTTTGTACTGCTCCCTGTATTTGGGTGAATTTCAGCCTCAGGGGATTGTTTACAATGAGCAGCTTATTGGGTCAATCCTATCTTTTCTACTTGTTCATGGGCAAGACAAAGCATGAAGCAGCTCGTAGTGGATTTGGATACTGGGATTTGCTGAAGAATCAGAAAGATAAGAGCTCTTATCTTATTATTTAACACACTCAGTCCCTCCCCTCCCTGCAGTACTTTCAGGATGTCTCAATTTCCCTCTCCAGCTGGGCTCTCCCAGTCTGGGAAGGTTGGACAAAAACATATCCATTCATGCTCTGCTGCTGCTCACAGTGAATGACCAGACAAGGTCCCTGAACACCCCACTGCTCTTGTCCTCACTCTGCTGTGATCTCCAAGAACTCCTCCTGCTCCCAGGATCTTTGGCAGACATCTTTCTCATTCCAGGTCCCGCTTTTCTCTCTCTTCTTCTTTTGGGCAGCCCTTAGTTTCACTCATCTTTCTATCCATAGCCCCAAGTCCCTGTTTTTCCTAATCTAAATGGTCTGTGCAGAAGTACAATACATGATCAACCTCCTATTTGGTGCTTCTGTCTTCATTATGGGAGGACTCATGACATGGAAGGTTTTTTTCAGCCCAGAAACTATCAATATTCAGAACCAGCCTGTAGATCTAATAAAGCAAACTTTCATTTAACTCCAGTGGCTCTGAATCTGAAACCAGCAGCTGAAACAAAGTCCCAGAAGAAAGTGAATCTCCTTAAAGCCATAGAAATTTTGATTGCCAGCTAGTGTTAGACAATTTAGTTACTGTGAGGTTAATGGTATCTTGCAAGTTCCAGTGTTTCTGCTTCCTAACAAATGAACTAAATTAGTAAAAATTATCCCTCCCCTGTTTCTGCTATCGTAAAGAAGTCATGTACCCTGCTTCCAATTAAATTAACCATTAACTCCTTTTGATGAAGTTGTACATGATCAGCACCTGAATGAGCTTTAATCCATGCAAAGATTTAAGACCACAAGTGGAAGTGATAACTGATTTCAAAGATAGAGCAGTGAGCTGCAGACCCAGACTGGGGACAAGTACAAGCCGACATGGTTCACAAGGGTCTTTTCTGACCCAGGGGTTCAGTAAAGTGCTATAAGCAAGCTAAGTTGGGTTTTGATGCACAATGCTCCTTTGGAGCTTTCCAAACTCATCATGTAGATCCCATCTTCACCGAGACTGAACTGAAAATGGTTCTGTCTAAACCTGCTTATCTCAAAGATAAATCACCTGGACATGCATCCCGTGACTCAAGAAAGCAGCACACCATCTTGAAAGGAAAATTTTAAAACAGATTGTGTTTCCCAGCATGGCTGAAGGTTCAGAGCAGACAACAGATTTGGGATGTTCATCACTGGACTCACCTGAGTTCAGATGAGTCCTTACAAACGCTGTCACACAGACAATCTGTGACAGAGCTATGTTCTCAAAGCTCTGCCCATGGTGTCCATAGCTGGTGCCATAAAGGGAACTCAGTTATCTTTTGGTAAAGACAAGGGATAGAAAGAAACAGAATAAAATGGGAAAGGAAAAAGTTCTCCCAGGGTTATTTCTGGGTGTCCAGACAAGCATTTCCTGGCATTGGTCTCTCCAGTACAGCAAATTAACATAACAATGAGGATGATTTTCTCCCCACTGTGTCTTCCTCCTAGTCAGCCAGAAAAATGCAGTAATACCATGTGTTTTTCACATGAGCTCAGAGTCTCTATTGTTTCCCCCCTTTTGGTGCCCTCAGTGTTGATTGCAGAGTGCTTTAATCAGGTACAAGTGTTGCAGGCTGATGGGCAGCCAAGCCTTGTGCAGGTAGCATTGCTGGGTAATACTTATCAGCTCCATGCTACCAGCTAAGATTTATTTTATTCTCTTTTAAAAGTCAAAGGCTACAAAATATGAGCCAGGAAAAGGGAAGGGGAAGCAGGGGGCAGTTCTTGTGCTATTGGAATTTGTAGGTGCACAGCCAAGAGAAAAGCCACACAAGAACAGCATGGGAAGGGCAAGGGCCAAGTCTGTCCCAGCAGCTGTGAGGGAAGGGCAGCCTGCAGGGATGCCCATGGGAGGACACAAGGGAAGGCACTTTAGGCACTGAAATAATATCTTGCAGCAGGAAGGAGCATTCCTGACAGTACCAGGACCCCTGCAAGATGCTGAGTGGAACCCTTCACCTGATTTCCTTCCTACCCTGTACCTGTTGCATCCCAGTGGGTAGGAAACACCTCCTGGCACATGTTTGTGTTGGCAGGACCCTCAGGCCTGTCTCCTCCTGTAGGAATGCAGGGAACTGTGCCAATGCACACTTCCCCAGTGACACTTCTCTGCCACTCACCCTTGGCAGGTGCTGCAGTGTCCTGAGCTGACACCCAGGAAGGCGAGTTGGGAGCTCCAGGTTGTATCCACTGAGGGCAGCAGGGCAAGGGACAGGGCACAGCCCAGAGTCAGGGCCCAGCAGGTTACAGAACATTGCTCTTGGTGAGTCCCAGGCAGGTCTGGGATGTGCAGCACTCCAGGACAGCCACTGTGCACGTGGACAAAATGGCAGAGAATGGCTGTGCCTGCACACGATGCTCTGCTGTCCCTCCATTCAGGGGTGGAGGACTAGCAGTGCAGGCTGGTGATTAACACAGCATTAGGGCAGGGTGCTCAAACAGAAATATAGGTCAAAATACTAGCAAATATCCTGCATTCAAGAGCTTATAACACATTTCCTGGCACATTGCTGTAAGCAAAGGTTAATCTTTCCTGGGGTCACTTGCAAGCACTTTCTGAGGTGTACTATGCTGATTTTGCAGTCTGCTTTGAGAGTACAGGGCCTATATTGGGAAACTGGAAGTCAGCTGACCACTTTGCCTCCAACTACCTCAGGAATAAAGATTTTTACCTCTAATCTTTTACCTCCTGATTGTTTTTATGCTTGGAGAGCCTGCAGAGAGCTCTGCCTGAAGTCTACGGGCCCCTCTGAGCCATCAGTGTGGTACCATGGGAGTTGCAGGTGGGACAGGAGGAAATCTGGCAGTTTTCTCCCAGCAACCTGCACAGCAGGACAGGTTTGAAGCCCCTGTGTGCTGAACCAAACAGGACAGGTTCCCACACTCTGCAGTGTTTCATTCTGATGAATCGGCGTTTCTCACTGGGGCTTGGCTCCATCAGAAGATTTCCGGCCAGATTTAATCAGGGAGGCTTGAAAGCCATCCAAAACACAGGCCAGGAAAGGATATAACTACAAAAATATAGCAGCTTTTTCACATTTTCTGAATTGTTCAGTAATTACATTTGTTGGAGATATAATTCATGCACGATTGTTTAGAGTTGTCCCTGCAGCATTTATCAGCTCACGCACAATTATCTTCCTTTCCTTACAGAATCAGACTGTAATCAGTTCTATAAACCCACTGAGATATTTGTTTGAAGACAATGATTTTTTGTAGGGAATAAAGATGGTAAAGGAAAGTGTTTTCAAAACTGCAGCCAAAGAGAAAGTCAGTAATCACACAAATGGAAAACACAGATTTTTCTAACCTAGTGAAAATGGATTCATGCAGAGTTAATTTTTTTCTTCTTTCCACTTTTTCTTCTTACTCCCTATATTTTATTTGCCTTGCTGAGCTGCACAAAACTCTGATGCCTTGCCATGGCTCAAACTTTTTCTGAGGATGAGAATTTACATTGGTTTAACACAATGATTGTATACAAATGCTATGCTACATCAGTATAGTTCAAGTACTTTGACCTTTTTAATTTTAATGCATCTGCACCAGTAAATGCTTTACACTAGTCTGGGAAATGGATAAGGAAGATAGCTATGACAAACTGTTATGCTGAGATGGCCATACCCACACCACACTGAGGATTTATTTGTGTGAGCCAGTTGGTAGGAAACATTTCCTACCTGGCACAGTTACAGTGGTTAAAACCAAGCAAACATTGTCTGTGCATCAGGCCATAAGGATGAAATGTTGTTGAAAGCCTCTGGCTGCTTTGTGCTCCTATAGCAATATATGCTATCTATAAATCTGGTTCAGCAGCCTAATTAATCAGAGCTACAGCAATTTGCATCACTAGGGCTGCTCAGCCAGAGCAAGAAGTAAATTCTCATCCTGGAGCCAACTGCTGCCCCTCCTTGTGCTGTCTCTATCCTTGTGTGACTCCACTGACAGCCAGGCTTTGTTCTCAGCTCTCTGTGCCAGGAGAGGAGCTGCTGTGTTTCTGTGCTCCTCAGGCAGACTCCAGCATTTGTTCTCCCTTCCTCCAGAGACTTGTGAGCATTGTCATGCCCCGAAATTTTCCCTGGACTGATCCAAGCCATCACTGGAAGCTGGGGCTTGGTTCAGTCTGCTGGTCTCACTCCATTGTCTTTATGTCCCACCACCTTCCCTTGTCTGCTCTTCTCCCTCTCCCAGTAAACTTCTGCCTTCAAACGCTGCTGGTGAAGCCTGGATGCAGAGAGCTGGGTTTGGCTGGAGGGTTTGGCTTTGTTTTGACACTATTTGTGCTTGTGCCCCTCCTTTGCTCATCCTGGGCTGCTGAGTGTGCTACCAGCCTTCCTCCTTAATGACTCTGGTGACACTTTGTGGCGGCCAAGCCCTCTGGCAGACTGCCCTGTGACAAGGAAGACGCCACTTGCTGTGCGTGATCTTGTGACTCAGGGACATCTGTGAGATGGTGAGCAAGGACACAGCCACAGCTGTCCCAGATAGCAATGCTATAGCAGAGCTTTCTGTGCCTGTTCCCATGCTGCCAGCTCCCCTGGGGCACAGCAGTATTTAAGATTAACACAGCAGTAATCTAAATCTATTTTTTTCCAGAAATAAAACTGTACAGAGGATTTATTTGTTTGCTGGTGTCTAAGATAAAGGGACAGCAGAGAGCCTGTCTAGGCAGCAATGCTAACAAACAGGTGTTAACTGGAAGGGAAATGTTTGGATGCCTTGGATTGAGAAACCCTAAGCTTCAAGGATGTGGCTATTGAGGATTTGAAGTTTGCTTCTTGCTAATGTAGGTGCCAGCTGTAAAATGCAGCTCTGGATCCTGAGCATGTCCAACATGCTTGGTTACTCAGACCTCTGCTTGTCTAGAGCCAGACAACACAGTTAAAGGTACTTCTTCTTCTCTGTAAGAGTAAATAACATGATAGTTGTCTTCAAGTCAGTTCTTAAAATCGGTATTTATACAGTGCCACTGAAACGTGGAGAGCTTTCCTGGAAAACAGTCCTGACTCTCTCTCCAGGGAGACAACAGTCCAGTGGTATAAAACATAGATTTTTAATTAGTGCTGTTGGCTTCAGTGAATTACTTGCATCAGAGCTGCAGAGTTGAGTGGAGATTTGTAGACTCGAGCAGGACTAAAACTAGACAAAATGAAACAAGAGGACACATGTTGCAGGGTTAATGAGAATGAAAGATAGTGATTGCAGTAATATAGTCAGAAAGTCACACTCAGTGTATTATCACAGCAAGCAGCACTGGTCTTCCTATTTTTAGGTTCAGTCTTTGTGAGGGAAGATTAGCTTTTTGCAAAGGGTGTTTTAAGAGAAAATGAGCAGAGGACTAATGACAGAATTATGAAAGCAGGCCCAGGCATTAGGTATTGAGGACGAAAAAAAAGCCATTAGCAATAGCCAAAGAAGTGGATGGAGGAAGCAACCAATGGAAAGGTTTGGAAAAAACAAATCCAGTCTTGTAAGAACAAATCTAACATTTGTTTACAATGAATATATGCTTTGGATAGATTTTTGGACATAAAGTAATAACCAAAAAGTATTTCATAAGAAGGCACTCCAGGAAGATTCCCATCTGAGAGCTACAACACCACTTTTGTTATTGCTATTTTTATTTCCAAGTGTCTCCATCATATGCCTAGAGTATTCTTATTAATATTCCTTCTTCTTTTCCAATAAAATAGTGAAACCAAAGAGTCTCTGAGAAGGGTAGGCATTTCTGATATTCTTGGTGGAGGATTTGAATTTTAAGGTGAAATTAGAACTTTCTGTGTGTAAATTCTACATTTTGTGAAAACAGCATTTTTCTGGAGGAAATATTTTATTAGGAAAATTTTGATTTTTTTCTAAAGGCTTGAAAAGCCTTTTGGCTGGTGCAGAGAGCAACAAGAAATGTCTGCAGAGGTCTGGAAAGCATTGAAGGTAGCCCTGAACTGAGTTAACCTGCCATCTCCTCTCCAAATTTATGTCTTTCCCCCTGAAATGTATTTACCTCTGATTCAAGCAGAGGGTGGTCCTGGCACTCCTGCAACTGAACTAAGAATCAGCTCATTTATTTTTAAGTCCCACATGTTACCTTGTAATAAAAGAACTTCTGTGACAGTTTAACAATTCCTTGTAAAATTCATCCCTTCACAGCCTTTGATGACTCAATGTGCACCTTTCAGCATGAATCACATCTGCCCACCAAATTTACATTTCTGTTGATCTGTACATTAGCAAACATGCGAAGTGTGACCAAAGCAGGTAACTCTTTAGTGGCTCTTGACTGAAACAGGCATTTTCTTTCCTCTCTACATCGTGGTAGATGATGGAGAAAGAGAATCCTTTCTACAACGTGGTAGCATTTAACAGCACTGGTATCCTCTTCCATCAGATAAATCACAGCTCAGTGAAAAAATTAAAGATGGTAACACAGTCTGAAATTAATTTAAATCCTGCCATGAGTAGAATTTTAACATACATAAAGTATAACACCTGCAACATCCCTAACTCACAGTGGGTTGTCCATATTCTGGTTGTGTATCACTATGTTAGTGGAGGTAAACAGTAAAATTTAGTAACCTATAACTTAGTGTATTAGCCCTACAGCACAGGAGGAAAATGCATAGGAAGAATGATTCCACTCCCATAATGAAAGCAGCACAAGCTGACTGCTCTGAGGGGTGCTGGGTTTGAGCACAAGCAGTCTGGTTATACTGCAGCTCTCAGTGAAACAAAGTCATCACCCACAGTCCAACTGTACAGGAAAGACAGAAGTGTCTGAAGGATCCAGTGCTCCCTCCCATGCCTCAAAATTCTGATATCTAATTGAACCTCATAATTACATGAAGCTATGCTACTCTGACTAGTTTCCTGCTCTCCTCCTGCCCTCATTCCTTGGTACTCAAGATCCTCTCTCCAAGGGCTCATTCCCATCATACTCCTGATGCACTGGGTAGGGAATAAGTGGCCCAGAGAAATCCTCACTGCCTGTGTACAGACAGCATCTTCCTGTGCAAGGGAAGCCCTGGATCATTTGGGGAGGCTGGTTTTGCAGTGACTCTGCTTTGACACATCAGCACAAAGGAGATGCACCACAAAGAATAAAGTTTTATTTCTGCACCTTCCCAAACAGCATCCTTAAGAAACCTCTGTTTATTTTACAGGAAAGAGGAAAAAACCCAACACATATATATATATATATTATTACCACCTGCTTTTCATTCCATAAGGTATAATAAGGGCTGAGCTTCCCATGGTCTAAAGCTAAATTGTCAGCACAATTCTGGCAACAGATTTTTAAACACCTTTGGTGGTGTAAGAAGCAAAAGAACGCCAAGTGATTTTAAGATCAAAGGCTGAGTTTACAGGGTTGACAAAAAAAATTCTCTCCTCACTTACAATCAGCACAATTATGTCATGCAAATCTCAGAGAGCTGTGATGGGGCCACACACTGATATTCTCACCAGTTCTTCTCTGCATAGAACCTCCACAATATTTTCCTCCAGCTCAGACAAGCCCCACAAATACCAGGTGTCCTTTGGGGAGGATGGGAGGCTTACTGGTCTGAGGCAAAAGCCTGTTATGTAATATATGTGGTGAAATTAATTTTGCTGGGAGATAAGGGGAATGCCATAAATAGCCGACAGTCTGCTTGAGAGAGGAGGTGAGTGAGCACTCCTGAGCCCCTCAGAGCTCTGGCTGGCTGTGCCTTTCAGCAGCAGAGTCACTGAGGGATAGCTGCCATTCCAGAACAGATAACCTTTGCTCCATCAAAATGCTATTATTTTAGCAGTTATGTCTTTAAGTGGTAGATTAGTTAAACCTCATTTTCCCATGTACTCAGATGTGAATAGAGGTGGTGCTCAGTGGGTGAAGCAGAACTCAGCGTGCCCCTTCAGCAGACCCCTGCAGTCCCCAGAGGCAGATCAAATGTGATAGGTACTTTTTCCAAGTTCTTCTCCCAGGTACTTCTTCCACTCTCCTCCTCAGCTGACCATGCAGATTTCTCAAAGACCTGGAGTCTCTTCTCCCTGATGGCACCACCAGATCACATGCTGCTCAGGGCTGCCAGCCCACACCTCCAGCCTGCCCCACACAAAGCCAGCAAAGCTCTGGTGGCCCCAGGGACAGTGGGTGCTGCTGGCAGGTCTTGTTGCCAACAGAGGTGGTTGAGTAGCACTGCTGGGCACTCCAGGAGCCTGGAGGCTGCCAGCCCACCCTCCAGCCCATCCGTGTTACAGGGTACTTCTGGGGAATGATACAGCCCAAAGCCAGCAAGGGACTCCTTTTGGTGGTCATCTGTTGGTTTATTGTGGTCTGGTGCAACATCTCAGTGTGTGTGGCCTTTGAGTTTCTGCCCATTGCCTCTTGGGAACCTCCAAGCAGAGCCTGGTCCATGCCCTGCCCCTCCCTGCAGACACTGACAGACAGGGATGAGAGCCCCTCTCAGCTGAACAGGCCCAGCTCCCTCAGCCTTTCCCCAGGGAGATGCTCCAGTCCCTCCATCATCTTTGTCACCCTCTGCTGGACCCGCTCCAGGAGCTCTGTGTCTCTCCTTCCTGATGAGCCCAGAACTGGACACAGCACTCCAGGTGATCCTCACAGGGCTGAGGAGAGGAGCAGGATCACATCCCTGATCTGCTGGCAGTGCTCTTCCTGATGCATCCCAGGATCCCCTTGGCCTTCTTGGCCACAGGGACACGGTGCTGGCTCAGGGACAGTTCATTGTCCACCAGGATCCCCAGGCCCTGCTCCCCAGAGCTCCTTCCCAGCAGGTCAGTCCCAGCCTGTCCTGGTGCCTGGGTTGTTCTTCCCAGTGCAGGACCCTGCATTTGCCTTTGCTGGATTTCAGGAGGTTCTCTGCCCATCTCTCCATCCTGTCTTTTTGTTTTTTTCACCCATTACTGGCTGTTTTCCTTGAACAGGGGGAATAAATTATGTGTCATCTTTTGATGGAGATGTGTCAGCTGAAGCTGGTGTGATGTGACTCAGACTCATTTCACTTACAGTGTGTACTTCAAGTTTGAAGCAAGCCAGGCCTCCAGAAGTGAGAGCCACCTGCACAAACTCACCCCTCCATCCTCCTCTTCTCTTTCTCCTGGGTGTCAGAGCTTTGTGCCTGTGGTCAGTCCTGGCTGTGCACATCCCAAGGGCACAGGGATGTGACAACTCCGCTGAACTCAGGCAGTGTGTTTCCCCCACCTCCTCTTAGAGGTAACTGAGCAAGCCCAGGAATCAGGATGGTGGAATGTAGGGCAGGGAAGTTAAAAGAGGGAGGAAGATTTTACCCCATATCTTCTGCTGTGATATCCTATATAGTATTGACTAAAGGGTGTTTCATGGCACTGAATTCTAACACAGGATCTCAGCCTTTTCTCTGAATCCCCTGGCACTTCTCTGCATCTTTAACTAGTGGGGAAGGCAGAAATGTGATTAAAATGCAAAACCAGGGACATCCTGTTGTTCACAGTAACAGGTTAAATGCTGCAGAATTCATCCCTTTTACACAGAGCAGTTCTTTCTTGATACAAATCTTCCCAGAAAGGCCTTGAGGTCAAAATTTACCTGAGAGGAAAGAAGAAAAAGGAGAATGTCCAGAAAACATTCATTAATTCAGACCAGTGTTCTAAACAATAAATATTTCAAAAACAGTCAAAGGTCAAAAACTGCAATAAACCCTCTTCAAGGTCACCATTTACCTCAACATAAATATCCTCTGAACAGAGGCTGATCTTTTTTTTTTTTGCTTGAGCAAAGCTTAATAGAAAGACTTCCATGCAAATATCATTTAGTAAAATGAAAAACAGCAGGAAAGCTCCTCAGCCAGTCCAAATTTAAAATCATTTAAAATGAGTTTAAAATCATGACCCCTTGAGATAAGTATTTCATCTAGTCTGAGTGACATGTACATTGCACACAGTGCTTTAAAACCCAGAGTGAGAAAAGATCTCCTGACTTCAGCATATATCTCACATTTGTGAACGTTGGCTGCTTTGCTTTCACTACACTTCCTTTCCCTGTCAGCACCCCAGCTAAAATAAAGCAACCCCCAGGCAACTTTCACTAACACACAGTGGGAAGATTAAACCACGACAATGCACATTCATGTGTGGGGTCAAAGTCAACATTACACAGCTCCATGTACTTTACTTGAATGTGACTCACAAAATATACACAGTGGGAAGTGCATATTTGAGGGGTTTTGGGAACTTTCTTGATTTAGCTTCACTTATTTGCTCAACGCTGGTCCTTGGCATAGAACATGTGAAAGAAGAAGTAAAATTTTTAATAGTAAATCCTCTAATTTATAAAAATAAAGCAACAGAAACCTTCATTCCATTCCCCACTCACTCTCATTTCCAGTAGTTGCAGCTGATCATCACTTTGGAGCAGCTCCCGTATGTTAAAGATTCTCCAGGTCCCTGTTCCTAAGTTGCCTTTACTTCTGCAAATGTTCAAGGAAGATGAAAAAAATTGAAAGTCAGGCTGATATTCTCTGAAAGGGCAACCTTCTTTCCAGTCAATAAATAGAACCTTGAAATCCTCTTCTGACAGCCTTGGAATTGGACCTCTAGCACGAATGCCAAAGCTGTGATTTAAAGTTGTGGGCACAATTCTCTCCTCTGTTACAGCAACACGAATCTTTAATTTCAAGGAAGTCATCAGAGTGAATTTGGGAGAGAGTTGCTGGACAGGCTGTGGATGAGATGAGACCTGCATCTTGCCCCACAGTCCTCTGAAGCATTACCCCTTGGATCTCAACATTGCATTTTCACATTCAGAATTCTGCCCCTATTATACACCTCTTCACAGAGGAGCAAAATCTGTGAAGAACACCCACAAATCCTTTTGACTCCGTGTGGAAATCTAGAAGTGCAAATCAGCAAGAAACACTGCTGAGTTTTCCTCCCTAACCTGTGACATGCATTTGAAAATGAAGAGGTTATTTTTAATTATAATTGACATTTTTTCCCCTGGTTGCTGGAAAAGTGGTGCCACTTATAACGTTGCCACAATGGGAGCTCAGTGGAGGAAGCTGTGAACAGGCCTCTAGGGAGCTTCAAAAAGCATCTGTTAGACTGCAAAGTTCAAAGCAAGGCAATTTGATTTTCCCAGTCCTTCTGGGGGTCTCTGAGTAAGAGGGAAAGATGAAGGACTTTCTCCTCTGCCTGCTGGGCTGGGCTTTATGGGCAGCTCTGCTTTAGGTGGACACCTCCATGCCAGGGATGCAGCTCCATTCCCAATCCCCCAGGCCCAAACCTTCAAGTTGTGATGTGTTTCAGCCCCATGGCAAGGCATGCTGGAGTGATGTACCTTGCTCTCTCAGCCCCACTTTTCCATGGAAAGAAAACAGAAGTCTGAACTTAAGTTTAGACTCCTGGAACTGGGCCAAGATTTCCTTTGGCAGGTCTATCTGCTATTGCTATATGTTGTATGTGGCTCTCTCTGCTTGTCCCCTTGCCCTTCCTTACCCCTCACCCTGCACCAGCTCCTGCTAAATCATCAAATGTGGTCCAGGAATATATGAACATGGTCAGAAAATGCACTAAAGGGCAGAAAACACACGTTTAATTTAGGAAGTGGCATCAGTTTGGCAGAGTGTAAACTCTTTTCCTGGGGATGGAAATACCAGCACAGCAAAGCACTTTCTGAATCAGACAAGCTATTAATATTTTTAAGGGCTTTGAAAATAAATTTGAGGATTGGGAAAATATGCAGCATTGCAAAATGAGCTCCTGTGAAGCCTTCTGTCCCAGGATTCTCCCTGAGTGCAGGCACAAGTCCTGTCCCAGCTTTTGCAGTGTCTGCTGAACCAGCCTGTCCAGAGGTGATTTTCAGTGCCAGCCACAGCAGAAGCAGCACCACGTTTCTACTTTTCTCTGCAAAGAAACATTTAAGCCCTTCTGGCACTTCTACCATGCCTCAGGGGGAAAAATGCCCTTGGTCATCAGATCTGTCAAATTTTAGTAACTATCTCTACCAAGAGTGTAACATCCCCAGCAGGCAGCTCGATTGACAAACAGTGTCTCTCAGCATTATTCTATTGAGACGACTCCTGTGAGCTACAGAGAAGCCTCAACTCTCATGACCTGGTGTGGAGGAGACAATTATGCAATCTCTGGGCTGCTGGAGAAGAGCCTGAGGATGCTGAGGGCTGGGAAAACTCAGGACAACCAGGACAGCAAAGGCAGAGCCCAGCAGGGTCTCAGTGCCATCAGGCCTGGTGAGATCTCCCCAGCAGCTGGAGAGGATGCTGATTGTTTTTTGTAAGGACACTCTGGGAGGAGCTCTGCCTGCTGGTGGGTGATTCCAGTGGCTTTTTAAAACAAGAAATTCAGATCTTATAGTGTTGAGTGTTAGCATTGTAATAGTTGGGTAAAACACTGCTTGAACACTACAAACTGTACAGCAATGGAAACCGCAGCAGTCTGTGTAGCAGCTATGGGCCAAATATTCTTCTGGATGCAGCAGAACTGGGATCAGATATGTAGTTTATTGGGATGGTACCTTACAATTTCAGAAACCCATTACACCAGGGCTGAAATACAAGCACCCTGCACCTACTACCAAAACAGAAAAAAAAATTTCAACTAATGTGGGGAAAAGTCAGGAGTTTTGTGCAAGGGATAAAAATTATGTTGTAATATGGCCAAAAAAATAAAAGAGTAGAGAGTGTTCCTTCATGGAGAAATCAATTTTGAGGTTATACCTGCTTTAGCAGTGCCCAAGGGAAAAGTAAACAAAGAAACTCTGTGGCATTATAGAGAGCCCAAGCCAGAAGGTAAGGCTGGGCAGAATGTTCCCAGAAAATAAATATAGCACATCAAAAGCAGGCAGGCAAATAGGATTTGACTCATGGCCTGGTTAAGGCACAGTTCCCCTTCACAGGTAATACAGGGGCTGCCTTTTTACCAAGTTGTAGGCAAACTTGTAACCAAAACAAAAAAATAATGACCAGAGATGGAAATCCAGTTCTGGTCAGAAAAGTGGACTGGGGAAAACTTTTACTTCATTTTGAAAACACAGAAGAAAATACACCTGAACATTCACAGGCAGAAAATAGCAGCATCCATCAGAATAAACAACATTCAATCTACCCAGATCAGCTGAATCTATCAGGCTGTGGTAAAAATCCACTTTTTCTTTCAAGCTGTTGAACACTTTGTCATTTGTGCATACAGAGTTAGGTGGGACCTGGGATCAGAAACATGAGGGTAAAGCCAAAAAAGAAGGTGGAAAAATTGTGCCTGTGTAGATAAAACTATCTCAGTTGGACCTTCCCAAATAACCAGTTTGTATTGGATTCAAATAAAAGTTCAGGTTAGTCTTATGTCCTATTTGGACCCGTTGGCTCACCATACATCACAAAAGCACATGTATTTTTATTGATTACCTCCATCCACACTACTATATTCAGTTCTTTTTGCTGCATTGTTGCATTGATTTCTCCTGCCCAAATCACACTATTGATTTTCCCTGCTCCTGTTTCACATCTGTGCTTCCCTCAGCCACCCAGCTGATAAAGTAGGGAAAGTGTGAGATTAATGCTCAGCTTACAGACACACATGCCTGTGAGGAATCCATCCACAAGGATAAATCCAAGGCCACTGCTCTGTTGCAGGGTCTATGTATAATGTTATACGTGTGATTTCTTTCTAGAATCCAAGGATTACATGGGAGTAAAAAATGAGGATGGTGTGCAATCCTCTGCTCTCGTTCTTCATCAAGGCAGTAACAAGCAGTTCAAGGCTAACACTGAGCTTTTGGTGGTTCTGCCAAAAACATGTTGAAGGTCAGTTTTAGTTAAAGTTAATAAGACACAGCTGAAAACAAGACTTTTCTGCCAAGAATGGAGTAGGTTTCCAGCTGAGGACAGGACTTGCAGTTGCATCCAGCTTTTAAGGCAAGGAAAGCACCTGATACATCCCATGCTGAGTGTCTGGATTTTTTCTGCACCTGAGATGTTGAAGTTGTTGGGAAGTCATCTCCTGACTGTGGATGCAGTGGGTAAGTAGGTATTTAAATATTTAATTTTTTTTATTACCCTGAAATGTACAACTTTAACTGCAAACTCAACAGTTCTTAGTGACCACCAGAAATTCGACATTTATCAGCAGCATTCATTTTTTCCAGATTTTTGGTAAGAAACTCATAGAATTACAGGATCACAGAACATTCTGAATTGGAAGGGACCCACAAGGATCATTGAGTCCAACTCCTGGCCCTGCACAGAACCATCCCCAAGGGTCACACCATGGACCTGAGAGCACTAACCAAACACTCCTTGAGCTCTGCCAGGCTGGTGCTGTGACCACTGCCCTGGGGAGCCTGTTCAATGCCCAACCACTCTCTGGGGGAAGAACCTTTCCCTAATATCCAACCTAAACCTCCCCTGACTCAGCTTCAGGGCATTCTCTCATCTCCTGTCACTGTCACCCCAGAGCAGAGATCAGTGCCTGTCCCTCCTCTTCCCCTCCCGAGGAAGCTGTAACTGCAGTGAGGTCTCCCCTCAGTCTCCTCCAGGCTGAACAGACCCAGTGCCCTCAGCTCCTCACACGGCTTCCCCTCAAGGCCCTTCACCTTCTTCATTTCCCTCCTTGGAACACTCTCTAATAGTTCAATATCTTTCTCATATAGCAGTGACCAAAAGTTGATGTATTTCACACGAGAAAGAGTGCATGTGTTTTTCAGAGTTACAATTATGTTTAATAAAATTGCATTTAAAGTAATTGTGTATGCACTGTTCCAGGCAGAGACATTTCCACGCTGAGCAATTCTGCAACATTTAAAAGATGAAAGTCAGAATAGTTTATTGAAATTCGTCATCGATACGGAGAAAATATGTTCTGAGTTTTTACATGAGATGGAGTTACAAATTGTACATGGTAAAAGGTTTAGAACCCAGCAATTATTTTGTAAGTAGAAATTATTTCTCTGGAATTATAAACTGTTGCTCTATGTACAAAATAATAACCTCCTGCACAGTGCTTTTTCTTTCAGTCACTTCTAAGCTGAAGTAAGAGAAAAGGCACATATGAAATAATCCTACCAAAGCAAGAATGGACAATTTGAATGCATGGAGAAAACAGTGTTGTCTGATTATTATTACTGTGCAGTTTCACAGGTCCCTTGGATGTTTTTTCCTATCAGCTTTATAGTTCTTTCATCCAAACCCCTAAGAATTTGTAACAAAATATTATAGCCACAAGGGAGTTATTTTTTTCTTTTCATATGAAAATCTCACAGTGCCACTATGAAAATGGTGCTGCTTAACAATCTTTATGTGATGCTAAACATTTGACAGACCTGTCTGTGTCCACCTTAGAGAGGATTTACTAATGCGGGGAGACAAAAGGAGGAGCTCAGCATCATCTTACACTGAGCTACTCTTGCAAATCAGTCACAAAACAAGATTTTCAAAAACGTTAGCCCAGAGCAAGAAGAACAGCACCAATATTGCTCTTAGGAGAAAAGGTGAGGGTGTAGAAGCTGTTCTCTTCTTGATTGCAGCACTGGGTGCAGCAATTACCCACCACAGAAACACCAGCTTGCCAGCTTGGTGGGACTGGTGAGCTCTGTCTAACTCGCAGTGCCAGATCAGCTCTTCTCAGGTGTTTGGGGGTCCCATTGTTGGGATCAGAGGATACCTCTGCTCATATTCAAGTTGTTCCAGCAAAAAAAACCAAAACACACAGGCCTTTGGCTAAATATTCCAGGAGAAGCTCCTCTCTCTCATGGGTGTCCCCTGCAGCTGTCTGGAGCAGGTGCTGATCCCCTGGATGTGCACATTCCCAGGATGTGCTCCTCCACCTCAACCAGGTGTCACAATCCAGGGCAGGGACAAGAGGAGGCATTTTGTGGTTTCCTTTCACCACGCAAGAGCAGCAGGGTGGTCAGCAGGCTTTCCTGTAGTGGGAATATGTTGGGGTTGTTTCCATAGAAATGAAGCCCCTGAGGACCACGAGCTCTTCCTGGTGGACTGGTCCACCTCAAGGGAGAAACCCCCTGGAGTCTGAAGAGGCAATGGTCTAATCCCTGATCTAAGCCGCTCCCACATAAGAGCTTACTGGTTTTCTCAGTTGGCAATCCCCGGTTTACCCTGCCCTTTGTTCCAGAGAGTTCTGTGCTACTCGGTAGCTGATTTGATGTTCACCCTTACTCCCTCCCTTACTCCTTTCCCTATGGACATTGGCCCCTGACCCCTCCCCAACTCCTCCCCATTGTTAAACCCTGATTGGTTAAATGTTTCATATAAAAGCTAATGTTCTGCCTCATTTCGGGGCTCTCTGCTGTAGAGTCCAGAGCAGAATAAACCTGTCTCTGTTGCTGCACAGTGAGTCGCTCCTTTACTCCGCCTGCTGTCCTCGGACCCGGAGGGAATAACCCAGACCCTTCT
>VZTZ01014572.1:0-29728 GCA_013400955.1 Drymodes brunneopygia
AGCTGCCATTTTTATGTAGCATGCAACTCTCTGCCTTATCACATGGCATTTTATAGAGGCAACATTATCTGCCAGCACAAGGTGCACAGAGCACTTTGTTGCTTGGCTTGGTGCTCATTGCCCCAAAGCAACCCCACTGCTGAAGGCAGTAAAGAACAAAAGGCGTGAGACAAAAGCTGAGTCTTTCATTTTAGCAGATAAGTTAAAGAGCAATTCTGACATTGCTCCTGTAGCAGAGCAGGTCAAATGCATCAGGCGGCTTTGGCTCAAAAACTTTTTCAGGTGGATCCAAAGATTGTTTCAATAGCCAAGTACTCAGACCACTTATTCAGTGTTTACAGACTGAATGTCTGTGCTTGAGAACCTGGAAACCACATCTCACGTCTCTGAAGAGAGATTGGTTTACACAAAGAGAAATGGGCGCTCTCAGTGTCTTCTAGACCAAGAACTATTCTGTGCTAGAAAGTGTCCTCTTCACCAACACAGCAATGCCCACTTTCTGGCCTGGTGGGGAGTTCAGGTAGGACACAGCACCTTATTCTTTGATACAGGGAGCTTTTGCATAGTTACAGCTGGTTGAAAAATGCAAAGAAAATAAATTAACTGAAAGACTTGAACCTGGCTTCAGACAAAGGGCTATAAAGGATCGAGTGCTCTTCGGAGTGGGGGAGCCATGCAGTCCCTGTGCCTCAGCTCTCTGGCCCCAGGCTGAACATCCTGTCTGTAGGATGCGAGGGGAGGCAGCAGCTGCTGATGCTTTTCTCCCGATATCTGCTGACAGCATGTTGCTAAACAGAAAACATTTTTTCCCTTTAGAGTCTCTTCCTCTGGACAGAAATCCTGAAGAAGTTCAAATATGAGATTAGAGCTAAATCTCTCCCCTTTGTTGCCCCAGTTTGGCTGCCAAAGGAAGAAAAGTACAAATATTTACTCAGCTTTTGTTTTATGCCCTTCCATCCACTTCTGCCTGAGCAATGTTCACAGAGCAGTATCCAATACTGACAGCACCAGTCTTTGTCTTTTTGCAACCAATGCTGAAATGCTTTTTGTCTGCCCAGATAAGAATAAGACCTAATGTGATCCTAAATTAGCAGCAGAAGCACTCATTTCTTTCTCACTGAAGGCATCCTGAGGCTTTATAAACCTCCTGCTTTGTACATAAAGTTGAAATATTTGTCTATCCATAAATTTATGATTTACATCACCAGAGGAGAGCAGAGTCTAACAGCAGAAGAATGAAGAACAAAACAATTGTGTTCAAAGTATCTATAGCTTTGCTGCTTGTTTCTTTTCTTTCACTAAAGAGCTCAAACAGTTAAGGAGAAGAACTATGTAACTAATCAAGCCATGACACTTCCAAAAAAAATCTCAGACTTTTCAGAAGTTCAAAGAGTAAAAATAAATAATATTGTGCAAGATAAGTGAAAAAAATAGACAATGTTCTCAGATTTTCACATGTTTAAGGGCATAAAAAATTGCAGNAAATAGGCAAGGTTCTTAGATTTTCTCATGCTTAAGGGCATAAAAATTTGCAGAATACATGTAAGATCCAATAGCAGAACAGCAGAAAATAACACAGTCAAAAATCTCTGAAAAGACATTATCATGCATAGTAAATAGACTGCATTTTGCATTAACTTGCAACTAAAGTACCAATTTGTTTAACTTTAGAAATTAAGTTTCTCTGGAAACAAAAAGGTTTTTTCAATACATTCAAATACATTTTAGAATGCTGGTGTTTATAAAATTATCTAAATCCCATACTTTTTTTTCAACATCTTAATTTTTGCAAAGATATTTCAGAAGTTTTTTTTTAAGTTATCAAAAGTTGTCTTTAAGATTTGGCTCTTCTATCTTCCACAGAAATAAAGGGTAGCTCAGAGACACCAATGAGGCTAACAGATCATGGTGGGCCCACCAACTTGGAGAGGAAAAAGCTTATCTATACCAGAAAATTTTTTATACTTTTTAATCTTTTTTCCAATCCCAAAGTGGAACACAATGGTGGAATCCACCAAAATTTTATGACCGAACCCTTCACCTCAAAAATGTGCTTTGGATTCATCAAATTGCTTTCACTGAACATTATTTTTTTTAATTTCTGGCCAGATTAGATTTGATAATAATAGCTTCCTTCTGACATCAAACCCTTGGATTCTGAAAAATCTCTAAGGAGAACTTTTTTCAGCTTTGCCTTTTTCTCAAATCAGTTTTCAAAGAATGGCATTTCATCATCATCATGTTATTCTGGCACTAAATTTTGCCTGGGACAAGGCTTTGGAATTTTCTAGGGACCTATTGTCATGGAATCTATGTTATTACACCTGGGTGAAAGTCATCCTATTTGTTCCTTCCCAGCTTATCTGTTAACATAGAGAATTTCNCCCCGGTTTTTTGTTTAACATAAAAAATTTTTTTTTTGTTATATAATTTCTCACCATACATTTCCAGAAGTGCACTGATAAGTAATCTGAAAAATGTCATCATACCAGAAGTGTGAACAAAGCACAACAAAGAAGTTCTCTGGGGACACTTTATAAATTTGTTAAAATAGCATAATAAGAAAGGAAATATTTTTTTTAAAGATATTAAAATAAATACACTGAGAATATTATCTTTCTACATTGAACTGTGAGCCTGCTGGGTCAATAAAGCACTGAATAATAGCATAAGGCTCTCAACGGGAAAAATAGTGTGACTCAAAAGGATTTTCCAGTCTGGAGGATACATTACTATTTTATGGTAATTCTTATAAACACAGGGAGCTGGTGAATATATTTTCCCCAAGAGAAACATATTCATGGACCTTGTCATCAAGCCTTTTTCTGCACAGTACAAATCAGTAAATCTAGCAAAGGGTAAACCATAAGGGTGAAATGTGTAACTTGGAGATGTATGTGCACATCTCTCCTGTAAACCCTGCTCTGAGATTTCAGGGCCTACACCCTGCTCCAAAATAAATTTTATGTGATATGATCATAACAGTCAAAGCATGCACCCTTGGATGGATGTACCCAGCAGCTGACACTTAGAATTATTGGTTTCAAGGAATTTTTTTGTATTATTTAATTTCAGTTGTTAATGAATACCCATTACAACACAAAAAACTGGATAAAATCAATTTACAAACATGAGAAGCTGACTAGCCTTGTGGGTTGGCTAACTCACAACTGCCAATGGTTGGAAATTCGTGTTCCCACCTCACAGGAAAAGAATGGGGATATTCCTTCTCCCTTCACTCTAATGTCTGGGGTAAAGTCTTTCAGTCTGGCTGTCCAAAGAGCTCAGAGGGCTCAAACTGCTCTCTTGAGCACAGGCACAAGGAGCACAGGGTGGACACAACCACTTGCACCACCTCTGTCTAAGTGCTTCAGTCAAAGTCTGAACATTAATGTTTGAAGAGCACTTTGAAGATTAAAACTGACAAGAATAATCCTGCTAATTCTTTGCATCTCCACTGTGGCGTTTTACTGTGCACTCTGCTGCTAATATTAATGAGCAGAGGGTGATTGATTTTCAAAAGGAAAGTAAACTTTTACCCAGAAATTGCTCCAGCCAAGGCTAAACATTCTCATCCAGACTCCTCACTGTGTTAATGATCTCCCTGAGCTCATCTCCAATATGACAAAACTCAAGATCAGAACTCAGTTTTTGCAGCACCTGACTTTCAGGTCTCTATCCTTTGCACAAAGTTCACAGCCCTCCTATCCTCCAAAGCCCAAGACAAGTGAGTTCCTCAGACAGGATACACAAAGCACTGAGCTGTAGAGGGAGCTGACTACCTAGTCAACAGAGAAATCCCCCTGAAAAAGAAGGGACAGGAGATCTGAGGCATCTCTGGGAATTCATAATCCAAATCCTGCTTTGAAAGTTGGCACTTCCTACCTGTATCTGACAAAGTGATTGATATAACTAATTGGGCCTTCTAAAACCTACACAAAAAGTGGCCTAAACTTGAAGTGGAACCTGTGTAGGAGACATTACAGTCAGGAAGGTAGGTTCCCCAGACTGAGGCTCATCCCCTTACACTGTCAGTGGCTATCCCTTTCAGTGCCCCCAGAGGTAGGAAACTTGACTCTGCTGTATGCAGCAGCAAACAGGAGCTTGGTACTCATCCAGAATCTGGGAGCCCCTGATTTAATTTTCTTCCTGGGAAGGTCTGAGCCTGCTTCCTTGCAGGAGTGTTCCCAGTTTTACAGGTTATTCTAGGACTAGAAAACACATAGTCTTCATTCTATGATGACATGTCTTTTTTCCTTGTCTGGATTACTCAGAGGCTTTAGACACTTTCTGTCTCTCTTACCTAATAACCACTAACATAAGCCCCAAAACCTAGGTAGTTATGTGGGGAAAGTCCTTAGACATCTGTTTCACTGGCAACCCAACATTACTGTCCCTAGGCTTTTCTGGCCATGTATTTCATCCAAGGAAACTAGATTTTACCCCCTCAGCTCCACCCACAGTCTGGTGATGCTGCCCCTTGCTGTGAAAGTGGCCTTGGCCAGACCAGAGTATGAAAGCTGGATCTCCTCCCTGGAGACATGCTTAGTGTACTTATTTAGGAGGCAGATGTCCCTCCCTCTGCCAAAAGANTGTGGTGTTTTAATGTGCACTCTCCAGCTAATATTAATGAGCAGATGTTGATTGATTTTCAAAAGGAAAGTAAACCTTTACCCTGAAATTGCTCCAGCCAAGGGTAAGCATTCTCACCCAGACTCCTCACTGTGTTAATGATCTCCCTGAGCTCATCTCCAATATGACAAAACTCAAGATCAGAACTCAGTTTTTGCAGCACCTGACTTTCAGGTCTCTATCCTTTGCACAAAGTTCACAGCCCTCCTATCCTCCAAAGCCCAAGACAAGTGAGTTCCTCAGACAGGATACACAAAGCACTGAGCTGTAGAGGGAGCTGACTACCTAGTCAACAGAGAAATCCCCCTGAAAAAGAAGGGACAGGAGATCTGAGGCATCTCTGGGAATTCATAATCCAAATCCTGCTTTGAAAGTTGGCACTTCCTACCTGTATCTGACAAAGTGATTGATATAACTAATTGGGCCTTCTAAAACCTACACAAAAAGTGGCCTAAACTTGAAGTGGAACCTGTGTAGGAGACATTACAGTCAGGAAGGTAGGTTCCCCAGACTGAGGCTCATCCCCTTACACTGTCAGTGGCTATCCCTTTCAGTGCCCCCAGAGGTAGGAAACTTGACTCTGCTGTATGCAGCAGCAAACAGGAGCTTGGTACTCATCCAGAATCTGGGAGCCCCTGATTTAATTTTCTTCCTGGGAAGGTCTGAGCCTGCTTCCTTGCAGGAGTGTTCCCAGTTTTACAGGTTATTCTAGGACTAGAAAACACATAGTCTTCATTCTATGATGACATGTCTTTTTTCCTTGTCTGGATTACTCAGAGGCTTTAGACACTTTCTGTCTCTCTTACCTAATAACCACTAACATAAGCCCCAAAACCTAGGTAGTTATGTGGGGAAAGTCCTTAGACATCTGTTTCACTGGCAACCCAACATTACTGTCCCTAGGCTTTTCTGGCCATGTATTTCATCCAAGGAAACTAGATTTTACCCCCTCAGCTCCACCCACAGTCTGGTGATGCTGCCCCTTGCTGTGAAAGTGGCCTTGGCCAGACCAGAGTATGAAAGCTGGATCTCCTCCCTGGAGACATGCTTAGTGTACTTATTTAGGAGGCAGATGTCCCTCCCTCTGCCAAAAGACTGCAATGACTGCTCTTGCATTCTGCTAGGAGCTTGATCCACTAGACAATCCTGTGAAAGTTTTAAGCTACCAGCAGAGGGAGGGCAAAAAAGGCATAATGATAATTTCTTTATGAATCCCAAACATGTTTGCTCAAAAGATAGAAACCATGCTTTGTTTACTGTAGCACTATGAAGCATGCACTGAGGAAGGGTCTGGGAACAGCAGTGTTCAGAAACTGAGCAAACTCACAGGGCAAACACCTCTTGTGTTATGTGGCACAGATGGAGGTCTGAAGGGTGGCAACTAACTCTCCCTTTCCAGGCCACATCTATGTTCCTGCTGGTTTTCACTGCAGTCTACTCTTACAAATGATATTTTTTTCTTCCTGTGACTGTAATTTTTTTACTTTAATTTGGGGTTTTCCATATAATTTCCAAATGGGAGAAGGGCTGCAACCTCCTGTTAATACTACTCGATGGCTCTCCAAAAACCATGCAGAGGGAGATTGTACACAATCTCCCCATCCTCAGAATAGGTACCTCTTGCACTCTCTACAAAGTCTAACTTTTCAAAGCTGTTACACTTACTATGCTTCAGAAACATTCTTGATACTGGAAAAAAATTAAATTGTGCTGAGGAATAAGAGAGTGTTTTCTCCTCTAGAGAGCCAAGAATGACAAAGTCACAGAGAAAATATTTTTGACATATAAGGATATGTTCCAGACATCCTTCCATAGCTGTAAGCATTATCATAAGCAGCTGAAAGATTTACTTAGATGTCCATGCTTATGAGCCTTTAATAACAGCATCGTAGGAAGAGATTTCTCAATTTCTGACTTCTGAGTTCAAAATTTAGAACAGAAGATAGTAAAAGACCTTGTGAAGAACTGAATGTAATACCCTTTACACACATGATACAAGCATATAATCCCAATCTCAACAGTCAAATGATTCTGTAATATAATCAATTAGTAATTAAGATTCAGAATTATTTCTCTTACTGATCCTCAGCTTTATGAAGTCATCATATAATTCACTTGTCTATTCTTCCAAGAGGTTTATGAAGCAGGTTTCTAATTGCCTAAAAGGTCACTAATAACATATACTGTTTAATTGCAAAGAGGAAATATTGATAATTAGTTCAAGAAGCTTCTTGTATGCTCCCCATTCAGTTTACAGGGCACAAGTATGAGATTAACTTCTCTCTAATTTAATTACTCATTGGAGTAAGCATCTGAAACTTCCATTCTTATTTAGAGAAAGTAAAGAAACAAATGCAAGTAAGTTCAAGACAAGGCAATTGTAACTGTGGTCATCCACTTGAAGCAAAGATTGGTCATTTAAACCCCCACGTAACTGCAAGTCTCAGATTTCAATTCTCCAGCTTTAAACAGGAATAAGAAATTGTAATGGTACNATCTGTTACACTTACTATGCTTCAGAAACATTCTTGATACTGGAAAAAAATTAAATTGTGCTGAGGAATAAGAGAGTGTTTTCTCCTCTAGAGAGCCAAGAATGACAAAGTCACAGAGAAAATATTTTTGACATATAAGGATATGTTCCAGACATCCTTCCATAGCTGTAAGCATTATCATAAGCAGCTGAAAGATTTACTTAGATGTCCATGCTTATGACCCTTTAATAACAGCATCGTAGGAAGAGATTTCTCAATTTCTGACTTCTGAGTTCAAAATTTAGAACAGAATATAGCAGAAGACCTTGTGAAGAACTGAATGTAATACCCTTTACACATATGATACAAGCATATAATCCCAATCTCAATAGTCAAATGATTCTGTAATATAATCAATTAGTAATTAAGATTCAGAATTATTTCTCTTACTGATCCTCAGCTTTATGAAGTCATCATATAATTCACTTGTCTATTCTTCCGAGAGGTTTATGAAGCAGGTTTCTAATTGCCTAAAAGGTCACTAATAACATACACTGTTTAATTGCAAAGAGGAAACATTGATAATTAGTTCAACAAGCTTCTTGTTTGTTCTCCATTCAGTTTACAGGACACAAGTATGAGATTCATTTCTGGCTAATTAAATTACTCATTAGAGCAAGCATCTGAAACTTCTGTTCTTATTTAGAGAAAGTAAAGAAACAAATGCAAGTAAGTTCAAGACAAGGCAATTGTAACTGTGGTCATCCACTTGAAGCAAAGATTGGTCATTTAAACCCCCACGTAACTGCAAGTCTCAGATTTCAATTCTCCAGCTTTAAACAGGAATAAGAAATTGTAATGGTACTTCCCATTAAACATATATAATAAAGAATAAAACCATAAAAATTACTGAAATTTACAAAGATCACTGTAGGGAGACTATTCTGAGCAAGGTAAGATGACTTTAAACAATAGATATATATAAAATAGAATTTATAATCACTGTGCTTAACTAGGTTTTATGTCCCTTGTTTAGGAGCATTCTTTGTTCATTTGCTCAGTCATGAGCAACAACTGATCAACAACTACATTGTCTTAAAGAAGTGTCAAAAGGAGAATAGTGATTATGTCATTATACTAAAGGGCGATGTGTTCTGCTAAAGCTGTAAAAAGTCGTCTTGCTTAAACTGAGCCACTGGATCCCCTATGCCATGTCTTCCTGTTAAAATGGAGCAAGAACTGGATGGAGGCTCCCACCACTTATTTAGTAGCAGAATCATCCAGACTGAAAAAGCCCAATCTGCCAACTGCCAAGTCCTACACAGGACCACATCATCTGAAAATCTCAAATGGCAATGGGAAATTGTTTGTGAACTCTTTGTCTATAGTTCACAGAATTTGTGAGGGCAGTTCAGTAGCTATTAGTTCCTCAGGTTTCTCTGTGGCATGGGGAAGCCTATACTGTGCAGTGAGTTCACCAAGACACTTTAATTGACATACTGAAGTTTCATGGCCACAGCTACAAGTATTTACATTTCCAGTGTAGTTAAGAAACAAAAAATAGTTTAGAGAAGCTATCATCTACTTTTCACTACTGGCAAACCATACAATAATATTAAATGACTGAGACCAACATTCAAACTGAATATTCTTTGTAAATAATAATATTACAGAAGAAGGAGAAAAATAGAGCATTTCCAAAAAAACCAAAAACAGACCAAAAAAAAAAAAGCAAAACAAAAACCCTAACCTGACAAAAAACCCCCAATCAACAAACCAAAAAAAAAAGCGAGGAAAGAAATTCTATACACAGAACTATACACAGAAACCAAGAAAAAAGTTTCCCCATTACAGAGAGTTTTGCACAGAGCACCCACATCAATGTGGCCAACTAAAACTAGTCCTGAATTAAAGATCATTTGATATTTTCTTCAGGACTTTAGAAGCAACAAATGTGACTGTAACTTCCTTGCATTTGTGTTGTTTCCTGGGACTTTTGATTCACCCATGTATTCTCCTTACTTGGAATCACAGGGGAAAAAAAAAGGTGGAGGGTCTGCCTCAGCTCTACACTGGAGCAGGTGACATGACCCAGAGGACACTGGTTTGGAAACAGAAACAAAGGGAGGTGCAGCAGTGGCTGCCCAGGGATGAGGCTGCCAAGGTTTGCTGGTGACAGTCACTCCTCAGGTCCAAGATAACATTTCTTCACTGAAGCAACAATGCCATGTTGGTCATTTGCCCCAGTACTCCAGTGATTTACAGATGTTTAGATGTTTTCCTGCAAGAAGTTGACTTGTTAGAGTTGCTCACAACAGATCATTAAGAAAACTTCTTTCCAGGGGAAATCCTCAATATCTGAAGCGTAGATTTTTGTCTTTCTCTTTTTCTAGCAGTCTCTACTTATAAGAAGTAAGTAGGGAGATTGGAAGGAGGAGTATCTCACAGAGAAATCCACAGGCAGCACTGGCAGTGGGATGCTTTTGCACAGCACCCCAATAGCTATTAAATATTTCCAGTAAATTTCCTCTCTAGATGATTACTCGTTTTCTGACAGGTGCAGCACTGAAGAGAGTGACTTGAAGAAGACATAAAATAAAAAATTGCATATGGCAAAAGCTGCAAGTCCTTAAAAAGTTAGGTCAGGAACCAACCTTTTATTATTTTGTGCCTTTTTGTTTGTTTAATTGACCAAGCAATATTCAAAAGATTTTATAGACTACAGCAGGGGAAAAAAGAGTGTGGAATTGGAAATGGAACAAAATTATAAGTACATGACTTTATGTAATATAAATATTTTATAGCAAAATTGTTGGTAGCCATCTGGGATTTATACACACAAACTCAGTGTTTATTCACATTTCATCTTCACTTTGATTTATATGACCAAAGTTATTTTTTCTGTAGTCAAGGTTTGCTTATTAGTCCAATAACAAGAGTATTTTGTATTTGCTCAAGGGACTTCTAAGACTTGTTAATCACAGACTTTAGAATAAATTCTGCATTGGCCTTTCCATGGCTGTGAAACGACATGACAACAGGCATTGTATACATTTACGTTGAAGTCAGAAACCTCACTGGTTTGTATAAAAATGGTTATTTGCATCAAGAAATTTCCTCATTGTTGATGGGTTCATCTTTTGTCTCCCCTCATTTTTCATCCAATTCTTTTGGTAGGCTGCCATAGATCCAAAAAAACCAGCTTACAAACATATCTCTGGACATTGTTAGCATTGGACTGACAAGAGATTTTTCCTAGACTCCTAGGGGCTACTGAGCTATTCTGATCCTGCCCCAATCACTTGCTAGGGATTGCTATTAGTTCTGTTTGTGTCTAAGAATAACTTCATGGCAAAAAATAAAAAAAAAAAGAAAAAATTTAGTGCATGTTGTTGTTTTATATATAAAACTGCCCTGAAGTTTAGAGTGGCAAAATGACTGATGAAATAAGATGTGAGCCATCAGCTCTGCACCAAAGGAAGCAAATGCTTCTATTTAAAGAGCAGCATCACAGCTCTGTCTCTGCTGACTGCACACACCACTGTGCAAAGTGAGGAGCCTCAGAAGAAATGTCAAGCACCAGGGGGCTCCGGGCAGGATTTACATACACTAAGGTCCAATAAAATCATTATGATAACCCAGCCTGATCCCTGAAATGACAGACCATACAATGAAAAAAAACCAAACTTAACTGAACCTAACTTCCTTGAAAGTTAAAGGTTTTGTGGACAAGGAACTGAGTTAAGCCAGAGTTTTAAACAACTGCCCTCCTCTGAGGTGTTCCAGTACAAGGATTCTGTACTTCAGCATAGTCCCGACCAGCAAAGCAGGTGGGGGCATAGTTTATTAGCTCCTGCTTTTGTAATTTTAAAGTAAAATCTTCAAAAGTCCAAGACATCACCACTGGAATGTGAAAGAGACCCATTTATATGCACCTCCTCACGAAACATTGGTTCTATTTGGGATACTTGTTTCTTTGCAGCCTCCTGGCTTCAGAAGCCTGCATACAGACTGGTACACTTGAAAAGGTTGCAAAACATCCCTCAGATCCCAAGCTTTTCCTTTGGAAGTTTTGCACTGTCATGCTGATGAAGCCTGACTGTTTTACTTGGAAAATCTGGTTACATGAAAGCATGAAGCAGATCTACAACTGAAATACCTGAGAACTTTCCAGAAAAAATACATAAAAAGTGCAAAGAGAAGTTTCTCCAACAGGAGTTCCTACTGGGTTTATGCTTCATCAGACCACTCTGAGACAGCATTTAATAATGCATTTGTCTGTAAGAACAGTTTAAAATTAAAAATACTTTTGCTTCTGCCAGTTTCTGTTTTGCCCTCACTAAATGTTGGTTTGGAAACTGCCATAAATGAGACAAAAAATTGCTCATGGAGCAACAAAAAAATGGAGTTGTGGAACTTTGATAAAAAGGATGGGAACTAAACTGGGAAGGCTCAGGAAAAACTCAAAGGATTTATACAAAGATTATCTTGAAAGATTGGGAAAAGAACTTGAATTAAATGAGAGGATCCTGAGCATGTGGTTGAACACAGGTATGTTCAGGCTGGAGAGAAGTTCAGGGCTGAAGAGTCTGAGGAGGAAGGACAGAGGGAGACAGAGGCACTTCCTCTCTACACTGTCCACCTGCAACGGGCACTCGTGCTTGGAGGAGGTGAAGCAGGCTTAGGATTAGTGCTCCCTCCACTGTCCTTCCCCACTTGGTGCCAGGACAATGGCAGCTGTGAGCTGTGAGCTGTGGATGTGTTTGTTGTTTTAGTTTGGCAGACTGAACACAGAACTCAGCCAGGGAGCAGACACTGCCTCCAGAAGTGGAAACTTTAATGAGAGGTGTTTGTGGAAACACCATACAGTCTTCTTCAGAGCCCTGAGCTGGAAAAGAACTGTAATTTATCCTTCTCTTCCCAGCACAAATGCGTCTGTCCTAACAAATACAGACTTGCTTTATTTTAATTTTCTTTGCTTCTGTTTAATTAAGTTTCCTCGTACCTAAGAGAATAGTAAAAAAAATATTATTCCAATCCACATAAAACAAAACAAACCCAAGGAACATTTTAAGCAAAGCATTACATGCCAAGACATTAACCCAAAAACGAAAGGCAGGCAAAGGCCTTTTCCTTAAAAATTGCAGTGTCAAAACTTTCATCTGGACTACGTCTGCCATTGCATAAGCAGACATAAGTAGATTCAGATTACCAAAGAAACACATGCAAAAATATTTTCTTTGTGCTCTTGCATGATGTTTACTTCTGAAATAAGTTTACAAACTACCTTGTCAAATTCACAACAAATACAAAAGAAAGTCAAGTGGTGATTGCTGCCCTTGAACATGAACTGGCCTGAATTTAATGACTCAGTCTCACACAGATCTTTAGCTATCTTTATTTTTTGAAGGTGTTTAGATAAAGATGCCATTGCTATCATTCTGCTGCTGATTACTTTTATTACTAATAATATCAGGAATGAACAGTGGCTCTCAAGACCTTAAAAGCAAAACCAGGTTTAGCAGTCTGGGATTATGTTTCCTACTTGGGAAGGAGTATCAATGATCCTCATCTCCTACTACTAAAGTAAGTTTCTTGCAGAGGGAAGACAATGTAGGCAGGCAGAGCCATTGCTGCTCCTCCATGAAAGCTGCTGTGCCTGTGCTCCTGCAAGGGCTGTAAGCCCTTGACTGAAATAATTATTTTTCTTCCACTTCATTCTCAAGAGCTGCTCTGCTTGCATCTTTGCCTCTATCTTCCTGATTGCTTTTTTCTTCTTTTCCTCCAGTAGTTCTCTGCATAAAAAAAAAACCAAAAAAACTTATTTCTTCTAAATAAGAACCTACATTATATTCCTAGCATGAAAAAATAAGCAATTTTTTAAGGCAAGAAAAAAAAATTAATAAAACCAGAAGTGTTCCTCTGTTAGAGGAAGGAATACTAAACTCCGTCTAGTTCTTTCAGATTCATGACATGAATCATTCTGCTTCCATGCCAGTACTTGACAATTTCACACCCAAATAAAATAGAAATAAATATGCAATATAGTATAAGGAATCAAGAAATGGTTAACAAAAGCATTTAATTTGCAATATGCATGCAATAGGATCTACAATAATTAAAAAGCTCTCAAAAATTTCAAAAACAAGCATTAAAAGATAATGCTAATATATATAGCACCTACCCACAGAATGAGCCATATATAGCATCTGTGAGTAACAAATGGACTGTATAACAAAATAATTATTTCATTAAAAATTCTTTAGTTAAAAAATATCTACACTTACAAATTACATACTTGGGGATTTGGAGGAAACTCAAAAATTGCTCGCTCACTCTGCAAGAGCTACATATTTCAGAGTCAGCCAAGAAGAGAAGATGACCCCTCTCACAAAGGCTCAGGAGTCAGGCAGTGGGAGATACCCAAAGAGGGGAACAAGGCAATGTACCAAACCAATCCCAAAACAGCAAAATCAGCTGCATTCAGAGTACTAGCTAGACTCCTTTAAATCCAGTAAGAAGGTACTCCAATCATAATCTTCATGAGCATCCACTCAAATGACATGCAGAAGTATCTTTGTCAGACTAGACAGGATCCTTTATACCTGACTCTGACATAAGGCATAGAAGTGCCTTATGACCATTCCTGTGTGTTTTATGGGTTCTTCTGTGTCTGAGGCACATCCTGAGGATGTTGAACCCTATCCAAAAAGACTTCAGGAGGGGGTTCTTGCTTTCTATTTACTACAGAGGCAAACTAGACAATTCTTATTAAGATGAGTACAATTAGGCAAGATTTGCAGCAAGAGAAATTCAGTTAAATACTGGATAAAAAAAGCCCTTCACCATAAGGGTGGTCACATATTGGAACAGATGCCCAGAGCTGCTGAGCAAGTTTCATTCTTGGAGACATCCAAAAACAATTGAACAAAGGTCTGGACAACTTAATAAAACTTTGGAGTTTTAATTGCTTTGTGCAGAGAGGCTCCAGAGATCCCTTCCAGGCTAAATTATTCCGTGATTGCATGAATTCTTTCTACAGAACAGTTATATTATTTATCCACCCACATATCCACATGCTTTCATGATTTTTCCTCTGTAGGCCATGCTGTGTCATTCCTCCATACAACAAACTCTCAGAAAGCTGAGAGAAGTCTGGACATGGAATGGGACATGATAAGGTTCAGCTGCCCTCCCCACAACACACATGTTTTTAGTCAAAATTTTTCACCGTGATATATCTCTATTTGGATCAAAATCAGGGAATAATAATGAATATTTATAGCTATAGATAGCATCTTCTCTATCTAAACAATAGCTATTGGGTATGAAGTTCTGAAGGGCTTTTGACAAGTGAAAACATATTAACTGCATGTTTACTGTGTAAAACAGTTGTAGCATTCAGCAGCCAATAACTGATACAATTATAAATGCATCCTTTTTAAAAAAACAAAAGTTATTTTCAAACATTTACTTGCTTACTTTGACAGATGAATAGAAGTAGGAACTCGATGGATACATTTATGCCTGAGATTTTTATGAACCATTTGTGATATTTAGAACACCCTTAAAAAGCTCACTTGTATCTGTATAGATAGTCCTACATATTTCTACAAGAAAATAAATACAATAAGTGTTGAAGAATGAGGCTGATTGGAGAAGAAGCCTTTTGTATTCCTAATATTTCATGTTAATCACGTTTAATTAGTTCCAGTTAAGGTTCTGTTATGTAAGATGTAATGTTTGTTCAAGGATACAGTTTACAGAACTGATAAATGTTGTTCAGCAAAGACCAGACTAAGAAAAGCATGGTTCCAGAGTCCAACTAGCTTGAAACTGCTGCAGATTTTATGGAAGCAGACAGCAGATTTGCATGATGTGCCATGACCTCAAAGAGTTTCTCTTCTATCCCATTTGTTTCCTGCCTGACTGCCTAAAGCACTTGAATTGTGTTAGCCCAAGCTGGCTCACTAGAGGTGGTTATTAAAAGCAGTGTCAGTTCCCAAAACAACTGCTAAAAACTATTGCATGAAGCTCAGCTCTTGCTCAGTCTCCCTAGAGCCATGTCCCAGTCTTTAATCAGGAGCAGCCCCTACATTTTCTTCCCATGCTCCCACAACCAGGGCTCAGCTGTGGCCTTGCTCCACACCTCAGTATCAACCACTTGCATCCATTGTAAGGGACTGAAGGAGACCCCTAAGTGCAAATACCCTTAAGATTTAGAAGTGTTAAAATATTATTATGGTAACTTCTCCAGTCCATATGTGCAAGTGACACCTTTATATACTATTTCAAATCACAGCAACTAAAACACAAAATTTAAATTAGACAACAGATCTTAAATTAAAAAATGATTACACAATAGACTATTGCAGTTCAAGTATAGGAGCAGAGAAATATTTCACTGTGTTTATGGGTAACTGTAAAATTTCTAATAACTGATATTGAGCTTGAAAGATGATTTGATTATGGGTTTGATCTTAGTAGAATTAAACTGCATGTGACATATTAAATAGGCTAGGTAGAATTCCTGTAAGCATAACATTAATGTTGTGAATATACTTGGATTTGATCCACCAAAATGCAATATTATCTCAAATATAAACTATGTTTACTAGGCATCATTACTTATGATGCTGAGCTATTGAATCTGGCATAGCAGTTCTAATCAAATCTGGTACTGATAATATAATACATAAGAATGTACTGAACTGCTTTGATTTTAAGAAAAGAAAAAATACACTGTGATCAAAAAATTCACTCCCTTTTTTTTTTAAACTTTCAAAATTTACTTTCAGATTCTTGGTTTTTTAAAAAGGCTACACTCAAACCCATTTTTGTTTGAAGTAAATAAACTCTTTTACTTATTATTTTATTTAAGCCAGTTTTATTTAACTGTTTTATTTAAGCCAAAAAAAAAAATTCTGTTCTTCCAGGAATATTTTAGCTATTCACTTTACTCTAAAGTATAGAATACCATTTTGAAGCAAAAACAATTTGGAAAACATTGAAATAAAGACAAGGAGGTGCTCTTTGCAAGAGGGAAATCAGCCCCAGCCAAATCAGCAAGGGGAGCCTGAACAAGATGGGGAGGAAATGCATGGCATTGAAATTTCTTCTGGACAGCCTCTGCCTGTGAGGCTCCTACAAAGGCCAGCTGTTACTGAAAACTGCTTTTCTTGGCAGAACTACAGAACATCACCTGTGTTGTCCAATTATGGGGTTGATCCCAGCTGAATCCTAAAACTGCCTTTTGCAGAGGCCAGCACTACCAGTTGCAAATGAGAAACCACCCACTTTGGGTTTTTTCCAATCAAAAAATGCAGGGTCTTGATCTGGTTTAATTTTGTATTTTTGGGGGTTTTTTGTTTGTTTGTTTGTTTGTTTAATGAGCATGAAGCGCTTCATAGATTACCAGCTCCAGGTTTGGATTTAAATTCCCTCCCTCTCCACCAGGTTAGCACTTACCTTACATGTGCTTGTTTTTCAGATCTGGGGTGGCCACAGGGACTGAATCACAGTCACAGAATCCTGTGATCAACAGAGAGGCAGGGAGTGAAGCTGTGTTGCTCCTCTCCCGCTACACAGCTGTTCCCACCCCTGCAGACAGAATAGTGTAGTTGGTCTTGCTTTTGATCAATAAATTTCTCTTTTATTTCCTCATGCACTTGACCACCACATTTTTCATTCAAAAGCAATGACAAAGTTTCAATGGACTTTTCCATCAGGAGGCTCAGAAGCTGGCTCAACTAATCCATTCAAATGAGCTTCAGACTGGCAGTGATTTCAATTAGACCATTTTACAGATAAAATCAGGAAGAGCTCTTGCTTGATTAAGACCAGCCTTCCCCAATCAGGAGGCCTGTGGCCCAACCAGGCGACAGAATTTCATTTTTATTCCTCTATTGGCCCCAAAATTTTGCATTAAAAACAGATCTGAAGAGAAGCTCAGTTCTTAACATTTTTCATTGGGTTTTGTTTTAAAGGAAAAGCAGAGTAATACCTGTTTTTCTATATGGAAAAAATGCAAAGTCTCAGAGATGTTACTGCGGGTTGAAGTTCATAAATGCAAAGATTGTCTCTGTGAAACCAACATTTTGCCCCAAGAGACCAGTCACGGTGGAAAATCAGTAGGTGAAAAACAGAAGGAGAAAACTTATTAAGGACAATAGAAATGGACTACTATGCCTTTGGCTGGCAACATGTTCTGATGGTCAGTGTTGACCATGTGTTTTGGAAGTAAGTATATGCCACACATAATTATCTATTTCTTTATGCCAGATGCTGGCTGCCCTTCATGCCTTTCAGCAGAGGATCTTTGTTCTTTGGGTTACACCACTGGCTACCCCACCGGCATTGACATTGGCTTACCCGGAAACAAGAAGATCCAACCCAAAGACTTTATGACCATTGGAAAGAAGCAACATTCCCAAGATGGACAGCAGGCTGCACCACAAGCACTGCTGAAACCCACAGCAGAGCAAAAGCTTCTTCCTGGCTCTGTGGAGAAGACATGGGACAAGGCTGGGACACCCTCAGTGCCAGTTTTGCAGTTGGTGAAGGACAGAGGCATTGCACTCTTTCTCTTCCAGCTCCTGATACCAAAATTCCATGCTTCAAAGCTGAGAGTTGAAGAGAAGATTGTAATTGCCCCATATTGTACACACATTGCAGTGTGTACAAAACATGATTGGAGATGCTGGGGTAAAAAGTACTACTAACTCAAGCCTGAGGCAAGCACCTGTCTCAGAAAGTTCAGCACATGCAACAAAAGTTTGGAAAGCAATGCCAAGTAAGGATCTCTGCACAGTGGGCAGCTGATATCTCCAGTTTCCAAGGTCAATCCCAGTGCATGCATAATATTATTTTCTTCTGCCTTCTTAAGTATCTCTTTAATTATAAGAACTGAAAGCCTCCTGATTTTTGCATTATAGGAAAGTATAATTAAGCATATTTGAGGATTCCCTGTGCATCCTGCTATTCAGTAATTTTAATTGCAACATTTCATTGCAAGTGAAGACCTAAGACTGAGGTAGTTAGACCCATTCTCACACTCTGCATAGGTTTTCCAAACTGTTATCCACAGTCAAGCCTCAACAGTGCACTCCAATAGGCAGAGAGTCGGTAATTAGTCCTATGATTAGCACTTTCCTTAGGCTGCTATTCTGCAGCATTCCAGTAATTTGCAGCAGTTTCTGTAGTAGAAGAATCCTGGAAATATCTGACAGTTCTCTTACATATGCCTGAATTGTATTTTAAAATGTATATAAAAATGTTATGTACTAGTAAACATGAAAATATTTTATAAGCATAAAAATGCTGTTCTGCATGTAATTATCCCATTAGAGTTTAATTTCCCACCTAAGGCCTCTCTATTCAGCCCTTCCAAGTATTCAGAGAGATAAGTTGTAAAGTGTTGAAATACTGATTGACAGGAATCCCCATCTTCCCTGATGAAGGCTGAAGGTATCAGAGGAATTGATCTTCTCCTCTCTCTTTCTTTCCCCTCTCTTCCTCCTCATGTGTCTACATAAGGGGGAAAAAAACCAAAAACAAGCTAACAAACAAACACAAAAAAATGAACAAGAGACAGATGAAATATCACAAGCTTATCATTCAGTTCACTCAAGTGACTATGGGACTAATTGAGCCATAACTTGAAGCCATAAACCTTCCACTGCTTTAGAGATGAACACTTCAGAACCCGGCCCTAATAACCCATGTCCTTGCCCCTTTAGCAATACTCAGTGTTCCCAAAGGAAACCACAAAGGCAGTCCATCATACAACCATCAGAGGAGCCAGTCTCAGCCTCGTCTAATTTTATGTCAGTGAAACTGCGTCACAGTGCTCCACAGAGGACAACATGTTCCTTGCATTTTGCTAGAACAGGGTGGATCATAAATTATTTTGGGGCATATTTTCCCTTGGGTAAAATGCAGTCGCCAGTTATGTTCAATATACTTGAGAGTATGCTGCTGCAGCTTGGCAAAATGAGTAGGAACATCAACACACCCATTATTTTATGTAAAACAGCTCTGGTTTTGCAATTACCAGGATAAGTGACAGGACAGTACCTGACTGGGACAAGGGAAAGCTACTGAGATTAATCAAGTGTTCCTATGGCAAGAACTGTTCTGGAGTACATGACAGGTTTGAAAACAGAAATCCTTTGTGTCTTATTTGTTTCCATACAATATGTCGTTTCCTTCCACTCATCTTTCTGATTTTGACAAGTGGATGCTTTGAAGAACGAAAGCTCAAAAGGTCTACTTCTTCTACCACAAGGACCTTGAGTGCTTATAATGTCAGTTTTAATTCTATAGTGAACACTAGAAAAATTGATGAAAAACACTTTTGATTTGTGTCTGAATAAAGGGAAAAAACCCCAGCATAATAGTTTTTAAGCTATGCTCCAGAAAAACTCAGAGAAGAAATCCTTTTGCTACTGATAACTTGAGAAAAAAAAATACTGAAAGGCTTCCAAAAGAACAGTTAGTCAAATTATTGCTTCCATGATAACACACATGGTTTATATTTTAGACTGCTAATCCTGAAAAATTATGCATAATAATAAGACCAAGTTGAAAATGCTGCACTGCTTATGACCAGCTAAAACTCTGACCTTGGATTCAAAAGGTACAAACCGTGTTAATACAGCAAAAAAGGGCTTACTTCAAAACCATGAATTCATTTGGAAATAGCTGGAAAAATACAGTATTTAAGCTTTAGCTAGCTAAATAGTTGAACCTGTGCCCAAGGCTGACTTTCCTCACAAATTGTTTTGATTGAAATAATGCCTACTGGTTAAGACAGACCCAAGAGCCAAACTTAGCAGAGACCATGCACAAATTTTTGAATTCCTAATACTTAGCTTATTTGTGGAGTTTCTTCCCTTTAAAATACAAAACACCACAAAAAGAAAAGGTTAGCAGGCTAAAATGCTGAGAGTATGACCACCCAGCCTGATTTTTCATAACCATGTACAAAAGGGTTGGGCCAAGTTCAGTTTAGTATCAGAACTTTCAGCACCAGATGCCATCTGCTCTTCACATACTTCTTCAACCCCAAATTACATAGGCAACTTTGCAGGAAAAAGTTTTGAGAATAAGGAAATAAGTGAGAATAAGGAAAAGAAGCCATAGTGCAGAGGCTTCCACCAGTATATCCTAACAAGGATCCCAGTATGATCTGAAGTGCTGCACCAAAGCTCTTCAAAACCAGATCAGCCCATTCAGGCACCACAATAACAAAACCACTGAGACGTGTGAAATGGCATGTCAGTCCATACAGTTGTAACGTTATATCCCTTTTAGTCACTTCACTCCATGCTGTAACCTAGGCCATCATAAAAGTATCTTTGAAACTCTGAGATTTTCCCTATCTTGTGGGGGAAAAATAAAGCCCTTTATTTTTCCCTCTTAAAAATGTGCATTTGATTAATTCTAAGAGATGACAATCTGAGATCTTGTCAGCAGTTTTCTTGGACCTAATTTCTGTAATAAAACAGAAGCTTCAAGTAGATTTAATCTCAAAAAGTTCCTTCAGAAACAGAGGGTTTGTTTTTCAGGGGAGCATATAAGGGGTATAAAGCTCTTCGTACAAGGCTCTGGAAGCTATAATCAGCCATATTTTATTCCCAAAGGATTATATGCAATTTCGTTTTCTTTCTGCAGTTTAGCACAGAATGAAGCCCATTAAAATTCTGATGAAAGCCTTTATTACGTGACCATCTCAAATTTATTAAAAATTTGAGTTCAAAAGTTCACATGGCCGAGGATTTGCTGCATTTTTTTCCTGCCATATCTAGGTTGCATTAATTTTAAGAATAATTAGCAAATTACTGGAAGCTCAGCATGAGTACAAAGAGAGACAGGAGTTTATTCTTCAGAATCTTTAGAAGTAACTTATTAATTCTTGAGTCAGATCCAAACAGATTCTGTAAGAAGCATTTTATTGTGGATGTTTATAACTTGCAGTGTGACAGTGCTTAGAAGTTCCAGTCAAGGACCAAGTTTCATACATGTCATTGGAAGGCAGCCCCTGCCCTAAGGATCTACACATCTCATTTAAAAAGCCTAGTAATAAAATTATGCCTGAGCACTTTTGATCAATTTTAAGAAATAAATCAGTTTGTTAAGTGGTGAAAGATTACCCACAGTTCTTATTCTTTTACTGGAAAGCACAAAGTCTTCTACATGTCAGAAATAATTCATGGCATTGTATAACCTAAATAAGGTCCTGCCTTTTTCCCATTAAATTAAATTGTAGGCTTTTTTCTAGACAACAGAAGAAGCAGGACCTTTGTGAGTTTTAATTAGCTTGAATTGTCCAGTTGTTTTCTTAAACAAACAGTAGATGATCTAGCCACCTACAGTGTCATTAAATAGCATTTGTGTTTAACAGAGCATTAAAAGATTAGACACTTCCTACTGCTACTCATTGCAGTTCTTGCAGTTGTACCTTTAGCGAAATGTTAGACTGCATTTTGTGAAGTACTGAGTTTTGCTGACAGTTGTAAGTTGTCTTCTACCCATCAGCAGAAAAATTCAGAGAATGAATTGTCAAGCTTATGTGACATATCTGTGTGGAGATAGGGGCCTTGTCCACTTTCATCTATTTCTCATCATACACAAATTTGAATATATTCTACAGGTGCTCCTTTTAGAGACCATAGCATCAGAAATGCATGTCTTCAAGTGCATGCCTACTCAGATATCATAAAGATGTGTGGAAAATAACAGAATGACCTCAGTTATCAATTATGAAAAAACCTCTATCACAGCATAGCTCACAGCTCAACCACATGCCACAGTATAAAATGCAATTTTCTTACTTTACTGTCTCTAGTTCAGGTACATGACAGTTAACGAAAATAAAAAGCAGGGGAAAAAAATCCCAATATTCTTCCTTTTTAGCTATTATAAAAGGAAAGGACTGGTTGAAAATAGGATTTCTACTATTTAAAAATCTTCTTTATCTTTCCAGATTTAGTACAAAGAAGCAGCTTACACAATGAATAGCAATTATCACAAAACATATCAAACAAATATGCACAATAATAAGAGCAATTTAGGATGCATACAGTAAGTGTCTCTCAAGATAGTCTGGAAAAAAAATCTGATGTAGGGTGGATTTGAATGTATAGGAAAGGGTGAAATTTAAAAATGAAAAAAAAAAAGAGATATGGGGATATGTTGAGAGAGTTAAGGTGGAGATGACAATTGTAAAAAGGAAAGAGGGACTATACATCCTGTAGAGACAACAGTAGGAAAGAAGATTTAAAGAAGAAATGAGAAAATGATTATCACATTGCCTTCAATATAATATTTCAAGTCAAGGCCTCCTTCCAGTAAAAAACTTGACCACATATTTAGCTTGAAGAACATATAGAGTTGCACCAAAACCAGTGAGCCCATATGTCCAGCAGGCAGTTTTCCAGGGTCCAGCTACACACAGCCCCTACTACAGCAGCAGCAGCAGCAGCAGCAAAGACCCCTATCCAGATAGATAGCTGTATTTACATTGAATTACATTATTTTACCTTGGTGCCATTTACCTGGACTGAAACATAAAGAGGGAAGTCAGTTACTGTGTCTGTACTGAGTTTGGCATCAATCCTGCACTCAGAACTGTCCACACCGCTCAGGAGTTGTGCATGCGACAGGAACTACTCCTAACAGGCATAAAAGGCAAGGCAACAGAAAGTTAAAGACAGTTTAAAAAGCATTATGCCATGAAACCTGTATACATGGCCAAGAGCACATCTTAGGCTCATAGAATGGTTTGGCTTATAAAGGACCTTAAAAATCATCTAGTGCCAACATCCCTTCCATGGGCAGGAATACCTTCTACTTGACCAGGTGACTAAAACAGAGCTAATTTGCCATCTCAGCCACTGGCTTGTTTCTGCATTACCTTCTTTAGGTAATGGGGGGTTAAATTTCAGTACTGCACTAAAAAGCTTGATATACACCATTCACCAAATTTATAATATGAACTTTCACAGTTTTGAGAAAATAATTCTTCTTTTCCTTCATAGAGCACAGCTCTGGTGTATTTGAACCAGACACCTGGATTTCTAGAATATTAGGAAAGCTCTAAAACTCTGCAAATTTTAGACCCTGCTTGCTTTTCCTTTCCTAGTAATTATAATGTCTCTTACATTTTTTCCATTTAGAAAGTGGTTGCAGCAATTCCAAAAGAGAAAGCTCAATGGCAGCAGTAGCAAAGCTGTCTCTTCCAGAGTTTATAAAGCCCATTTCGCTGTTTCACGATCTTTCCAGAACTGCTGAAAATGTGATTACCATCTAAATGCAAGCCCAGCCCTGACAGTTTCTTTGAAGTTTCAATCTGCTTGATGACAAAGAGCAAAATTTGAGCATTTCAGTGACAGAAACAGTTTTCATAAGGAAGGCTGGTATCTATGTTTTACCTGAGACGTGGATGATATGCCATGACTTGTTCGCAGGGAGTTTTGCCAAGTTACTGAAATGATGGTGAACTAAATTTGACTTTGTTGTGAAAGAGAATAACTCCAACTTACTCCAGACCTATTCAAGGACCGTGTTTGGTTTAATCTAGCCCGAATTTATTATACATATGTTTTTCAAAAGCTGTTTCAGTGTAGGTGGACACATATCATACAAAGTAAACAGATATGACCATCTTCCAAGAAGATCAAAAGGTGTGTGGTTGTACTCATGGGCAACAATTCATAGGGCAACAACACAGGGCACCTTGCCTATTCAGATCAGCAGTTTTGGATTTGGAAATACTTTATTTAACAGAAACACAGGGCTTTTCAGTCAGAACTAACTTGTAGGAAGACTTCATCATCCATGCAGGCATTCATTGTATCACTAGTGAGTCAGGTTGCCTCTTCTTAAGCATTACACGATTGGCTCTGTTGGTTTTGTGGGCTGATATTTCCTAGGAAACTTAGTGTAGCTATATGACCAGCAAGAATTCTCTTCAGAAGTTGCTGTGGTTTTAACTGAGTTATATTTTGGAACGCACTTTTGGAACAGCAGGGGATTGTTTTGCTATTAAGGTCCTTTCAAAGAAAATGTTTTGGTTTGATGTAACACTGACATGTTTTGAGATTATCTTTTTCCTTGCATTTCTATTTAATTAGTGCATTATTTTAATTAGAAGGAAGAGATTTACTTGGACTGACAGAAACAAAAAGATATTATAAATAGATACAGATTTTTCAGACAATACCAATAAAAAAGCCCACACAGTAATTCTTAATTCTTTTTTACAGAACATCTAGTACAAAGGCAAAAAACCAAAGCCAGTAAAAAAACCAAACAGAAAAAAAAATTAAACCTTCCCCAAATAATTTTTCCTCTAAATTCATAAAATATACTGACTTTCAAAAGGTGCTGACATTCATGACTTTCTTTAAAAATCAAAATATATTGTCTTTTTTTTGTTACCCCACAAAACTCTAGTTTGAGTGAACTAAACATATTTAGGGGGGACAAATCCATTTTGGACTTCACAAAATGATGGTTTTCACTGCTTCTCTTTTTCTTAGTTTTACAAATATGCACACAGATTTTCAGTCATGTCATTTTGTTCAGTGGTTTGACCTGTGTTTGATCTGTGTGGCACGAAGCCCATGGGGCCATATCCCAGCTCTTATCAAGTCCTATGTCAACCTGAGTTCAGCCTTTGTCATACCAAACTTGTCTTTCAGTCGAAGAGGCCATAAACCTGCTGATAAGTGCTAAGAGTTAGAGTGCAAATATCGAGGGTAGCAGTCATTCTCATCACATGTGACCTTTGTGATAACCAACAAATGATACCTTTCCAATCTTTGCTTATAGAGCAGTTGCTGTGTCTTGCTCTACAGACCCTTTCCCTGGTGAAAAATCCTTTCGCTCTACCCTGGCCTCAGCTCTGTTTGATTGCCAAATTAACCCCCTTCCTTCTGCCACACGACTCTTAAGAAATTGCCCAAGGAGAGAAAAAGACACAACAGAATATGATTATCAGTAAGTTAATCACAGGATTAAGTACCACTATTTTTCCTATTCATGTTGTTGTCAATGGCAGATTAGCCATTGCCTTGTTGAGCTGTGACTTTTTGAAATCTAATTGTGTCAGTTCAGAAAGCCTAAGCTAGAGAGTACATCATCATAGGAAAACACTGACATTTACTTCTGTCTTACATATTGTTCTGCTACATTCAACTCACAACTCTGTCCTGATGCTACCAAACAAATCCATTTATATGCAAGTCTTACTGCATTTACACAATAGTAAGATAACATCCAAAATTAAATAATTTTTGTCAGTTTATAATATAAAGTTTTCCAGTTAGTTTTTCTTTTGTAATTTCTGGTGAATCCTGAACCCTCACAAGGGCCTTAAATAGTCTTTTTGTCCTAAGCAGCTTGCTTTGTCCAGCATCTTTTCATTTCAATGCCACCGGACACAACGTTTTTAGAGACACTTTGATGTTGTCATAATTCCTGTTATACCAACTCTGCAGGGCTTATGATTGTGTCTCTAAGAAGTATGACGTGATTTGGGAGACCATTTGATAAGCTGGGAGGTGATTGGCTGACTTTAAAATGCCAAAGGGACTCAGCTGACTCTCCTATTTTAGGCTAACTTTAGGCATCTCCAAAAATCTCATGGCTGAGCAAGCTGCCTCATTTTCTTCCATTTCCTCTTCTCATGAAGTATAACACCCTTGTTGAAGCCACTTCTTCTATAGTTTATGCTACTGTAGCACACTCTCAGAGCTCCTGGAGTGCATCCAGTTAGTGGCCTAAGCTCAGCTGATGCACAGCAACTCTCTCAGTTGAGGTGACCCAGTTGCCCATGAATGTGTTGACTTTAGTAACAGATTCTGCTTGAAGTTTCCACAAAACAATAATCTTCTGAGAGCCATCAAGCAGAGGCTACCACACACAGTAAAAGTTGATACACTCACACTTACTGCTGCTACAGAACAAGTTTTCACCTTAAAACAAGTAATATTCCCCAGACACAGTTAAAGACCTAACTGTTTGAAACGTATTACTCCCTCAATAAATAAACAAAAAAAGTCCTCTACATGGCAAGACTGATACAATACTATTGTCCTTCTAGGTATGCCTGGTCTCTCAGTATATGAAGCAGCTCCAACAGTCCTTGCCGTAAATATATGTTTGGAAGAGAGAAAGATCCGTGAGAAAAGATTGTTAATAAATTTTGGATTTTGTTTCACGCTGTTGTAATTCCTGTACGTGACCAGAGACCAACAAGCTGACAACATGACTCTGACTTTAAAGGACATCAGTTATTTCTCCCTTCTAAGTTTGTTGCATGTCTAAGTCAATTTAAGAATGATTATGCTGTTTAAATATCTTCCCATCTGTTATAAACTCACATAAATATTTAGTTTAAACAAGCGTCTTCAAAGTGTCTCCTGGCAATCAGCAACAGGCCCTTCCCATACAAATACAGCTGGATGTTTTGAAATTAAGCACGATGAACTGTGAAAATACAAACCAAAAATTGTTAACTGCACATTCTTACAATGCTGCATTTTTTAGGCAGTATTTCTATCCTCTGAAATATGAACTGTTTATGCTGCAACGACTCTGGCAAAATGTGTGCTCTGTGGTGGGTGGCTGAATGCTCTCTTGTAATCATCTGAATGATGATTACTAGAGATCTTAATATTCAGCCTGCTAGAAAAGAAGAACTCTGAAGGGTGAGGGGGTGAAGGATGAAAGGTAAAAGCAATCTTGCTATTTTAGCTGTCTACAAGGCTTCATCAGGCCTCATTGAGATCTGTTGTGTTCATGACAAGTTCAGTCACTGGCGCCGGGGCATCGCTTCGNTATATTATACATCTGACAAGCTTCTGTCTCTACAGATCAGTACTTGTTTGCAAAGCCACAGAAAAGTGTCTTAGTATGCAAACTGAATGAGAAAAAAATTATTATATTTACAAAAATATTGTTTACTACATAATTTCAGCCGTGAGAAAACAACTGCAATTTAAAAATATAACAAATTGAAAGCGTTTTTACTCTTTGGATGCTCTTAGCATCATCAGTGGGTAAGTAACAGAAAGAAGTATAGTTTGGGTCATTGCACTGAAATTTGTATTTGCAAACGAGGCAGTTTTGTGGCCATTCCAGAGCTTTACTTCTTATCAGGAATGTGCTGCAGGTTGCATCTGACCCCTCACTGGGCAGCAGCTGAGGTAACTCTGAAACAGGTCTGTCAATCACCAGTCAATTTTAAAATGTTGCATGACTATGACTGCAGTATTTATTGGTTCAACTTGTGGCTGTTTGCCATGACACCAGGAGGCTGCTCCCACCACTGCTTCCCACGCTGGAAAGCAGGAGGGGGAGATCCACAGGGTTTGCTTTCTAGGAATGTCAGCTCCAAACACTGGAGCCACACACATCTTAACTTTGTGTCTCAGCATTAAGCTGGTTCTCCAGCTCTTTTGTGCCCAAAGAGGAATGCTCGGTGACATCAAGGCTACATCAAAGACTGAAATAGAAAACTGTCTTTATTTTCTCTGTCTTACGGCTGTGAAGCTCCCTACAAAAGAATTCAATGAATCATGCGTGGAAGATTGAGAAAATCATAAAAATCTGAACCTAACAAAGGGAAATTGTAAACATTTACATTTATTATATTACAAAGGAGTAAAAGTTATCTTGTTCTACTAGAATCTGTCTGATGATCAAACCATGGCATGTCTACTTAAACAACTGTTATTTTGATAAAAATGCTGATATTAAAAGTCATCCAAAATAATGTATTTATATAAAGTTGCTAATGCCGTTACATGATGTTAAGGTGATTGTAGCAAATGGAAGAGATGATTGTGCCAGTATGTCCAATATTATCACTCAGGATTTAATACCTATGACTAGTTCAATAAAAAACATACCTTTGCTTCAAAAAATCACAAGCTTTTTTATTGTTTAGTTTTAGCTTTCCTTAACTGCAGCTAGGAAAATATCTGAGTGTGTATCTCATTTTCTTTTAGGTTTGTTTTTTTTAATGTTATTATTTAGTAATTCAGCTGAGATAGCTTGAAATTAGATTTAATTAAAACTATACCAAAGTGGAACAACAATCACTAAACAGCATTAAAAAAGTAGTTATGCTTGTTGATTTTCCCTCTATAAATCAATCAAAGAGCCTATTGAAATGAGGAGCAACTGAAAGTACCTCTGGCACAAATGTTATCTCTGCTGTCTTTAAATGGGGACCATAAACTTACCCCATTAATGCAGACTATAGGATGGTGCAATGGGGATTAAAACAGGGAACCAAAACAGGTGACATCAGAAGAAAAACACTGTGGACCCTCTTCTCTACAAATCATGGTAAACACAGTCATCAGCTCTTCTAACAGAAAATGAATTCCACCTCATTCACAATTACATTATATGTTTAGAAGGAAATAAAATATTGAGTAAATTCATTTAAAGCAAGTTGCAACCTCTCCCTTTCTTTAAAAATTTCAACAGCAGGCAGACAAGCTCTCCTTGGTCATCAGCTATTGGAGTGTGTGCTTACAGAAGACTGGCCTAGGTATCAGTCACATTTTTCTTATCTTTATCACAGCATATTGGATTTAGCCTCTAAATACACATTTTCTATTTCTTTTTAATTTCCTCATTGCTTTCTTTTTAAAGCATCTTGCAAATATTTAGCAATATGAAGTAATTGTCATAAAAGTGCAACTTATTACTGGGTAGTTGACTTAGGATGTTTCCTCACTATTTCAGTGCAGTAAAATGCCAAACCAGTCGTGTTGGGATAAACAATTCTCCCTGACTCCCTGGGGTTTGTTACAGTGAAGCTAGACTGTACTGGGAAAGTACTGACAGTTTTTTGACTTCTTTCTATGCAATTAAAGAATGGAAAAAAAGTGAAAGAACACCACATGAACCACTGTGCTCTCCAGAGACTATCCCACAGCATGTCCTGAAGATGACTGGTGGCCCACAAAGCACAACTGATGAGCTACAGGAAGAGAGGTGGTTTTTTAATGAGCCTGATTTGCTTGCAAGTGACTTATATCTGCACTTCAAAGCACATTTTGCTACCATATATTTTATGTCCTGTACAAAAGTCACGTAGACTTTTCTTCAATTAAAATTTCAGCACTGAATAATACTTGTGAAATCACTGTAATCCCTAAGTTTTTCATGTTCTACCAACCCACAGAATCACTTCACAGCATTTTAGGAATAACGTCTAGGCCATGTAAAGGGGAATCATACTAATTTTTTTCATATCAGGACACTAAACTGAGAAACTACAATAATAGCATTATAACTAAAACAGCAGCATTAATATTGATTGAAATATTATTAGACATAGCAGTATTAAAACCATTATTTTAATATTCCTTTATTAAATTTCCTTTCTTATCTAAAAGCTATCTTTTAGACTATATAACTTCATAATCTGATTTACTTCTTAATGAAAATAAAAAATGAAGTTGGTTGCATTGCTCTTTAATACAAATTGAAGAATTTTGCGCACACAATCAATTCAGGGATGAATATGCTATGCACTTTTCTGATTATGGATATAAACAGGATGGAAATTATGTGGCATATTATTTAGGAGAGACAAA
>VZTZ01014579.1:0-14703 GCA_013400955.1 Drymodes brunneopygia
TGGAGGTTTTTAAAAAGTATTTCTTGTCTTCTGCTAATCTCTTACTGTGTGCGGCAAGATCCGGAACATGACACTTCTTTTTCCTTTGGCCTTTTCTCTTTAGCAGCAAAAGTTGATATGTCAGCACTCAAGTTTGCAGGATTCCTTCTGTTATTGATCTGCATCTTAATAGGCTGGAGGCCCGTGATAAAAGAACAGCAACAGCTTGTACATTTCTGATCTCAGGAACCCTGCTGTTTACACAAAACTCTGAGGGTGAGGTGCGGCTTTGGCTGTGAACTGCAAATGCTGCATCTACAGTGGGAGGAGAAATGGAAGCTTTGAGCTTGGATTTAGATTTCGTTTTGGTGAAATAGCTTGAAATGCTAATGGGCTTTGCAGAAGAACCTGTGCCTTTGTGTTCCTGGGTTCCTCAAGTGTGTGGGAAACAGCCACGTAATAGACTTTCTTCTCATCCCACGTTTCTTGCTCACTGACTTTAAAAAAGCAAAATGAAAAAAAATCATAAAATATACAGCTTTCTGGAGTAGGTTAGAAATGTGCTGCTAGTGCATTGCACAAGGAATATTTAGTTTCCTAGTGATTTCAAGGCACTGCAACTAATATTCTCCCCACAACGGCTTGGGAAGGAGACAAGGCTACAATTACAGATAGGAATTTGCAATCCAGGGAGAAAGACTTGTTACTTGTGCAAGGTCATACAGAGAGTAAATTTCTGAACAGAAAAGAAAGTACTGTTGAGGTCCCTTTCAGAACTCCAGATTCACTAATGGAGTCTCATTACTTTCCTTGCAGTTTTAGTGCTGTATAATTACAGGTCCCCTTGCGGCCTATGAATGCAGTATCAGGAATTTTGTGTGATGGGGATTCGGAAGGTCCTCTAGTTTGGCCTCCTGCTTGTTGTACAGCTGTCATTACCAAAATCAGACTGGGCCATCCGTGGGTTTGTTCTATCTTGAGACTTACAAGGATAAAAGCTCTGCAGCCTCTCTGATAAGCCTGTTCAGTGTTGCACTGCCCTCCTGGGGAAGTGCCTTCCTGTGTCTGCTGTAGGACAAGAGATCCTAGACCCTTTCCCCTCATTCCCCAAGGCCCAGACATTTATTGTGAAACAGAATGAGATGTTGTTACGGAGGTGCAGTTTTGTCTGATACCACCTTACATTTCTGATTTACCTGGAAAAGCTTATGAAAAGTGAGATAGTTTTAAGATCTGATGGCACTTAAACTGGGCCTTCAGGGAAGGAACACACAAGAATAGTCTGCAGATTATCAAATTGCCTGTACTTCTGAGAATGAAAATGTGAACTTTAACAGATCTCTTTGACTAACAGAGGTTCTTCTCAGGACTGGGGTGAGCTTGCTTTTTGTTCTCCTGGTCAAAATTCTGAAGTTTCTCTTTCATTTGCCTGGGTGCTGACGTTAATTTGTTGACTCTCTGTGGTTTTGTTGGTACTTTTGAGACTGTCAAACAATGAAGGAAGTGGACTTTAAGTGGACCTTATAGAAAACTGTCGAGAGGGTTTGTTACAGTTTCTTGTATGAATTTGGAACATCAGAAGCATAAGAACCATTGAATCTCTGTAGCGTACTCAGGTTGACTAGGTGATGTCATTGGTGTTTTGTTTTCTTGGAAAATACTTTTATTACGTAGTATTTTTAATGAACAATAATTTTCTTTCTTTTGCTGAAGGGACAATGGAGACCGATCCAGGCACCGAGCTCCCCGGAACGCCCGCATGTCTGCACCGTCGCTGGGGCGCTTTGTCCCAAGGTAAGGCATCTACGTGTAAGAGCAAAAGGTGCGGGAAACCTGGAGGTGCCAGTTACAATACAGCTCTCTAGTGCTTTCAGGTGGATTCCTTTTCTTGCACAGGGCTTCTTTATCTTTGGTTTGCAGTTTCTGGGACGTCATGCTAGTATGAGCTGCTCATCCTGTGACATTTGAAAGACAGCATGGTCTTAGTGCTTTTTTACTTGCAGGTTGAGGTCACAGTGTGAAGGCAGAATAGGAGGAGGAAAGAATCTGATCAGAGATTCTCCACACAATGTGCTGGTTTGACAACAGGAAACTATGGTGGGAGGTAGAGGATTTGTTTAGTGCTGATCTTTGCAGCCATGTTGATCAGAGGAGGGTCTAATCTGTCATTTACCTTTTGTTTAAAGCAGGGAAGTGGTTGGCTAAGCAGAGGATTCCAGCCTTCCGTCTACTGTAGTCTGCTGGAATGTAGCCATATTTCCTCAAAGTTCATATTTTCTCAAAGTAAGGCTGTAGTACACAGAATGGCTTTCTCCATGTTTTAGTCTTTGTTTTGCAGACGCTTCTTGCTGCCAGAGTACTTGCCTTATGCTGGGATTTTCCATGAACGGGGACAGCCTGGCTTGGCCACCCATTCCTCTGTCAACAGGGTCTTGGCAGGTAATGAGATTTCCTTGTTTGCAGTAGTCATGTATATTAGTGGTGTTTTCTCATGAATCTGAACAGAAAAAGATTGATGAGGAAAAGTAATTCCAGCTTCTGAGGTTCTATTTAAGTTGTCTGGAGCAAGAGAAAGGACTGTTGAATTGATGTAGTAAGTTGTCATTCAAGTGCTTGAGAATTGCAGATTTCATGCTTCAGGTATATGTGTGGAAATGTCTGCATGAACTGGGGACGGGTGTTAACAATTCTCCCTTTATTTAACTTCTTCCCCTATTCCTAGATGTCTTTTTTTTAAACAACCTGTCAGACTAATGATCAGCTTGCTGCAGGTCCTTCTAATTGAATTATAGTATGCCTTGTTCATGTTCCGGCTAGGAAGACGCACACAAGGCAATGTGGGATTCAATTAGGATCTTAATAAGTGCATATTAAAAAACTCAGCTGCCACCACATACAGCACACAGGCATTTTTGGGAGCCTTAGAGGGCAAGCGGAGGTGGGAAGGGAGGTGGGGGAAAGAGGAGGAGGAGTATGGCAGTCTGGCAGTTCATGAATGAGATGGTTATGGATGACACATATCTTGAGGGTGAATCTTTTTTGCCTGGGTCTGAGTTGCTCTGTAATTAACCCCAGTGCGGGGGAGTAATTTTGGAGTTTGGGGAAGAATAAGAGATGATGTATGGACAGGTAGGTTGCGATGTGGTTTTCCTCCTTCCTTGAGGTAACCACAGGACCATCGCTGAAAGGAGTGCTGAAAGGTTTTTCAAGAGGCTGCCTGACCCTTTAGCTTATCCTAAGGCACAATCAACGATGCCTAAGCCATTTTTGACAGGATTTATCTAACCTGTTTTTATTGGCGTTTTCCCAATCATTTTGGGGTGGAACTGTTGCTGGTTTTGCAATGCTGGTTTACTATGGCAGTGGTCTTGTCTTTGATAATAGATTTCCATCATATTCTGAACTTCTGTCTCCCTGGACATTTTGGGTTGAGTGGTTCCTAGTGCTGTTGCAATACTATTAAGAACTCAGCCAGAGTCTCATCCAAAGTACCTCAGCTTGTATCCCTTAGGAGACAGTGGAGCTAACCTGTAGCATTAGCTGACGCATGTACTTGCCTGTGCTTGCTGCCTGTGTGGGCTTTGGCTGTTGGCATGTGGAAGCAGCACGCTGGCAGATAATTACTTGCTGCCAGGCAACACTGCAGAACGCGTGTCACCCAGCTTTGCTGGAGACACCTGCCTTCATCCCTCCTCCAGGCCTCCTTGCAGTTTGTCTGTTCCACTGTGGCTGGGAAATAGCCTGGCTTTTTCATCTGCACTTTTTGGGGAATTTGAGCCCCAAAACTCACGTGCTTGTTGTTTCTTGCATGTATGCCAAGAATAACAAAAGAGGACAAACTGTAATCATGGGAGTTTCAAAAAACAAGATCAATCTTTTCTGTGTGATGTAGTGCTGAGCCTTCCTAAGGCAGTGTTTGTTGTGATGGTAAGGAGTGATGCAGGGACCCCAGGCAGGTGCAAAGGCGAGCCTTGGCTGAGGAAAAAAATCAGTCATCTATTTTCCCATTAACACAGACTAATTTAAGCTTGAGTGCCTTGAACTGCTTCGTTCTACCATTTATCCAGACTGTCATTTTTTATTTACGTTTAAATGCAAGAATGCCAAATGTATTTCTTATGTAACCTCTGCAGCATTTGAGAATAGATACCAAAAAACCCTGTATTGCTAATCTGACAGTTTTCTAAAAACTGACAGTAGACTTCTGTGATCAAGTATGAGTGAGACCTGCTGTTTGGGAAAATACATCCAATTATACTTCTGCTCCTGTCCACTGCCCCATTTACTGCTGTATGCTGAGAGGGAATCAAAGGAGTAGATGGAGATCTTAGTGTTTGAATTACTGTGGTGTGCTGACTAAATTTCTTAATGTCAGAGCTCTTGCTGTCAGGTTCTGTCCATTTACTTTCAGCTCTCTACTTTATGTGAACAGCTTTCTGTTGTTTAAGTGTCATTCTCATGCAAGTGTTACACAGACAACCCCTCCATGCTAGGGAAGACTGCCTTGAGAATAAATCCTTGGAGTCAAGTTTAATGAACCCCTAAAATTACAGGTTATCTATGGAGATAGACTAGTACAGCAATGCAGTGGGTTGGCAGAATGACTAACAAGCTAGGCAGAGCTTAGGTCAAATCAGAGCCCTTTGTACTAGTCAGGGGACTGGTGGCCATCCCTGTGCCAAGGCACTTCCAGGCAAAGCATGGGAAAGGTGGCAACAGATGGGTAGAGTAGGTGGGAACCCAGGGGGAGAATGAAGTGATACCAGTCAACATGACAGACAGACAGATCTCCATGCCAGCAGCCTCATTTGCATGGAGCACTGGAACAGCAACTCGACCCAGTAGCACCTGCCTGCCTCCTTATCTCCTGGTGCAGTTCAGATCTCTCAGCTGATACAGAATGCTGCATCACTGTGCTTTCTGGCACCAAGTAAAACACCATGTGAAAATATATTGCATCAACATTGTTACCTTTAGCATTGAAACTTGTAATCACACCAAAAAGTGTTGGTAGTTTGACAAGTTATATTTTTCTGTAAAGTCTATGTTGATTGGCAGTAATTATACTGTCCTCCTTTAATCCTTTATTAACTGAGTCTTATATCAGCTTTTTCATTATTTTGTCTGGAATCAATGTCAGGTTGACAAGACTTGGCAGTCTCATCCTATTTCAGCCTTCTAAAATACTGGTATAACACTAGCATATTTTTCAGTATTCCATATTCCCTTTGTTTCAAGACTCATCAAGAAACCTGAGAGCTGGAAGCTCTTTGAAGGCTCTTGGTAGTGTGGGCTGAAAGCCACCCTCTGCACTCTCCTGTCCTTGGTGAACTGCCCTAAGTGATGGAGTTGTGGTCTCCAAGGAAACATCCAGACAGTGAAAGCTAGTTGAAGTGATTGTTTGCTAAAGGGGTGATAAAAGCAGTAACTATATTTTGGTTTCTCACTTCATATGGCTGTTTGATTACATGTGGCAATATAGGTGGAATACTGCATCTTGGGGACATTTCAGTCTTAGAGTCTCTTGGGTTTTCTGCCATTTGTGGGCCAACAGAGTGGGGGTTTGATTTTTGGTTTGATTTTCTTTTCTCTTCTTTTAAATATTTTTTTTCCTTTCTGTGCTTCCCAGGAGATACTAAAGAGGAGTTCTGGGGGATAAGGTTACACCTTTTATATGTGGGAATTAGTACTGCTGCAAAGTTCAGCAGTGTTAATATGTCCAAGGAACACATAGCTCAGTATTGTGTTTACTACCTCCTACTGTTTTTTGAAATGTTTCTGTAAGCTGAGTATTTCTGCCCACTATTTTGTTTGGGTTTGTTGTTTGTTTGTTTCTGTGGTTCATTTATTTGTTGTTTTTGGTTTGGTCTTTTTGTTTGTTTTTTTTAAATACACTTCTCTTTGTCCTAAGTTGCATTGTGAAGCAGGACACTGTTAAGTTGTGATGGCCAAGTTATAGGTATTTTTTGGCATCTGGTAGCACAGACCAGGATGTCCATTTTAATATATTCTTTAAAATCAGTAGATAGATTTAAAAGAAAAGGTCTGCATCATTGCCATTGAAGTGCTTGTGACCTCTTGTTCACCTCTGTGAACTTTTGCTTCAGGCTTTGTAGTAATTGACTGCTTTGGGATGGACAGAGACATGCTAATGGTATAGTGAAACAAAGAAGGCTTTAGTTTCAGTTCAGTGGAAGCTTAGGGGAAGAAGAGAATCAGTGTTTCCCAAGGAACTTTGCAGGAGGCTTTAAAAATTGGCACAAATGCCATTTTGTTGGCATTTCTGTTACTCATTAGGAGACCTGCAGATGAAAGTTTATGGTAGAGTTACCTGGCTTTATGAAATGCTTCTGTCTTGCCTTACTTTGTTTTAATAGGCTTCTGTTCAGTTATGTGTATCTCAACAAACAAAATATTTTTTCTTGCGTGGTCATAGGTCATGTTTATTTGTTCTGGCTTTGCCACCAGACTTTTATCTGTTTAAACACAATCCAGCACAGTTGCTCTGAGTCTTCCACCTCATGGAGAGATCCAGATTCAGCAGGGCTTAAGGGTTGAGGGAGACAAATTCTACATTTACAGATTCTGAGTGATTTCGTTGCTATCTCAAGGTAATATATTCATACCAGAGACTGAACACTTATATGCAGTCAGAGAATGAGCTTGATTACAGATTTTTCCATATCTCACAGCTATACAGGGTGTAGCCTGCCACAAGAGCAATAATGGTTCAGCTTTGGATATCTCTGCTGGAGTTGCCAAAGCAAGCTGTCTGTAGCCTTGTTACACTGGTGTGGGGCTGAGGCTATTGATGAAGCTAAGAAAATTAGTTTGTCCCTTTAATGGGGGCCTAGAATTTCAAAGTGTGAAGTTCAGCTGTTGTTTTCCCAAAGTCCCATAAGCTATGCCATTCTTCAAAGCTTTACTTCCTGGGAGAATTCAAAGTCATGTATCTTCTGGTGAGTTTCTGTACTTCAATCAGCAACTGCTAACAGATAATTGTTAGAGTGTATGAAGTTTCATCCTGATGAAAATTAGCTAAGATGGATAAATGTCATCCGTCTGGGACGGGAAGGATGTGATTGAGCATGTGATAGTCTTCCTAATAAGAATTATAGTGATGGTCTCTCAGCAGTGACACTCACTAGTTAAGGTGCCTCCTGGTGCACATTCCCTATCCATTAATCACTCTAGCTGCATTTAGGGCTAATGTTCACAAGTGAATGGCTCTAACCTAAAGCCAGCTAAATGGATGTCGGTGAGCCTATGATACTTAGAGCTGCATAGAGTATTGGTTGCCATTGCAAGTAGAGTTAGCCTGCGAGTAACCTTTCACTTCTGCTCTAATGATAGAAGTGATCATGATAAATGGGTTCTTTGCCTTCAAAACCATGTTACAGGCAGATCTCTAGTTCCTCTGGCACTTCAGGTGTGATTGCCTCTTGTGGCTCAAGTCATCTTGACCTAATCCTGTTCTGTCATGTACACTGTGTTGTTAATTCTGTTCTGAGACACTCCCATCCCTCAGATGTGCTTGTAGTGATGCACAGGTGTGCAGGGTTGGACAAAGATAACTTGAGGGAAGGCTAACAAAAGTTGATGGGAAGACACATTGCCAGTTGTCTTTCATGTACCCATGTTTTTCTCAGTATTAGTAGTTACGTATTTTCTGTACAGTTCCCTGAGATTTGAGTGTTATTCTGAATCTGTACCTTCAGCTGTCCATCACTGGCTTATTGATATTGGCTTGCTTCTGCCTTTTCATCTGAGACAACTGTGAATTTGAATGTGTCCTGATCTAATCCTGCTTTTCACAGTAGACAGTTCTGTAGAATAATAGAATCAATGTGTCGCTTTCTGTGCTGTGTGTTTCTGTTATAAGTCTGTTTGGTACTGCTAAATATGGAAATACATGAACCTTTGAGTAACTTTATTCTTTATGGTCTTTCTGTGATCTACGTCAGTGGACACTAAAATGGTATAAGAGGCTTAAAATATGCCTCAGATTCTTCTGCGAATTGAGAGCTATAGATACCTGTCACCCTCATCACAGACTTGAGAACAGTTTATAATTTCTGTGAAAGTGAAAGTGCAGCCTTTCATTGCGAAATGTAAGGAAAAAAAGAGGCCGTTTAGCTGAATTGCAAATGAATGAACTTCTTACAGGAGGGAATGATGGAGAGTATCCCGTCATGGGACTGGTGAGAGACATCCTCAGAGATGTTGATTTCCTCAACATAGTACTTAAGCTTCTGAAGACAGTAGGATTTTGGAAATGTGGTGAAGGCTTTAATTGAATGACATCCTCTTATCTAAGTGTTCACTTATACATTTTCTTCATGTATTCTGAAAACACTCTTGCAGCCCTTGAGCTTTCACAAAGTTTAGCTGCTGCACCTCAGCTCTTATCTGCCTTTGTCTCTCTCCAGTTACTGTTTTCCTAGGTCAGGTTTCAACTATGAAAGTTTTTTATGTTGTTTTTCAGTTACAGTAGAGTATCTCATAAATAACATCTCCTGGTAGCTTGGTGTCCTATATGCAGAATAAAGTCATATACTGTGAGTTAACTTTCTCAAAGTATTAGATCCCGTCTTGACTTCCAGTTCATGGATTCTGTAGCTGTGGCTACAGGATTATACCACATTGTGATTATGGTCAGAAGGTGAACTTCTTAGCACACATTATTCAAATGAAATCCCTCTCCCAGAAGACAGAAGACAGTTTGTTAATGCTTAAACAAACAAGCCTAGAAAACAGCTCGTAATACACAACTTTGCAGTGACACTGGGATCGGATAGCTGATCCACAGATGCTACATTCTTCCTAGCAGGTCCATCTTTATAGCACTTTAGTAATTTTTCCCTGTATTGCAAGACACCAGCGAGTTTGTTTTTTCCGGCTCTGTGCTTTAATTGGCAGTCCAGCTGCCTCTTCTCTGGTGCTGTAATCTGTGCCATCCTGTATCGTTGTACCTTGGCACAGTAAAGGCTGATAGGTAGTTGATGCAATTAACCTTTGAATGACCTACAGGCAGTCTCTTCTGAAATGCTAGACCAGTGCAAAGACCCCACAAATGTTCCTAAACTGGTGGCATTGATTTTGATGCAGATGAATGCTCCTCTGAGCCAAGCGGGGTTTAGTTCTGTCTACCTAGGTGTCTCCTGAAAGTGGATGATAGGTAGTGTTAAGAGAAATCCATTAACGTATGTCGGTTGTGTGTTATTTCCAGTTAGCCCTTCCCTCACATCCGAAATATCAAATTCTGCATTGAGAGTCTGAGCAGTTACTGATCCTCATTTTGATGTCTGCTCCTGCTGTACACTGTCATATACAAAAAGCATAAACAGCCAGAAACAGTCAGGGTACTTCCTGTATGGAATAACTTTTAATCTGGTTGCCTGCTTTATTATGCCCTGCTTGCTCTATATCTCTGTTCACTTGCATTTTCCACTTAGCAACAGACGTGCTCTGTGGTCACAAACACTTCCCTGTTTACATCTGTGTACAGGTACAGTTTGAATGCTTTGATTGGGACATTGAGTGCAAAGTACTAGAGATGGTAGGGCAGATGGAATGAACTTGCATCACAACCCTCGTACGATGTTACCCCCTATTTGGTTCCAGAGACCAAAGTACTCTAAAGGCTTGAGTGATTCCAAAATCAATTTATTTTCTGAAATAAATTTTGTGTATCAATGTCTTTGTATGGAAAGAACCTTCACACCTGAGAACTAGAGATTTTTCATGAGTCTCTTAAAAATATTGCACAGTAAAGGTGAGCTAAAGAGTCAAAATCGTGCTATTAGCACTTTAAAGCCTGCTATTGCTCAGTCCTTTTTGTTCTTGTCTTTCCTTTATGCTTTTGTAACTCAAGCCATAGTTTATCACAATCTGCTAAGTCTGGGAATGTGTTAATTTGAGAGGATTGTGAGTTAACTGGAAATAAGAATCCACAGCTATGTGCACTATGGGAGGTATTTACACTGTAATTTGAGGGGCATCTGACTTGGGAGGCCAAGCTTCCTGTATAGTTAGCAGAGAAAAAGCAGCTTCTGCTCTGAGGATTCATCACCTAAAGTGAGCTGAACTGAGGGACTCTGAATCTTCTGTGGAGCTGCCAGTTTATTTAACACTGATTAGATAGGGAGTTTTGGAAGAGTACTTTTCTGCTGTAGGTTACTCAGATGCCTAAAATTAGGCAGGCTATATCCTGCTGTGATGGCAGAAAGGATGTTATCTAGAAGAGGAGATCTTTATTCATCACTTGGATGATGGGTCAGAGTGCACCTGCAGCAAAACTGGGAGGAGTAAGTGCTGAACCAGAAAGTTATGCTGCTTTTCAGAGGGACTTTTATAGACTGGGAAATGGACCAGCAAATCTCATTAACTTCAGTGAAGAGGGATGCCAAGTCCTACACCTGGGGGAGAATGACCCCATGCACCAGTAGAGGCTGTGGACCTACTGTCTGGAAAGCAGCTTTGCAATAAATGACCTGGGAGTTCTGCAGACAGCAAGTTGATCATGAGCCAGCAAATGTGCCCTTCCAGAAATTAAGGCCATCAGTGTACTGTGTTGAATTAGGAAGAGCATTGCTAGCAGATTGAGGGACTTGATCCTTCTTGTCAGGCCTGGTAAGGCCACATTTGTAGTACTTTGTTCAGTTCTGGATCCCCAGTGCAAGAAAGGCATAGAGATACTGGAGTAAGTGCAATGAAGGGCCACAAAGATGAGTGTTTACAGACTGGGTTGAGAGAGACTCAGCCTGGTACTCTTCAGCCTAGAGAAGAGAGGGCTTGGACTGGATCTTGTCAATGTGTATAAATAACTGAGGGAATGAAGAGAGCCAGACTCTTTTCAGGGATACCCAGTGGAGGACAAAAGGCAATGGATGCAAATTGAAATTCCATTTGAACTCAAGAAAACTTTTTCTTACCGTGAGAGTGGTCTAATTCTGGAACAGTTTGCGTGAGGAGATTATGGGGTCTCTGTCTTTGGAGATATCCAGGTTTGTGGAGATAGTCCCCAGTAAGCTCCTGTAGTTCACCCTGCTCTGAGCAGGGGAGTGGTCTAGAGTGTCTCAGAGGTCTGTTCCACTCTCATTCTTCAGCGATTCTCTGAATTGACTGAGTACACAGGAAGAGTGAAATGATGTTGGGGTTCAGTGTAGGTGAAGTTTGTTGTAGTTCTGTTAAACACTGTATTGCAGGAGTAGGTACAGCTGTTTCTGGTTGTATGTATTGGCATTGTCCTAACAGGCTAATCCTATTGTAAAACCTTATGATGGTTGTTACTGCAGAGGACTTCTGACTCTTTCAAGGTTTGTCAGAGAGAGCAGATGTTACTGGAGAATGCTTTATTACTAACTTTCCATGAGTTTGTATTTATGTTGTGTCAAGAGTCTCATTTTGTGTTCCCTTTGGTAACTATAAGCTGAAAACCTCTCAGCTGCCTGCTTATGTAGCAGAAGTGTCCATAGAAAGACTTGGTCTGGATCAGTGGCTGTACACTGTGAGTGTAATTTACAATTTTTATTTGCAATTTGAGATTAGAACGACTCTTCTGGTCAGAGTGAGTGCAGGCCACTTCACAGGAGATGCTTGATGAGGTCTGAGGCATCAGGGGGGATTTTTGACTAGTATCTGAAAGTGAGATTAGCAATAGTTGTAAAGGTCTGCATTTACTCAAGTGTGCCAGATGCTGTCAGTGACTGGCTCCATTTCAGGAATTGTGGAGGTGTTTGTGGCAGGTTCTCCTTGGTTATGCCACCCTGTGAGAGAAGCTGTTAGAGCAATGTGTACAACTGTCCTCCACAGGATAAAATCGTATTAAAGATTTAAAAGGTCCCAAATACAGAGGTTTAAAATGCTAATTACACTTTTACCATCGTGTGTGGAGAAGAGATGATGGTGCAATTTCAGGGTTGTTACCAACATTTCATAGGCTTTCATATGCATTTGTGGAAGGCTGTTCATTGGAACAATGGTATTCAAAGCCTTTGAATTAAGCTGTAACAACAGGGAAGATTTTGGACAGATAAAAGAAGCAGTTTTATGGAATGACTCTGGGCCAGAGGCAAGATGTATTTCAAACAAGCCAGCTGTTAAGCTCTCTTAATTGTTGTTGACATTTCAAAGAACCAGGTGTTTGGGATCTGGGGTCAATCCACTTCTGACTGTAGATAGTAAAATATGGAGTGTGAGAGTGGCAGTTGAAATCTATTTACTTGGAGGGCCAATCTTTCCTGCAGTTGTTTTGTTCCTAGTGGTGATCCAAGCAATGATATTGTTGTGACTGAGTATTATTACAGCCCAGAGTGAGATGAGGTATTTTGGGACCAGTAATGTGTATCCTATTTGCAGTTTGTAAAGTCTTGTTTTGGGCAATGTAGTGACTCTGAAAATGGCTTTGGGGAGCTGCACAAGGGAATATGAATTCTTGTCATGATGCTACATAAGCTCTTCAACCTCACGTAGGCAGGCAATACCAGGGACTATGAAACTACTGTTGTCTTTTTATATGGTCTTATTGATACCATTCCAGATGATGTTCAGACCTTTGTGCAGCTCTTCGTGTGTACATTTCAGAAGGACTCAATACAGCTGAAGGAACAATTAGCCGAGGAAAACTTCAGCTATAGAATGGCATAAGCTAAATGCACTTAGCTAATCAAAGAAGTAGTAGGTAGTTGTTGTTACTTGATTGGTCTGATCCCCACAGATATATCTGTGAGGGAAAGATTTCTGATAGAGCACCCATAGACAAAAGGTATAAAAAGATGCAGAACCTGATGTCAGAACAATTTAGCTTGGAAAAAAAAGATATTTGAGCGGTGGAGTTAGGGGTGTTTTTTATTTCTTGAAGTCCTGCTGCATGAAGTTCATCACTTACCTTGAGGTANTACCCACGCTCCACAGCGCAGAGGGGAGGCAGGAACCCGTGCGATCTGCCGTGCAGAGGGGTAGGAATCCTCAGTGGCCTGCCACATTTGGCTGTCATCTTTGAAGAGATTAGTCATGATTTTTGCTAATGTGTTTTATGGGGTGAGGGGGGGAGCCCAACACCACAAAGCAAACCCTAAGGCAGATTTGCTACGCCCAGTATAGAACATCTTCAGAGACATTTTTATAGCCACCCTGTCATAAAGATGGAGGAAGTTCTTGCTATGGCAACATAGTGGTGGGTTTTATAATGGATCTGGTAAGAATGCGGTGTGCTGATCTCCTAGTCCCTTTTGCAGGTAATTAGGATTGTACCATTGGATGTTTTACTTGTAATTGAGCATTAATGTCTGAAGCTGTTATCAGTTAGTGCATACAAATCAAAGGTTGTGTTGGCTATTAGATTCTGCTGTAGTTGTTTTCCCTCCATGTAGTATCGTTACTCAGCTGGTACTGTTGGTTTTATCCTTCTGCTCTGCTGGCTTTCCTTGATTGTGGGGGAGGGTGTAGGGGAAGATCTTGGCAGGGTTGGTGACGACTTGCCTGCTTCCTCAGAGTTACTTTTGACTTGTGGGTTTATCTTACCCCTGGGTATTTTACCTTAACATGAGCCATGCTAAGTTGCCCCCTGTGTGGGACCTGGAGGAGTTTTAGAACATGCCCGTAGCAGAGGTAGAGCCTAGGAAATAAATTTAGTCTTCCGACTTTCCCCAAAACATAAAGGTTGGATTTGTCAGTGCTTTTGGGTTGTTAAAAATGCGGAAGGTGTTAGGTGTGTTACATGAGATGGGGAAGTTCTTGAAGAAAACTTAGCAGAGAAGCCAAACAGCATTTGTGCAGTAGCAAACACAGGCTCTAGTCAGGATGAGAGCACTAGGTAAGCTCATACTAGCTTTTTAACTCATTGCCTCAGAACTCAAAAGTAAATATAGACAGCAGGAGATTTCATACACTAGAAAATTTAAACAGGATGCAGAGGTGAAGGTGTACCTCATATGTGTGCCTCCATGCCCTGTTTTTTTAAATTACTGCATCCACCACCTCTGGAATGTGGCTGAAGTGGGAACGGTCTGCAGTATCTGCAGGAGCTCAGAGCTGGTTTTGAACTAACCAGGAGCTGCAAGTTAGTGCTACTAAAGGAAGCTGTGTTTTGCTTTCTTGAACAGTGGGTTGACACACTCTCCTGTTGAGCTCAGTGTGGGCTGTAATCCAGAAGCCCTGGCAGGCAGGAGTTGTTATTCTTCTGACAGTTCAAAATCAGTGAGAGTAGTGAGCCAGCCTCTGCAAGTATAACAGCTCTGGACTCTGAGTTCCCTTGCAGCCTGGCTTCTGAATTCCACTCTTGCTGCTCTGGGAATCAGATTCACACCTCTTCCTTTTGCTTCAAGCACTGCCTGAAATGAGGTACAATTTCAGCTGTATCAATATGCTTCAACCCACCAGGTTTTGCAGCAATAGGTGGGAAGGAGTAGGTAGGTGTGGCTTATGGCCCATTAGATAACTTCAGGGCTGGCAGCAGAGTGTGTAAGAAGTTGTAGTGATGGTCATAATTGCTTGGTTGTCTCTTTCAGCATCTTTGGGGATGGCTGGAATGGTACCTGGTAGGTGGAAGCCATTCACAGAAGGAAAGGGAGGAATAATCCAAGATTCAAAATTGTTAATACTTAAGAAATGCTAAGAAAGTGTTCATGAAGATGGTTAACTATTAGTCCTGAGTTTAGACCAGCAAGGGGGTCACTAGAAGTAGAGCAGGTTCTGTAGCAGTTGAGATTGAAGGTGTGCTGG
>VZTZ01014582.1:4999-18569 GCA_013400955.1 Drymodes brunneopygia
TGGGGCCCACGTGTGAAGCACACAGAGCTGTTGAACTCTCGGGGCTCACAGATAAATCAGAGCAGGACTTTTGTCTGCAGCACCAAGATGGAAACGTGGCATTTTAGGCTGAGAGTTTTCTTTCTCCTGAATGATGGCTCACACATGTAGTGCCAGGAATAGATTGTACATGAAGTCATTTTTGTCTGCTAACACAAAAAAACAGCTTTAGAAAGACTCATGGAGGAGCTTTTTTTTGAGTTTCCTTGATTTTACTGCGCTTACAAATTTAGACTTGAGGTTGACATCATGATTTTTATCATATCAGGAGTGCTGTTCCTCCCTTGCCCTGCCAAATGGAAAGGTAGAAAGGGGGAAATTGTACAAATTTCCACAACTGCATTTGAACCTATATTAACTTCAAGCAAATCTGCTCCATGAGACAACCTTGCATTTTGCCTAAGAGCAGGGTAAGAACAGTTAACAGTTACATTATTGCTCTCAGTAGAGATGATTAAATGGCATAAATAATGAACAATAATGGAAAGGTAAATCAAGAATTTCATTAATTTTTGTATTCATGTAAGGCCAAAGAGATATTTAACGTAATGGCAATACAGCAATTTTTAAATTGCCCTTATGAACAGAGGCAACATCTGTGGAACCCTTAACCACAGACACCAGCAGTGCGAGGGATCAGCAGTGTTAAAAAAAGTACAGGAAATTTATATTGACAACGTCTGAAATTACAACAGCAGCATTTTCACAAAACCTAAAAGCCCTCATTCATCAGAGTACCAACCACCTTTTAACCAAATAAATTAAGGAACTCTATTTCAGGGGAAATTATCTTGTAACAACACACTGCATTAATCTGAATCCCTTCCTGCTGCTGCTTCTGAGAGGGTTGAACATGAGAGCTTTTGCTGCTCAATTCTAATTTCATTATGAGCCTTCATTTAAAGCTCCATGTGACAGCATGTGAGAATACTTTGATTTCAGTGTCAATACAATAGGAACACTTTTATTAAGAGTGTATTTTGATTGTCATTTTTATTCTCTGGAGTATTTATAATGATATTTATTGGATGTTATCTTGTTATCCATTATTTCAGTCGCGTTTTGTTATGAAATCATTAAATGGTGTTGGCACCTGCAGGTTGACATGCAATGTTTGTCCAAGGCAGGGCACAAACTGTCTCTGACAAGTCTGGGTACAAAATCAGCAATCAGCAGTGCAAGAATTGGACTTCTCTGTAATTTTTTTCTGAGAAGGCTGGTACTGCTGTTTCAAAACAATCATTGTTCTGATTTCAAATATCGCCTGCATTTTCTCCTCCAAAACAAAATGACTTTCATCCAGAGGAAGCAGATAACTGCACGCTCACAATTTATCTATAAATAACGTGCCCATGGCTTTTGTGCAGGACTCACATCCCACATCTCTGTGTCCCACCATATTTTGTGCCATCTCCACAGCTTTTCTTTACCTGTGTGTCTCTCCTGGTTCCACTCAGGCTCCCCACCAAAATGATTCAGCTCACACGAGCTATTGAGAAAAAAAAAAAAAAAAAGCTGATAAAAAAAATGCAAAAAATTTTCTGCTNCCCTTTTGGGGACAGCAGGATGTGTCTGTCCCTTTTGGGGACAGCAGGATGTGTCTGTCCCTTTTGGGGACAGCAGGATGTGTCTGTCCCTTTTGGGGACAGCAGGATGTGTCTGTCCCTTTTGGGGACAGCAGGATGTGTCTGTCCCTTTTGGGGACAGCAGGATGTGTCTGTCCCTTTTGGGGACAGCAGGATGTGTCTGTCCCTTTTGGGGACAGCAGGCTGTGTCTGTCCCTTTTGGGGACAGCAGGCTGTGGGGCTGTGCCCCTGAACCCCAAGGGACAGGGAAAAGCCACCAGAGCCCTGGCTCCAGCTGTTCTAATGGGCTGAGCCAGCTGTGAGCAGATGGGGGGGCAGAAGCAGAGGGAAGGGGAAGGAGAGGCAGGTCTGTCCCTTTTGGGGACAGCAGGCTGTGTCTGTCCCTTTTGGGGACAGCAGGCTGTGTCTGTCCCTTTTGGGGACAGCAGGCTGTGGGGCTGTGCCCCTGAACCCCAAGGGACAGGGAAAAGACACCAGAGCCCTGGCTCCAGCCGTTCTAATGGGCTGATACAGCTGTTGGCAGCAGTGGATCAGCAGCTCACAAACACAGGACAGCAAATTAGCAGGGTATTAATTGTCTTTCTTTCCTTTTATCCATGGTTCCAGTTCTTTCTCTAATTTCAGGGTTAAGTGAGATTAACGTTTCCATCGTCCTAATTGGACTCAGAGCAGCAGCTGGAACTGGAGAAGTTTCCCTCTGGGAGGGATCTCTTTCCTGTGCCCACCAGGTTTCTCTTTTGCTCATTTCTCTTTTGATCCTGCGAATGTTTTACCTCAACTTTCACAAACAAACATTTGCCTTGGACAATGCAAAGGAGCCCCGGAGCATCCTGAGAGCCCATTCCAGCACTGCAGACTCTGAATGGCCACATTCAGGAGGTCAAGAGACAGAAACTCCTCAAACAGAGCCGCAGAGGCTGGAAGGGCTGGGGCCATTGAAAAGGCCATTGTGTCCCTTTCAAGGGGCTGGGTGTTGGGGAAGATGAAATAGGAATGCTTTATAAATATGATTACCTGGCAAAAGATGCTGAGAACAGTGAAATTGAAATGAAGACAAGCTTTGAGATACCAAACCCCAGTTCCTGAACAACTGGAAAACAATGGCATGGCCGACTGAAGGTAATCCCCTTTTTAATTAAACAGTACCCTCTGTTTGCAGACAGGTCCAAGGGTCAGAGCAGACCCTGCCAACTTGGCAGAGGGGCCAAGAAGCAGTTTTGAGAGTTTAAAATATAACACCATATGGTAACACAGTAGTTCTTATAGGCTGTATGCAAATGTTATGAGATTTGTAACTTGTTTTAGATTGGTCAATGAAAATTGGAATATTCAGTAGAAAAGATGATTTATTGTATTGAAAACGGCAACCTCGCTCTCTTAGCNCCCTGCCAGGTCCTCTGCACATTCACCCCTTTACAATAAACCTCATGTTTTAAGACCTGACTTCAGAGATCTCTCCTCTTCGTCCCAGCCGTCCGGAACTGAACTGAACCTAATCCTACACTGGGCAGCGGAGTTTATGAAACAGAAATCAGAGCAGCCCCAGCTTGGCCAGATGGGACAGGTCAGGAGATGTGTCTGACCCCCTTGGGATCCCGGGCTGAGCAGCCAATGATGCCCGATTGCTCCCAAAGAGCTTTTTAAAGCTCATCTGTTGCCCTGGTTTTACAGGGCCTCATAAGTTGTAACACTGTAGTTGTAGTTTCTCATGTTTGTTTTGTAAACTTGGTCCTTGTTTTTTTTTAACCGGCCGGGATTGTTTTGTACTTGTGGAATTGTTTTTCATTTTTTTTCTCTGGGGTAGAGAAAAATAATTGACCATGTCTTTGTTTTGTAAACCTTTAGGGGTATCGACCCCTTTTACCAATTTTTGACTGTTCTTAGAAACATATAAAAACAGGTAAATAAAGAAGGGCAGGGCTTTTTATCGGTCCTGCTTGGAGAATCCACTGCTGCTCTGAGACCCGCGTGTTTCTTCTGTTGCCAGCTGAGCAACACTCATCAACCCCCAAAGTGCTGCCTCGATCCTGCAGCGCTGGATTTCAGTGCCCAGCTCTGCTCCTGCCTAATTCCTAGCAGGATTTAACGGCAGAGGGCCCTGTCGCACAGCTCACATGATGAAGGATGGCATTTGGAAAAGCAAATTCGTTTCCCGAGCCTCAGAGAGTTATTTTGAGCAACTCCTATTTATCAATAGGCAGTTGTTTGCTGTCGTGTTGGAAGCACCAGCCATTAGCAAAATGATGAGGAAATGCAGGTTTGTTGTACTGAAATTCATTACTTTGTTGAACAGATAGCGTTTTCTGACTGAGGATATTCTAACAAGCTTCTCTAATAATTTGTGTCATCTTTCACACCCGTGCAGAGTCTGCAGGGCGTTACAAAATCAGAATGTGATGTTGTTCTGTCTTACCCCACCTAAAAAAAAAGATACAAAAAGATCGGGGTTTTTGGTGCAACACAGTGGCAAATAAAACTGGGCTGGAACAGGTACCAAAATGCTTTTCCAGAAAGCTGTGGGAACATATGCACAAATCACATGGTACCCAAAGAGTTCTTGCCCCCAGAGCAGTTCAAACCATCTGAAAATACTCGTGCTGGTATTCTGCTACTATGGGATAAAATAGAAATGAAGCTCCCCTTGTAATTTAAATTTTTGACATGGTGAGTGTTAGACTTCATTAAAATAGAGTGATTCACAGCAGTCTTTGCCTGCTGAGGAAAAGGACATCAACAATTTCATCATTGCATTGAGAAATTATTTAAAATCTTTATGCTGATACTTCTCCACTCTTAAAGGTGCTGGTTTGGGATCTAAGAAAATGAGAATACTGATAGGTTAAGAACTCCCCTGTATGAGTGGGTATGGTGAAAATATTATTACATTTTACTAATGTCTCCTTTTTTGTTGTACTGTGATTAATGGTGCTGGTCAGACTGAGGTTCCACTTCAGCTGGCAGTTTCCAACTGGAGAATATAGCCCAGTTAAAAATGTAAAAAGTAAAGGTGCAGCAGGGAATTAAAACACCTTCCACAGCCCTCCTGGTGTGTCAGATAAATGATCCTGGTTCTAAGTGCAAGGATGCAGCCCAAAGCCTGCCTTGCCTCCTTGGAGCTGAGATGGGTGGAGGTCTGAAAATCCATTGTGTTGTTCTTGGGGAATGAGAGGTTGTGAGTGGTCACTGGTTTGGGACTGGAAATTCCTTCTCATCGTACTGGAGAACAGATTGTTTGCTCAGACCTTTCAGGGAAGGAGTGGTTGTGGCTGAAAAGTCTGCAAATAAATAACGACACATGGGATTTTGTTTGGTAAGGGCTGGAAACCCCTGGAATGTGGGGACTGGGTTCCCTTCATGGATGGGAGACTTTGACTTTCAGACAGAGAGGATCAGCTCTGGAACTGAGGCATCAAAGCTCTCCCTCCAATAATCTGGATGCGTATCCAAACTGATGATGAGCATCTGCATTCTGGCCCACTTTTCATTATGCAAATAGGAATAGCAAGATGTATGCATTTGCAGATGAAAATAAATAGATTGCAGGCTATTATTTGTTCAACCTTTGCTCGTAACATTGCAGCTTAGCTGCTTTCATGCAGAACTGCAGCTGCGGGGAGGCCAGAAGAATTCAGCAATCAGACAACAGAAGAACAGTGATTTCCAAAACATCCCTCTAGATGCCCATTTTCCTCATTTTCTTCCCTTGTGTCTTCCACTAACAAGAGCAGCAGAAAGCTTGGGTTGGCTCTCCCAATCTCTAGAGAAAGACAGACCAGTAAAACCAGTATGAGCATCCTTTTCTTATTTTTCTAAAGGTAAAGTTGTTATTGGTTTCTGAGAATAAATACTCATAACAGCCCTTTGCTTGCCTGGGCCATTGCTGTTCCCTTTCTTTCCCAGCTTCAGCCCTGGATTTGGGAAGGATCCAAAAGATCTCTTCTACATGAAGCAAATAAATTCACTCTTCCCTCAGTCCTTCCTTTTTATGCCTGGTACCTTTCTTGCCCTTTCCTAGTTGTGTTTTTTCTGATGTGGACGCTCTCTCTGGGTCAGCACAGTTTGCCCTAAGTTCATCACAATCAAAAAAATGCTTTCTTTTATTGTACTGCACGGATCTTGAACCAGTTTTCCTGGAAAACTGATATTTCCAGATAACTCCACTTTGACAGAAAATGCTGCCTGACCTCTGTATTATCTCTGTAAGTGCTTTTGCACTTGGAAATGCTTCAGAGATGTCTCAGCTTTGGTACTACATGAAGTTTCTCGTCACTCTAGAAAAGACATTTAATTTTCCAACACAGAAATTACCTTTTAAAAAAGCCATTAATTGCCAGGGACGTGGATAGTGTCTGAGATGTCAGGCAGAGCACAGAGTTATTTAATTCCCACCCTGAGAGCTCACAAGCCGACAGCTCAGACAATCCCTGACAGCACAAATTTAAAGATCTCCCTTGCCTTCTCCAATCCTACAGCTGCCCACAGATGGGAGCCCTGGTAAATCAGAGCACAGTGACATTGGTGAACAAGAAAAGAAACACTTGAAAACGGTGCACTGCCTTGAAAAATAAATCTTAGCCATCAGGAGAGAGGCTTGTGGTCCTCTGTGCTTCAAAGGCATGATGATAAATCTCACTTCTTAAGGATTGCACCTAAGTGCCTTATGGATACCAGGGACAATAGGTCAGGGAATTGCAAAAAAAAAGCAAAAAAAAAAAAATCAGCAAAATAAGGAATTACTGTCATGAGTCATTAAACAAAATTCTAGTTATGTTTTATGTACTGTTGAATAAAGAGCTCATTGCTATTTATTAAAGTATCATCATTACCTGATAAAACATGTTAGAAGAGGATGGATTTATTATTGTTCCCACACACCTTAAAGGTTAACACCCTTCTGACTGCAGAATAATACACTTGCAGCTGATGGAAGCGCTTAACAGAGCTGGCAAAAAACGTCCTTGATATTTCTTTATAGACCAATGCCATTTTCTAGGCCCAGCTCTTAAAATCCTCAGGTGTGCGCACGAGATTTAAAGCTTTTCTCAATTAGTTTACCTTGAAATCAGTTTAGCTATTTGCAAATATGAATATGTTAAAAGATCAAACAAAAAGTGCAGGCTCACAATCTTTCTTTTAATGGAATTCTAAAGAACAGGTCAAATTGAAAAAAATTCACTTTGTTCCTACATCTTCTACTCCTGTTGCAGGTGTGATGCAGCAAAGTCAGTGAATGGAGTGTGAGAACTTGAGTTTTATCACAAGCAAGATAAATTAATTTTGTGATAGCAAGTGTGAAAAGGGATATCTGTGACAGGGCTGCTTTTTTATTGCGTCCTTTGGATAAGAACCCCAATCCAGCCAGACCTTTCCAGGGCAGTGAAACCTCCTGCTCCAACAGAGGAACCTCCTGTGGTGCTGAGATCCCCAGCCTGGAATTGTTCACCCTTTTCAGCAGCATTCAATTATTAATGCCCTTATTAATGCACTGTCCTGGTCAGTCAGAGTTGTCCACAGCAGCCTGGGAGGTTCTTCAAGAAATCTCTCCAAAATTCTGTTTTTTTCCTTGAGTAAAACATTTGACAAATTTCCTGCACAGGTAATGGATGTGAGTAGCTGTGTCTTTTCCACAAGGATGAGTTCATGTGCAGAACCCTGGACATGCAATTCTAATTCTGCAGTTCCCAAACCGGTGTTTATTTCATTTGTTGGGGGTTTTTGTTATGGAAATCTGCTAAAAATTGTCTGTATCTCTGAGTTAATAGACCACACTTTGAGGGAGTGCAGACATCTCCTGGTAGGTGTGGAAGAGTTTAGGAGCAAAGTGATGAAATGTGCAAATTCTTCCTCTAGAAGAAAGGAAGAAGGCAAAGAAGCTTTGTCTGGAAGGATTCAGATGTGTGTCCTTCAAGGTAAAGAAATGGAAAAGTACATTGCTCGAGCCTTTTCTCCCGCAGCCTTCTTTAGAGACTTGGCAGATAAAAGCAGGATCTCTTTGAACACCAACACCTTCAAGTTAAACACGATTGTTTAGCAGGAGAAGTTAATGAACTCTGGCTGGTACATTCCTCATGTATCTTCATTTGAAGCACTTGCAGCATCCCCCGACAGATCCAGAGAAAGTACCACAGGTGTTCAAAGCAAACTGCTTTCCACCTCGTGCTTTCGTATGGAAATTAAATTGCCCGAGCCATTAACACGTCGGAGAAAACATTGGAGATGTCGTTAGGAGTTGCAAATATTATTTTATTCCCATTGGCGTTTCGCTGAAGCCTTTTAGGCATTTAAAGCTGGGGGTTTGGATTCTGTGTTTAAAATTCTTATCGCGAATTTTGAAATTCTGCGTTTCCTGGGGACTCCACATTCTCCTCTCACTGCAGCCCTGCTATCCACGATTAAAACAAGGAGATATTTGCTGGAGGCAGAGCTAGAGGTGGAACATCTGATAGAGACCCTGCACTGAGCATGACGTGAGCTGGTCCCCATTTGGAGGGAGCTAATTCAACGTGGGAGAGCTGCAACCGAAGTGAGGAGGTGAGAAAGTCCTACAAACCAAACAGAAGCTGCTATTTAAATGTTTGCACTTCAGAAATGCTTGGATGTCTTGTGTTCTATTTTCTTTCCTGCAGGGCCTTATATAATCACCACCACCATGACAACAGTGAAGTGAATTCTTCCCGTGTGCCCAGCAAAATATCTGAATGTCACATTTCAGCTCTTCTAGCCCTCTTCCTTGCCAGTCATGGACCACAGAAATGTGTGGAAAAATGTTGGTTTCTATCAGCTGCTGGAGCCAGGAATGCATTTGCATACCATTGATGTAAAGTTACCTGTAGGTATTGTTAGTGTGGAAACACAAAATCACAGAATGATTCTATGCAGGTTCTTTATTAAAGAGCTCTGGAACTCCGGGGTACAAACCCAAATCTGGAGTTGGACAGGATTTCAAAATCGAAACATATTTATACCTTTTACTGACATAACTCCCATCTGATCATTTGTTAATCACTAACTCGATACTATTCTATTGGATATTGTTTCTATCCAAGCACAAGTTTCAATCCCCTTTGTTTCCATCCAACCATGAGTTTCAGTTCCTTTGTTTCCATCCAAACATAAGTTTCATCTCCCCTTTCTATAATTCCCCCTCCCAAATAATTATGTTTACTAAGCAATAATTACATTTAGAACATGCTGCTCAAGGCCTACCATGCTACTGTGATTTTAGAAACATTTTGACCCAATGCTATCAGTGTTACCTGGCACAGGCAATTAGTGCTGTGAAGGAAGTTCACACCTGTCCCAAAAAAAGGGGGACAACACTGCAGGAGTTATTCAGGGGCCTGCTGAAATGAGATGTTCTGGCTTTGTACTCTCAGAAAGTTTGCCCTGTGGTTTGCTGATCCCTCAGAGATTTCTGAGAATAAAAATAGTACATTAGATGAAGCCCAGCTGAGGAGAGTTATCAGTTGGGTATAGGGAGAACACAAAAAAAAGCCTTAAAATGCTCTTTTGGTGAAGATAGAACCTAGAAGATCTATATCTATAGAAGATGTTTTGGAGGGACATGAAGCCCAGGAAGTTTGCCCTGTGGTTTGCTGATCCCTCAGGGATTTCTGAGAACAAAGATAGTTTGTTAGATGAAGCCCAGCTGAGGAGAGTTATCAGTTGGGTATAGGGAGAACACAAAAAAAAGCCTTAAAATGCTCTTTTGGTGAAGATAGAACCTAGAAGATCTATATCTATAGAAGATGTTTTGGAGGGACATGAAGCCCAGGAAGTTTGCCCTGTGGTTTGCTGATCCCTCAGGGATTTCTGAGAACAAAGATAGTTTGTTAGATGAAGCCCAGCTGAGGAGAGTTATCAGTTGGGTATAGGGAGAACACAAAAAAAAGCCTTAAAATGCTCTTTTGGTGAAGATAGAACCTAGAAGATCTATATCTATAGAAGATGTTTTGGAGGGACATGAAGCCCAGGAAGTTTGCCCTGTGGTTTGCTGATCCCTCAGGGATTTCTGAGAACAAAGATAGTTTGTTAGATGAAGCCCAGCTGAGGAGAGTTATCAGTTGGGTATAGGGAGAACAAAAAAAAAAGCCTTAAAATGCTCTTTTGGAGAAGATAGAACCTAGAAGATCTATATCTATAGAANTGAGAATAAAAATAGTACATTAGATGAAGCCCAGCTGGGGAGAGTTATCAGTTGGGTATAGGGAGAACACCAAAAAAAAGCCTTAAAATGCTCTTTTGGAGAAGATAGAACCTAGAAATAGAAGATAGATGTTTTGGAGGGGCATGAGGCCCAGGACAGGCTGAGAGTGTTTTATACACCTGAGGTAGATCTCTGTTTAAAATCCTGGGGATTCCCTTTTCCTCAGCCAGTGTAATACATTTCCTTTTTTATTATTAATTTTTTTTCCTGAAGCCATCTCTGTAAGAGGAATTCTGCTGGAGTTACTCCCTGTGGCCAGTCTGTGTTCTGACATCTTTTCCCAGCCCCCTGAATGCTGAACTCGAGCTCTGAGGAAGCCTCAGACAATTGTTGCATAAAAAATGTGCTCAACCCACAGAGGGCAGGCAGCCTGTCAGAGCTGAGCTGCTTTGATGAACCAAAACTGGAGTGAAAAGTAAATTAGTGAGATCAGAAAGCCATTTCCTTCCTGGCTACCCCTCCACGAGGGTGACAGGAGTTTGTCATTCACTCAGCCTCCCGTCCCAGCCTGATGGACAGGGAAGGACACATTTATCAAAGAAGGGACATGTTTAATCAGTTCTTGCCATGTTCCACACTTGATGGAGTGCTTTAACATCGTGGTGCCACACAGTCACACCCACTTGGATAATAATTAGTGAATAATTCATTTCCCACCGTGGTAGCCACAAAAAAAAAAAATCAATGAGCCTTGATGTGCAATAAAATTGAGGCATAAAAGGATATATAAAACTTCCAGAAAGGGGGCTGATCCTGGGTTTGTTGAAGGCACTGGCAAAAAAATTGCAAATGCTTAATAAAATCCAGGAGTCCCATAACCAAAAACCCAACAGTAACTCACAAAAGGCAAACCTAACCAGAATATCAGAAATAATTACATTTCTTAAACCTAACCAGAATATCAGAAATAATTACATTTCTTAAACCTAACCAGAATACCAGAAAAACTTAAATATACTAAGTAGATCTCACAAGAAAACCTGTAAATGGGCAATTGGTAAAAATGACCGGATACCTTTTTTCATTTCTATTTTATTGTTTGAGTAATAACTTTAGTCTCAAGGCAGGAGAGATTTAGTTCTTTTTGCACTTTTCCCCAAACCACCAGTGAATTTCACCAGTGGGAGAATGAATGATTGACTCCTGGTGAAATTATTCTTCACGAGCAGCTCATTAGGAAACTTCCACAGTCTCCTGGCTCAAACTTCATTCGACAGGAGCACAGCCCACCTTTGACTGTGACTTTGGCACTTTTTTTCACCAATAACCCACACCTCCAAAATATTTACAAACCACCTGGGCTCATTCTTCGTTTCAACCTGGCCGAATCCGTGGCAATAACTTATGTTTCCTGTAATTAAGTTATCTAGAAATAAGTGACAAAATAGCTTAGGGATACACTGATGCCTTCTTCACACCTAAAGGTGACTGCAAAATGCTGTAGTTGCTTGCAGATTGTGGCTGGTGTTTTCAGAATGCCTGAATATTTTTTTTAACTTCCTCCCATGGAGTTGTTGAGTGAATATAGTTGATTTTAAGGGGGGAAAGAAGGCTTACAGATTGTGGTTGATGTTTTCAGAATGCCTGAATATTTTTTTTAACTTCCTCCCATGGAGTTGTTGAGTGAATATAGTTGATTTTAAGGGGGGAAAGAAGGCTTACAGATTGTGGTTGATGTTTTCAGAATGCCTGAATATTTTTTTTAACTTCCTCCCATGGAGTTGTTGAGTGAATATAGTTGATTTTAAGGGGGGAAAGAAGGCAGGTAGATGCTCCAATATTTAAAAACTTGGATATTATCTTTCTTTCTTTCTGAACAGGGTTCTTTTTACCCGCCCGAGCTTTCAGTGTGAGAGGGGAAGGGCTGAAAACGATCTTCACAACTGAATCCAAGAAAAACATTCAGTAAATCCCTAATCCTGGTTTAACAGCTCTGTTGGGATACTTGGAGGGAATTCACTCACTGATGATTTGTATATGATTATGGTTTATAAGAATCTTTCAGCGGCTCAAGTGGAAGAGTCTTCCAAGATCCTTATACGAATATTTCAGGAGGTGGCACAGGGTTTGACCACAGGTATTTGCATGCAGAGAAAAGAAAACAAAAGGTCTCGTTCTGGTCTTTTCAGCTCCTCTGCGCACATCTGGGTTAGATCAGACCTGGTGGAAATCATTCAGCACTCCCTTTTACCTCTCTGATTTCATCATAACAGAGGGAAGACGAAACAGGTGTTGGGGAAAAAAAAAGAAAACTCCTTTTTCTCGTCAGGAATACATTTCTCGTTCCTATTTTTTTTTTTTCCATGTCCAGTTCAGCATCGTTTCCTGCCGGCACGGGGAGAGTTAAATCAAAGCAGCCTGTCAAGCTGTTAAAGAAGCAAAGAGGAAATGTAAGACAATGTAAGATAAGAATAACTTCAGATAGGTGCCTTCAAAGCACGGGGTGATACTGGCTGGGTCATCACTCGGAGGAGCGACATTTCTTGTTCCTATTTTTTTTTTTCCATGTCCAGTTCAGCATCGTTTCCTGCCGGCACGGGGAGAGTTAAATCAAAGCAGCCTGTCAAGCTGTTAAAGAAGCAAAGAGGAAATGTAAGACAATGTAAGATAAGAATAACTTCAGATAGGTGCCTTCAAAGCACGGGGTGATACTGGCTGGGTCATCACTCCGAGGAGCGCTAATGAGCTGGCTCCGGCCGGGCTGGAGCGGGGGCTCTTCCCAGGGCTAAGCGCGGGATCAAAGCAGCCTTAAAACCTCAAAGAGCTGGAGAAGGGAGGGAGGGAGCCTGGGCTGAGCCAGGAGAGGCTTCCCAGAATGTGTCAGAGCTGACGGGCTGGGAAGGCTCCCAGACAGTAAGAATGTGCTGCGAGCGATGGAGCTGCTCCTCCCGGGAGAGCCTCAACTGGATTTATGGAAATTACGGATTTAGGAGTGGAGGCTTAGCCCGTGAGCGCGCTCAGAAAAGAAAACCATTATTTTTTTGTATTAACACCTGGGCCTGCAATCTTTGTTTCTTCGAGTTACTGAACAAACAATTTTTTTTTTTTTTTTTTTTTTTAGCTCTAAAGTGAGTGCGATTTGAAACTTTTTAATGAGGCTTTTAGCAGAACTCCTCCGGTGAGCAAAGGCGCATTGAAGGGATGCCCGCGGTTACCCGGGAGCCGTTCCCAGCTACGCCAGGGAGCGCTGCCAAATTTCTGCTCGGGAAACCGAGCACCCCGGGCTTGACACCGCTGTAAGGACATGACCTTGGGAAGGGACGACATCCAGCGACACCGGGAGGCTTTCTAATACTAATGCAGCAAGATGGGCTGTGCATTTTTAAGTAGATCGTCCCCGAGTCAGAAACAATTCCGCAGTGAGGGCTGGTGGTAGCCTGGCATTGATGGAGGGTAGGGATTGCTGGGCACATGAATTTATTCTGTCCAAGATGCTTCACTTTTTTTCTCTTTCGTTAACCACCTATTTTAAAGTTACTAAGATGGGTGAAAATAAAGGATTACTGTGAGCACCTCGCCAAAAGCTGGATGGTGGCCATGGAAGGGTCAGTGAATATAGCAAGGGCGTGGGTGCTCAGTGGATCATTTCAACATTGTTGTTTTAATTTTATATTTATTTTATTATCATATATTCACACATACCTTCAGCTAGAAAGGGGCAAATAGTGTCATTTGAAGAGAAAGAAATCTCTCTGGAGAATTGTTTATCAGACTGCAGAGATGAACTGTGAGAGGTGAA
>VZTZ01014585.1:0-62737 GCA_013400955.1 Drymodes brunneopygia
CATATTCTATGATTCTATGATATTCTAGATTAAGTCAGTGTAGTTATACCAAGGTATGGACCTGCTTCTTACCTGATGAACTGAAAAAGCAATTATTGTGTAAAATTTGCAACAGTAGAGATGTGTCTCTGTTATCTGTATTGTTAGTGGCACACTTGCTGTGTCATCTCACCTTGATTTGAAGGACTTCTGCAGAGCCCAGATCCTTTGCAAGCTGCAGCTACAACTCCCTCTGCTTGTTTTACTAACTGCTTCTTCAACTACTGGTTAGAGTCTGCTTCTATTATCATCTCACATTTTTAATAAAAATACACTTTTATATTTCAGAGGTTGCTATTTATTTTAATCCTTGCAGTATCACTAGGCATTGACATAGTTACAGAAACGCCTGCACTCTGCATCATCCCAGCCAAGAGTTCTAATAACATCTGTTAGTTTAATTCTAGAACACATAAATAAATTATGCTTGTCAACTTGCAGTGACTTTTTCACCCGATGATAGACTTGTAACTGCAGTTAATTTTCTTCAAAATGATTGAACATTTTGGAAAATGTGTGTTTGGAAAGTGTTTGAAAGGAAGTAGATATTATGCTTCTACATCATTGGTGATACACAGTGGTATAGTATTCTGATTCCCTGCTGCCCACACCCTTCCCAGTTGCTCTACTGAGGCTGATTCTTTCTGACAATATTAGGCTATCTATTCATTAGCTGTTCAAGTGAAAGAAGATATTTCAGATATTTCTAAAAGCAGGATGATGCAGGGCTGAATAGGTGTCCAGTGAAGCTGCATGCATTTCAGTGTCTTGTTATCAACATATTTGGTAATGTAGGAAAACTTTTTTTAATGGAAATTGATTTGACCAAGAGTGAGGTACTAGCTCCAACAAATTGCAGTATGATACTAATATCATCTCAGTCCTTCTGAGAGTCCAGGGATCCAAGACATCTGGCAATTAGCTTTGGTATTCCAAATTGTTTTGGTGTTACCAATGAATTCTACAATTTGTGGCCACTTACTAAAATAAAAAATAAATTTTAGTATGATAAACCGTTTTTTGCTTGTTTGTGATTTTAGAGTTGCTTAGAATAAGAACAGTCCTTGTGAAATTATATGAGATGAAGGTAATCTGTGTATGTGAGATAAATGTAATCTGAATTGCAGTACCACAAAAAGTTGTTGTTTGGTAAAAATTTGAGATATCAGAGTCAATAAACCTAGTGCTCTTGTTGTTATAAGTTGGACTATCAGTGATATTGTTTTGTGCTTTATTATATCAATTGCCCAGCTATCTTCTCTTTAGTGAGTTTAGACCATGTGGCCAAATTTGCCTGCATAATTATTTTTTTCACTTATAATGCTCAAACCCAATAATTTAATTCAGAACCTTATTTCAACTGTGGAATTTTATAATTTTAAAAAAATTCTATTTGATCTCTGTATCATGTTCCATTTAAAGCTCTCACTCAGAAAATTATTGAATTAAAAGTATTGTATGATGTTAACAAAAGTATCAAAGTATCTCTTAGAACAGATTGAGAGGGGTATAAACTAATGCCATAAGGAACATTCTTCATTACCTGATATGACATTCTACTCAAAATAAGACACAGCATTACTCTGGATGAATTCTTACTGCAAGTGCAATGCTTGTGGTTAGACTCATGAGTTTCAGAAAGAGGCTTCCTCCCTACCTCTGTGCATGAAAATTAGCTGTTCTAAAGGTTGGTTATCATTACTGCTAGTCTTCCAGTTACATCTGTTTTACATATACAGGTAACATGGTCTACTTATTTCTCTTTGATATTCTTTCCTGTACACATTCAAGTATAATTTTATATGCTCCTATAGATATACGGCAATGTTCCTGTTCACACTGTGTCTCCTCATGACACTCTTTCAGTGACGCCAGGAAAAGTGTTTGTGCAGATGTATGGTAATCTGGAATGGGAAACTGAACTGGCAGAAGAGCAGTCAATAGGAAAAATACAAGTGTTGGGGAAAGAGAAAGAAGAATGAAAAAGTGTTTAGATAGGAAATGCTTTATCACTTCAGCAGGAATTTAATAGTGAACTGTAATCTTAACCTCATCATTATAATACAATGAAAGTTTACACTCAGATGACTGTTTATTCTGATTCTTGCCAGCCTTTGTAAAATTCAGTGCATTTGAAGTGAAAGACCCTCATAGAAGTGCATGGTATCATATGCTATAGCAGAATTTTAGATCCTAGAGAATATTTAGTTGTGAAAACACTGGTGGCTCTGGATCAACTAATGGATAAACAGAAGTTTCATTAAAAATATCCTGAATTCAACAAAATGCATTTTGCCTTAAATTTCAAAACCATTTTTTTTTTTATAATGAGGTGCCATTAAGGTTAAATACAGGAAAGCATTTTACTACCAAAGCTGTTTGCTTTCTCATTTGTCCAATAGGCAATGCTTCAATATTTACTACATGGATGTACCCATTTAATTGCAAAAGAATCACTGTTCTGCTGTCACATGATGTGCATGTTGCAGCTTTAATTGGAGAAAATTGCAATGAGTTGGATAGGTAATAGCTCTATTTAATACTAGGATGAGTTTAAAATTCTTTGTGGGCTGGAGAGCTGGGCACAGAGAAACCTGAGGGTCATCAAGGACAAGTGCAGGTCCTGCACCTGAGAAGGAAAAACTCCAAGTACCAGCACGGGTTAGGGGCTGACCTACTGGAGAGCAGTTCTGTGGAGAAAGAACTGGGATTCTTGGTGGATAACAAGCTGACCATGAGTCAGCAGTGTGTCCTTGCTGCCAGGAGAGCAAATGATATGCTGGGGTGCATCAGGGCAAGTGTGGCCAACAGGTCGAGGAAAGTGAGCCTACCCCTCTGCTCAGCCCTAGTGAGGCCAAATCTGCTGGGTGCAGTTCTGGGCCCCTCAGTACAAGAAAGACGAGCTACTGGAGAGTGTCCATCAGAGATGATTTGGGGTCTGGAGTATCTCTTATGAGGAGAGATTGTGGGAGCTGGACCTGTTTAATCTGGAGCAGAGAAGGCTGAAAGGGAATCTCATTAATCTATAAATATCTCAGAGGCAGGTGCCAAGAGGGTGGCACTCAGTGACAGCATGAGGAGCAATTGTCACGAACTAAAACACAACATTCTCCTCAAAATGAGGGAGAACTTTGCACTGAGGGAGGCAGAGCAATGGAGGAGGCTGCCCAGGGAGGTAATTGATTCTCACTCCTTGGAGACATTCAAAACCCACCCGGATGTGTTTCTGTGTAACCTACTCTAGGTGACCCTGCCTTGGCAGAGGGGTTAGACCAGGTGAACTCCAAAGTTCCTTTCCAGCTCTAACAATTTTGTGGTTCTGTGGGTAGGTGGTTGGCCTTTTTTTGTTTTGGGTTCAGTAGGCATTGAGACTAACTGTACCTGATTCCTATATTTATGATTGCTTTTCTGTTCTTCTGTACATTTTGAGACACAGGCACTGAAATAAGATTCTCCACTTTCAGTAAGCCATTATCACACAGTGTAAATTCTACAGCTCTATTTACTGACAGTTTCAACATTGCTTTCTAATTCCATCTTTCAGCCAAAGAATGGCTGTAACATATTAGCATTGACTTCTAACTTGTTAGCCTCAGAGGAATACTTCAAAACATAGACACTACTAAGAATTGACATTTACAATTTCAACAGTTCAAAGCTAAAAATAGGGTTCCCATTTCTTGCAACAAGGTAAATAATACTTAAATCCAAAATTCTTTTATATTCTTAAGTTATATCAAGAATTTTCAAGGTTTAAAACTTAAGAAAACTTCTGAATTATGTTAAACTCTTCGAGTTTTAATACTTAATGTAAAAAATACTGCCTGTAGATTATGAAGAGAAGCACAAAAGTGAGCTCTGTTCTGTTTCTTCACCCTTCTCCCTTCAGTCCTTTCAGTGATAGTAAGCAGAAGTCAGCCTTTGGATGAAGTTTGCAGGATGAAAGAAGGGAGAAAAACCATGTAATAATTTTTTAAAATGATGTTTGTGCTTCTCTAATTCTGTTACTCTACTCTCTGTGAAATAAAACTGGGTTGCGTTGCATATTTAGGAAAAACAGAAAGGCTATTGATGTACCATATCAGCTACATTAAAAAGAAAAAACAACAACAAAAACAAACCAGATAGGAAGTAAACAACCAAAAGCCAACCAAACACAAAAACCACTGAAGAATTCTCCCCTACCCCAAAATTATGACTAAAAAGTTGTTGTAATTCCAGCAGGTTTTTTCTGTCTTTGTGTTCTGAAATAAACTGGTTTAGAGACCACGGCTAAAAGTATATTTTCACAGAAATCGAGGGGAATTTTCTTGGCTCCAAGGAAGCCAAGATTTCACCCTATGCATCTAAAATAACCCCAAAAATATATGGAGCGCTGTGTTATAGGCACTTTAAAAGAAATCTCCAAAACACTGCAGTAAAATGACTGTTCTGAAAACATTTGTATGCATTTTAGTGAAGTAGCTCCTAGAGTCCTTATCACCCTATTTACACTGCCCGTAGCCACAGCTGTTTCCAGAATTACTTCTTGAGCATTTATTTGAATACTAATTTATTATTTTCAATAAGAAAAATCTGCACAGGACATTTATGATGGGTGGACACAGTTAGAGATTAAAATTAGCCTCTTCAGTGGGTACAGTGCAGACAGGGAGAGGCAGAAAAAATGTATTCATCACTAGGCTGGGGCTTTAATCAGTAGACAGTATTGTTGGTTTTGCTGCATATTTCAACCTATACATGGAAGTAACACTTGAAAAAGACAACAAAAATAGTTGAGGAATATCAGGTTTATGCTTGTCCTTACTTATTTTTCTTTGGACCTGCTAAATATACTCCTAGGTTCGTTTTTGAGACCAGATGCAATAGGTTGTGTAAAACTATCTTGAAATAGAGAGAGCTGCAGAACCTAAGAGTATCAGAATCTGGCCCACTGTAAGTAATGTTTGATAAATCTCCAAATCTTTCTATACAGCCATCTCAGTAGCCAGATGTTGATTGTGTACACATTGTTTTGTGTTGCTTGCATAAACATTATAATCACATATAGACAACAGCAGAGCTACAATATTTAGAAAACATTTTTCACACCTCCTTATTAAGCAAGACTATGAAAATTATGACTCATCACTGCACCATTGTTTTTGCCTGTTTTCTTGTGCTGGTTGAATAGTCATAGACAGCTGGTATTAATACAATAGGTAGTGCTTAGGGAATTAATGGGTGATGTATAATACACCACAAAGGTATCTGTCATCTGAAACAATAAGCACAATGATGTAAGATGTATATATTTGAAGATTGTGCTCAGATGAAATTTTCTCAAGCACAAAGACATACCTTGACTGCGATGCAAAATTAGTTTTTAACAATTGCAAGAAGTCTGCCAAAAACTGCTTTTATTTTATTTGTGATCCTGAGAGCATTTAAGCTACTAGAAGCAGCATATACGTGCTCCTTTTCTCTTTGCTCCTATCAAAACAACACTAGAACGCTTATGCTCCAGGGAGATTTGTATAGAATCTGACGCTTGTATCAGCTCTGAAAAAAACAACAAAATTACAGTCTGAGGTGATGCAAATGATATCCTTGGTGCATCTTCCCCATGCTCCTGTGAGGCTCTTGACAGCTGATGGTTGGATTAAACAAAAAGACCAGTAACTTATGACTATTAGCTCAAAGCAATCATCTCTCATTATTTCAATTACATGGGTAAATGCATGCAATCATGTATCAAATCACTTTTCCCTTTTGAAGAGCTTCTTTTCAGGGTAGGATTTCTGCCAGAAAAAATGTGCAAATATTTACACTGGTTTTTCATCCAACTGCACCTTTGTTTGGCAAAACCACCCTATGGCTACAATTCTGAGTGATATTTTGAAAAAGGAAGAAGAAAAAAAAAGGGGAGAATTGGAAATAGTATACAGGTTTGGTGACTCATTAGCAGTCTGTAAAGCAGGCACCTTCCCTTACTTATTGCTACCTGACCTGTCAGGATGAATGTGGCTCCTATTCCCTAAATCACACTACCTGTGAATAGCGCTCTGCTGGCCAATTCAAGGCTCTTTAGGCAACTATGATTGATGACTCAGTGACTAGGAGAAAATTGCCTTCAATGAATTATTCATCGAGCTATCTCTTTGCTGCTAAAGTAGCTGACAGGAAAGTTCTGACACTGCCTAAGCACAATTCACTTACAAATCAGTTACAAGGAAATATTAAAAATAGCTCAGTTACAGCATACCAGCACAGTATCAAGTGGGGGCTTTTTGCTGTCTACATTTAACATCACAGCGAACATGATCACTTCTTCCCACATAACTATTGTACTAATGGCAAAAAAAGCAGTTATTAAATTGAAAGCAATGCCATTTGTGTTGGCTATGAAACAATGCACTGTGTTTAGTGAGACAGATCACTAAATTTAAGGTAGACAGCAAATTAGACGTGCAGAAATGTTTAATAATTTTCTTATTAATGTAAACAAATGCTAATTATTTGTTTAGAACTCTTGCATTATTACACAAGAAACCATGAGTAACGAAGGGAATGGACTGCTAGTCATATCTAGGATTAATTCTTTTTCCTCTCTAATGATACTTTCTGGAAAATGCCATTTGAGAAGCTCCACAAAGGTTTAAAAATGCTGTGGTTCAGAAGACTTAGTACAGAAATTGAACAGTATTAGCACTTTGCTTAGTATCTCTAAAAGTATGCAATTTTCCTTGTTATTGGGAATTATTTATTTTTTGCTATAATCAGTTTCCTGAAATATGCTGTATCAAAAAGGACAAGGTCTAATTTTAATATATACTTCAATATTTCTGTTTAGTTTATGACTGCTGGCAGACTATTCTGGTATGCATGACTAGAAGTCATTGGTTGATGGAAGCTGTACTGTTTGTAAATATTATAAAACAAATAGACTAATTGCTTTTATTATATAGCAGTTTATTTAGAGTTGCTATTTCTGCAGCGGATTTTTCTGTGTGGCTTTCACAATGACTGAGTGCAATATGCATAGGTATAATTATTTTGTGTTACTATTTTACTTATACATTAAGCAGATGAAATCAGTTGGTCCAATGATCTCCGCAAATGTTTTTCAGTTAAGAAGGGGAGCAGATTAGGCCTAGACCTGCTATGCAATCTATATCAGGAACTATTTTAAAATGCATTTTATTTGATACAGCAAACCTATTATGAAATCAGCCTTTTTACTGAGGCTTTTTATACAAAGATATTTTTATTGGTTTATGCAGCTTAGGTAATTTGATAATTGCAAAATACAGTGCCTACAGAAGCACATTGGTAAGTTTGATCTTTACCATGCCTGAGACTATGAAATGTATTGGGTAAAAGAAATAAAACCATGCAAATAATATAATTTTGGTTTGAGACATCTCAAACTGGCAACATAAGGAATGGAATCCATCTATGGTAGTCATTCTTATAAGACCCTATCTGCAAAAGTAAGGCATTAAAAAAGTTATTATTTTTGCTATTTAAGAAGCATCAAACAAACCAAAACATTTCAATATGAGAAATCATTTACCTCTTCATCACAGGCATTCCACAGCAAAACACCTTCTGATGCATCTTATGGAATCCTCTTTGAAGTCAACAACCTTACTGTTATTAGCAATTTTCTGGCAAGACGTGGATTTCTGCTATGTTTGAAAAAGAAGCATTTATTTGCCTTACAGGTTTTCCTGTGATATTCATCATCACCCTACCTTAGTATTACATGGCCACAACTGAACCTACTCTTCTCATGGCTTTTTTGAGATATTATGATCTCTTTTAATGGAAATAAATCTAAAGGCACAGACTTGCAAGCAGTTTTGGGTGTCTCTTTACCGAGAGTGGTAGTTCCATTGAGCATATTTAATTTGTTAGAAATGCTCTTGCAGAGGAAATATACATAAAAGACTAATACATTGTTAGTTCATTTAAAAGCCCATTAAATTCAGCTATGGATGCTGTTTCCTTCAGTGAGATTTCCTTAATACCTTGCCCAAATTCAAAACCTAAACCCAGTCTAAATTATATTTATTCCAGTTCAGCATCTTAAGTTTTTACTACATACATATAAATATAATATTTTTCAGTTTACACAATATTGATAATCAACAAGTATATTTCTTTCAGAAACAGTGATGGTTCTGGCCTCTACCATGCCAGAAAATGTCAAATATATTTGATGAAAGTATTAGAAGCCCACAAATAATACTAATTTTATTTTCAGACATCTTGAACTAAACATTTTAAAATAGAAAGATGTTTGTGCCAGGAAATTACATTTCTGGAGAAAGCACTTATCATAGCAATAGTCTGCTGAAGATTACTAAAAAATGGGTGCCAGACTAATAATAAGTAAAACTATATTGAGTTAATATTCCATAGGTATTTATCGGTTTTGCAATTTAGAACTATGAGAGGTTTTTTTGACATTCAGTTATTGTCTTCCAGGTAAAAGCTTGTTCATGGACAATCATGAAAGTGTTTGAAAATTAAATGAATACTGTATTTCTAAAAGGTATATTTTTTGAATGATGTCTTTTGATGTTTTCTTCCTATTATAGGAGTTTGTGTGACCTTCATTGAATAAAATCAAATAATTTCTCTTTAAGAGTCACAACCTTTGGAGCTTATAAGGGGTTTTGCTGTATCCCGGAGCACTTTCTCTGGCCTTATATTTACACTATTCTGAGCTCTGTTGTCCAAGAAGTAGAAATTATATTGGTGCAAATGTGGTAAAATAGCAATCCAATTAGCACTATACTCATTTTAACACATATGCAATATGTAACAAAAATCTAAAAGTTGTTTGTAACTGTGAAAAACCTTCTTGGTACTCAGTACTTCCTAGTGTAAGCTTTTTTCAGGACAATTAACCTTAGCATATAGAGCAGCAGCTCTGAAAATAAATACACTGGAAAACACAGAAGAAAGACATCATGGTTAATGCAAATTAATGTAATCATAGATTCAGAAAAAATAAACTACTCCAGTGCCACAGTTTATTTAGTTTTGTTACTTGACAGTCTTAACCTTTCTTTCTATTCTGGTGATTCATATTTATCATCTCCTTTATTGTGAAATGATTTTACCAAAATATATTTATATTATTCCATCTTTTCTCCTTTTTTGATTGATTCCTGAAGCAAAAAAGCCCCAAACAAAATCAAGAATGGATTTATTTCACAATTATGCTTGCTCAATGCACTATGATTTTTTTATTGTGACTGAAGTCTTTTTCCAAGGATCTGTGTGCTACAGACAGATTTTTTTTACCAGAGCAAATTCAAGTGCAGCTTTAGCCTTTCGTACTCAGTCTCCATTGACCTGTCAGAGACATCACAGTGATTGACTGCCCTGGCAGATGTGCCGCTATAACGGGTAACTTGATCATCCAGACCCATCTGTCTCTCAGTCCTCTTTAATTCACACTTTCAAAATTATTAGAGATTAGGGAGGGGTCGGATTCTTTGTTGTGATTCTTTTTAAATGTAGGATATCTGTATTTCACAAAAGGTTACCCTCGGTAAATGAATGGTGATGTACAGTACTTGAGCCATATCCTACTAAGGGGAGCTTGCTAGCATTGTTCAGTGTCAGTGTTTCAGATCTGGGTTAACTATATCCAGAGAATTTAAAAACTTGCTTGTATGATGTCTAAAATTAAGGATAGTTTTTTAGAACCACAGTGGTAATAATAGAATGATGTTTCAAAGATATCAGTTCCAATGTGAGACAGATGGGCTGTTTAACTGCGCTTAGTGAGAGGAGAGGATCTGATTCAGTGGGAGTATTTTCACGTCTTCTCTTCAGTGCCCGCAGCCTGGCAAATGTTGTGACATCATTAAGCTGAACTGCTGATTTTAGATGGGTCTGGAACAAGAACGGGCAGGGGTAACTCAAGCTTCCTGCTGAAATGTAGTTAACTAATTTACTCGTGTCACTATTTCTGATAATTACTTTTCACCAAAATATTTTGCTGTGCTTGTGTGTAGAGGATTTCATTCCACAAGTCAACACCCTAAGTGTTGTAGCCTCACAGGATCTATCAACAGCTTCTATTAAGAGAGAATATAATCTTGGTGAGAGCAGTGGCTAACACTTCTCTTTTCTATTTCTCAGTAAAGTCTACTGCATACTCACTATCAAGGGATGTACATTGGCACAGATGACATAGTTCACAATATAAGGGGAAGTAACATACTGAAGCAAGCAAAACAAGGTAAAATGAATGACAACTGACAAAAAAGCAAGTGAACTCAAAATATTTTTTTTCAAATGAGAGGAATAAAAATATGTTAAGTGTGTACATAAGCAATGGCACATGCAGAATAAAAAGAGATAAATAGTGGGGGGAGGGGTAGAGGACTAAGGAATATGCTAAACCAGAAAAGACCTCTCAGGTGCATATTGGCAAAGCTATTGGAGCATACCAGAAACTGAGGTGATGTTGGGAGCCACAGCAAAATTAAAGCTTCATTCCTTCCTGAAAATTACGCTCAGCATCCTGGACCTACAACTTTAGCAGGATCTAAGACACTCAGCCTGTGTTTGTCATTTCATTAATAAATTTCAATGACTAAATGAGACCAGTGAGTTTTTTATGAAGGAATCTATAATTATGATCTAATTGTTTTGGTTTTTGGAATGGGAAAAAATCAGAAAAATATTCACTTTGACTATGTTACATGATATGTGTGGAGGGTTTCTGGTGTACAGTCCTTCGTTCCAAAGCCAGCAAACCAGGTAGCATGACAGTCATCACCTTGTCATGATTCATGGAACAGAGCACTGGAGCAATCCAACACACAGCTGAATACAGACAGCTGAGCGTTGGCACAGGCAAGGGAAAGGTGTAAAGGACTCACAGGAGATTACTCTGTGGATTAACCAGTTTTTTTTTTTTTCAAATGCACACCTGTGCAAGAATGGCACAACCTGTTCTAAATGGAATTATGACTGTAGTGTGGGAAACGAAAATGCCAACCTCACTTCTTGGGTTTTCGGGCTGGAGATCAGGTGAAGATTTGAAGAAATGAGTTTTGAGTAGAGAAAATTGCTGTGGATGCTTTGTGACAGAGTTGCCTGGCTGTGCCTCTGTATGGTTGCAAGCCAAGGTAGGCTTCTTCCAAGAAAGCTGCTGCTTTATTTAATGTACATCTTAAGAATTTCTGGGTAAGTAATATTGATATTGCATTGATGTGTTACAGGCATCTTCGATGTCACTCTTGAATAATACTTTATGAAGATTTTAGATAACTTATTAAATGGGTTCTTTGTGCAATGATCTTTAAATAACAGGCATGGAATTCTAAAAAGCAAACCTATTTATTGACATATCAAGTGAAATGTACTTTCTTCTGGATGATTTTTTTTCTCAAGTGGCAAGAAAGTTATCTAGAGACTTAACGTTGGGACCTCATGGCAATCAGCATTCTTGAAATAGTAGGCTATAAGTCACATCCAAATAAAATCTGTTTATAACTAGGTATTGACTCTGAAAGTTCAGAACTTGAACTGAGTTTTTATGATCCCCTCCTAACTTAACAGTAAATGCGTTAAAATATGCATATACAGTGTGGAAAATATGTGTAGGTATGTAGTCTTTGTACAGTGCTGAGAAATTAATGAGATACTCGTGCAGGTAAGATGTCCTATAAAAATAATAGGCCTGTGACTGTTTAAAAAATATTAAATCTGTAAAAACATTTCATGGCCACAAAATCTAATCAAATGATAGTGAAATGTACTTAATCTACTTTACATTACTCTAGAAAGTATCTGTCCCAGTGTATCTTTCACTGCGAGGTGCCAGTCATTCAAAATGAATAATCTTGTTTATGCATTTGGTCCAGTGAGGTGCAGACTCACAGAACTGTCTTTTGAGATTCAAACAGTAAAAATAAGTCTCTAGAAATGCTGTTCTGCATGTGATAAACCACAAGATAATAGGCCTGGAAAAAACTGTAGAATGGGTTTGAATTATAAGAGAGTGGAAGTACATCCATTTAAATAATAGAACTAAAGATGTGATTTGTGGTAAGACAATCTCAAGATTTCCTCAGCTCTTTGATAAATCTGCTTTTGGTATAAAGGAGAAAATTCATTCTTTAGCACCATGATTTGGTCTTATGTGTTAATCTAGCATAACGAATAACATAGATTCTATGCTCTATTAGAGCAGATACCAGAAGATACCTGAAAGATCGATGAGAGTTGACAATGCAAAGCTAAGAATGAGTTTTGAACCAACACGTTTCCCTGCTATAGGGCCCTCATACATCAACTGAGGGAAAACTGTCTAAGCAGATTGAAAGCATCAGTCTCCTTCTTCACTTAAAATGTTTGCAGAATAAATTAAGCTTTTTCTTTGTTCCATCTTTGTGCACACCAGAATATACATCATCTATGTAAACCAGAAATAATTTTTTACTGTATTGTGACATTTTATGGGGATTTTTTTCTGCTTATGTTTTCCCTTGCAATTCTAACAATTCCCAGAGTTAATGTAAATACACCTAGGCTGAAGTTTTTCTATGGTAGTTTAGATTTAACTTGAAATATATAAGGAGGACTTGAATCAAGGAATTAGAACTCACAAGTTAGCAGTCCAACAGCTTGCTTAGTTCAGTTTTCTTATAGTTTTCTCTTCTCAAAGCTTCAGTGGAAAGGATAGAAAGTGACACTCCTACACTTAAGCCATTCTGTAGGCCATCTCCTTGAAAAAAAAGGAAATGTAGGATTAGTCACCCATAGGCAATGGAGGAAAAGAAATCTCTTGCTTGTATTTCAAAGGAAAGAAAATTATATAAAAGAGGGATACCATTTTGTCTTTTAGAAGATTGTTGCAGATGCATTGCACTTTGTGAGGATTATGGTTTTTGGTGATGTAACAAGACTTGGAGGATTAGCTGTTGAATAACTTTCAGGCACGTGGGTGATGGAATGCCTGATTTATAGCACCGACTTTCATTTTGGCAGAAGTCAAGTGCTATCCTCACAAAAATATGAATCGATACCTAGACAGGTATGAATAAGTACCTCAAGAACTTTGAAGGTAAAATAAGAGGAATCCTCCAGAGGTCAAAACAAATAACCAACTTTAGTTGTAGACACTTGCAAGTGAAGGTCCCTACTTCACATAAGAACTTGCTAATTTTGTATCTGGCCCTACTATCACTGCAGGAGATGCCCTCTACCTAATACTAGATTTCTATACCTAACAATGGCATACAGCATAGCTCATGAGATAAGAAAGACCCTTAAAGCAGTCACTGGGCAATTGAAAAAGTGAAGGTGATCATCAAATACTGCCTTTCCCTGGGACCACAAATTTTAGACTGTGCTAGCCTTCAGTCAACATTCTCCCCATCAGTCCTCAGAGCTAAACCATTTCCCAGAGTTGTGTCATGAAGTCCTGCATTTAACAAAAGAGGAAAGTGGGCAGATATTTCTTTCAAAAAGGATCAAGGGGCTATCCATATGTGTAGTCTTTTAGAATTTAGACCACTCACGCATATAGGACATATATGTTCAGTTTTGTTTGTTTCAGTTTTTGACTGAAATAACCCAACAGAATATATTGATTTTTTTTCTTGTGGGAGGTTATAGGCACTTTGCATCACTACACATGTGTTTTGGGGTACATTTTCATTTTCTGTAAAACTTTTCCATTAAAGTTGTAATAGTTGTTGAATTGGAGAACAAAACAAAAATACGAATAAACATAGACATCAGTTACCTAAAGGGGAGGCTGCTTGCCTATGGTAAATAAATTTAGATTGTCTTTGCCATTAGGCACTTTTAAAGCTTTTTTTTTTTTTTTGGCATTTACTCGAAAGTACAAGCTTTTAGAGAGCTTTGCTACCAAAATTTTTGATACATTTCAGGTGCCCATAGACTGCTCTAAAATGGGAATTTTTGAAAAATTCAAGTTTGTAAACTATTAGTTACACTCCTCTTATCTGAACTTACATTCTCTTATACAAACACCTCTAGATTATAATGACAGTCCTACATGTCAATTGGTATGTAAAACCTTGGATTTCAGTGAAACTATAGCATGGAAGATTTTTAATCTTTGGAATTTGAGATGTGCTTGACAAAGTATCTTGATTAAAAAAAAAAGAAAATAACAACAAGAATAAGCCAAATCAGCAACACAACCAGCTTTCTAGTTAGCAAGTTATGCTTAGTATTTTTCCAAAAGACCTCTTCTGAAGAATGTTTGGCTCTTTCAAAGTGTGTTTTCTTCTGTTTTCTGAAAGATAGCTATAGGTCTATGCATATTTTATCTCTGCCCTTTTACTGCTATTTCTAGCTAATTATGCCAATACAAGAAGCCTAAAGCAAATATGATTTTAGCAGTTTATTATATGAAAAATATCTTGCCCTTAGTGTATACTAACAAGATTTGTTCATGCAATTATTATTAGCAAGGACTCCACCTACTGGTTCAAATTATGCCAGGCAAGTATTCACAAAACTAGCTCATGTTCTAATAAGAGCTTTGCTGCCTAAAGGTGCAATCATTCTGGTCCTCAGTACTTTTAGTATTTATACATCTTCTGTGGAAGCAATCAGGTATACCTAAACCTTTATTCTGCTCTTCAAATTCATTAGCAGAATTCACACAATTTACTTACAGATGATAACCCTAACTAATATTTCCCAACCTTAGCTGTGAAAATCAATTGAATGTGTGCCAATAAAACCAAAAAGGTCCAAAATCCATGGGACGTTTTTCTTTTGGTATTCCCTACATATATTATATCTATAAATGAATTTATAGAGAAAGATTTTAAAACCCCATTAATAAAAATGCAGCCTGGCATAGAGAAAGGAAGCACTGAAAAACATGTAAATGGTGATTAAGCTCCTAATTCTTCACCTTCACAACCTTGAAAAGGCAGTAGAGGAAAAAATACTGTGACAGAGTGGTTAGCTTTTTTACAGAATTAAGATGAAATAAAGCAGTTTTTGTAAATTAGGCTTCTTTTTTAAGATATACACACACACGCACATACATGTGTCAGCAAGCCATCTCTATTTATTTTTCAGTACAACTTGTTATGCAATTATTTGCATATAATGTACATAATGGCTGGATATTATTACTTTCACACACACATTTCCCACTGAAATCTATGGGACATTTACGTATTCAGGGAACGCACAATTGCTTCTATTCATGTATAGTCTAATACAGCAAATGATACAGACTCATGGATGAAAATCAGATTAGGTATGGATGCAGAAGCCAGAGCTGCACCAAAATAGCATTGCTTTAAGAAATTATCTTACAAGAAGGTACGTTATTTTTCCAGACATAAACATACTGCAGTGTATAGGTTTCTTAAATAATCATTTGAATTTTGTTACCAATTTTCCATCAAGTACACTATTAATAATGAGGCTTCTTAATTATGTTCATTTTTATTGATACGATGAGCTTTTCTGCTACCAGCAACTTTATGTAGTGTTAACTGAAACAAAAAGTGAAACAACATGGTACCATGTGACCGGAAAGTCATTTACAAAGGTCCAGTGATTGTCTTTCCTGGCCATGCCAGCCGCTGCTTTTCAATACTGCATAGAAGCCTGACAGAATAGTACACACGTCAATATCAATAAATGCAGTTGTGGATGGAGTCAGTCTTTACAGGAAAGAGTTGTAACACAAGGAAGAAAAAAGTAGCCCACTAAATAAACACAAAACAAAGAATGTGGAAACACAGCACAAATCTACCCAACAAAATTTACCTGACCCTTTAAAGCTCACCAAAACATGACAGAAGGTCCTCTTGATAGTCTGTATCATATATATGTTCTGAGACTGTGTTGCCCATATGTTCAATAAAACTGTTGAATCTCAAAGTTATAATAATTTGCAATGAGGTGCCAGAACCAATTATTAAATATCATATGATCCAGCAGAGATGAAATAAAAATATACAGGGTCGATTTTACTGGCTCTGACTGCTGTGAAGATTATAAAATACTTAGAATTGCAGTTTAACTTAAGGGGAGTCTTAAACACTTCCTTATGCTTGAATTTTGCTCACAGCAGAATATCAGAAGCCAAATGCAGATGGTACATTTTCCTAGGTACAAAGAGAAGACTGCCCTTATCGTTATTGATTTGAATATCAATTTAGTAAAAAAAGATATGCTATTATGATATCCTTTAATAGTGTAAACCTTTGTTCAAAAGAGCAAGTGACAGCCAAAAGTACAATTCAAGTGAGAAAAAAGGTACAGTGTGATTAGATCAGTGAATGATACCATCTCAGCCAAATAGCTGCCTATAGTGTGGAAAAAGAAGACATTTAGGACTAAGTGTAAACAGTCATTATTTATTTACCATGACATCTCTTAAACATGAATGAGTGAATGTTTTAAATACTAGTTTCCATCTTTTAGCCAAGGTCAGCTGTTTCACACCGGTCTGTGCTTTTCCTCAAGCTGTAAAACCTAGAGGTTGACCTGAGATGTTTATATTATTTTTAATTGTCATTAAATACGAGGGAGGAGTTTAGTGAAATGATTATTTGTTATGTTCTCAAAAAACCCACAAGAAAATGCTTTCAAATCAACTACAAAGCATCTCCCTGTTCTGGGTGTCTAAGAATTAATTCTTGTATTATACAATAGGACAAAAGAAGTTTAAATTTTGGCAGTGAATGCAAACCTGATCTTAATGTATTATGGCTGCAAGTACCAAAATGTTACTGCTATAGGGAAAAAAAAGTATTTCTGCCCTCAGTTATTGGAGCATTGCAAGAATAGGACCATGTTTGTCTATGTATGTTTACAGCACCTGTCAGCCGATACACGAGAAACAAGAAGAGTAATGTAAACTGATCCCCGCCTTTTGCTGAATATTTAATGCAGTCTACTGGAAAAAAAAGCACAAACATTCTACTTTTCCAAAGCCTGTCTTCCTTGCCCTCTTCTAATTTTCTCTGGCGAGGGATGGGTTTCAAACTTGGTTGGTGCTAGTGCCCATTTGCTTCTAGATCTTTACTTTTCAGTCTTGGCTTTCTTCCTGTCTCCTGAAACTAAATTTACTTCATTTTAGCCACCTCACAGCAGACTTGTGTGTATATATTTTCAAGGAAATCTGATTGTCTGTATAGATTTTTAAATCAGCTTTCAGATCAAGTTCAGAAATTTGTAAACTGTTGTGTTGCGTCAGGCAATAGTGGAACACAGACCTCAGATGCACATCACCCAGTACTATAAAGTGATCTTTAAATGAGACAACTAGAGTATAAGTAGATTAAAGTGGCCAATAATGGGAAAACAAGTGCCCATTCCAACTGCAATTGTAAGACATTTAAGCCTCAGGAAGTTGCATTATATATTTTATTAAATTGAGGGTATATTCACACTTATTGTGGCTTGAAATTTGAACCAGTATTTTCTGTCTTTGGTTACCTTACTTTAGGATTCCTTAATGGACTGAAGATGTAATGCATAATATCATGTTAATGCTTTAAGTTTTCAAGTTAGTTTCTCAAAAGTCGTAATTTAATTTAAATTGACAACTCTACCATAAACTACTGTTCTCTCATAGCAAACAGTATCTGACCTAAAATGCATGTAACAAGACCCTAAGATTCTAACAAAATCCCACTTCTTTGTCAGTTTAACCTTGTTTACAACAGAAAACATCTAATTGTGAGCAGAGATACCAGTTAGCAGTATGTAAAACATTAGCTTTCAACACGATTTAAATCCTATTTATATTCAGTCTGCTGTTTTTCCAATAATCAAGACAGAATGGAAATAGTACCAAGCATCCCATTGATGTACAAAGAATGAATTTGTCCATATTCCAACGGAGTCTTTTTTCAAAAAGTCTCTTTAATGTTACCTGTTAATATAGGAAAATAGAAAATATGAGCCATGCCAAACAAAATAAACAGTGCAAGGGAAAATCACTATAAGAATTACATATAGCATGCTATGTAAAAATTAAACCTTGTGATTTCTAAGAGGCTAAAGGTTTGGTTAATCAAAGGAAATGCAAGAGGTGTGGCCTTTGCATCTCTTATTCAAAGAGTCATGGATTTCTTTGCCAGTTTCAAGACCAACGTCTCTGTGAGTGTTGGATTCATTCTCTGATATGACTCAGAAGCTGTATAGCCTGGTCAGCTGCCTGTGGAGAAGTCACTGCAGGTAGTTCCAGATGGAAGATATAAAAATAATTATTTCCTCTTAGTGCTGGTTGATTTAACAGCTCCATATTTCCACCTTCCCGAATCTTGGAATATTGGCCCCGAAACTTCAGAATCACATTTTATGCTAAGATGCTTATGCCAGTTTTGAGAGGAGGACCCTTTATCCACTGTAATTTTAGTGTATTTTTATCAAAAGTAATCTGTTATTTCCTTTATGCAGAACTGTCCTAAGGTAATCTGTATATTGCTGAAAAACACTGTAATTAAAAAAAAAATGAATTCTTACACAATGCCACCAAGTTTTAGGTTCTAGAGATGAATATATAGTCTCCACAAATTGTAAAGACTGCCACTTATAGGAAGAATTGGCTTCTTTGAATGTCAGAAGTACTGTTTCTCACAGGACTAATATAAGCTTGTTTTTGCAAAACCATTGTGTTTGTGATTTAATTTAGTCATAAAATTTGGTAGGAGTTTGAGGAGCTATTGGATTAAGAGTTGTAAAGGATGACTATTGAATTAAAACCATGAAAAAAGTGGCAGAACTCATGATATTCAGGTTTTGTCTTGGGTTCTATCACATACCAATATTGTGTTTTCCCCTGTCAGTTTGGTGTTTTTCAGGAGTTTGTCCTCTGTCAATCAAAAGGGTTACAGATTCATGATGTGCCAGGAAGCGTTGCATGTGTTAGTTTTATGTGCATTCCTGTGTCCATACACATATTCAAACACACAAATGCATGTATAAAGTAATTTCTAAATGCTTTGGAGTTATTTTAAATGTCCATAAAAATACCTGTTTGCCTGTTGTTTCTGTTAATAGCAGAAAAATGTGTGCTATATTCAGCATAGTTCAAGAAAAAGGTAAAGGTGAAAAAAGTTTGCAAGTCTTCTACATAGACTGATAGGGAATAATTTACAATATTGACCTTATATACTTACTGATATATAGGACTTGTCCTGATTAATGGTATTTTTCTTCATCTTCCCAGTGAACATTCATGACTTATGGCTCATTACACTGCTGAAATATGGTGCAAATCCCTGTATGTGAGTGACTTTTAGTTGTAATAAGATAGAAAACATTATTCCCAGATGTCAGAGGCAGGAATGAGTGATTCACTGTAGTGTGGAAAAGGAAGCAGAAGACTGATGCACTGCTGTACAAGTTTAGGTTATTTAGATTTGGTGGCAGATTTCGGTTGCTACCTTCCCATACAGTCAACAAAGTGTCAGAAAGCAGCTCAGGGTACCTAGCAACCTCTGTCTTTTAGCTCTGTAGGAGTTCTTTGATGAAGACAACTTAATGTGATGCCCTCCAACAAAAAGAGCCTGAAAGATGTTGAGATGCTCCACTATTTCAGAAAATATACACATGATGCTCGGTTTTTGTAGAGGCAGAGGAGCAAAAAACTTGAATTAGGACTAACAAAAACTCCATGAGGTTCTTTGCCTTATGTAAGAGAATATTTTTAGTTTTTGAAATTCCCCAAGCCTTACATTATCTACCCTTCATTCTAGCTTAGATATCAGTGAGAAAAAGAATGCTCTTATGTGTCAGTGATGAAATGTGTTGACACTAAGAAATAATTAGAATAGGACTGATTCCATACCCATTGGAATCAATGAAAGGGCTGACTGATTCCTGTGTGTATTGGTTCATCCTTGCATTGTGTTTTCACTCTCTTTCAAGCCTTATTCTTCTGCATCCCTGTATTTTTTTGCTGGTAACAATCAATAACAGTAAAATAAGCATAGAGAACAAGTTTGGAACAACAAGTAAATGTGAATATAATATGCTAGAAGTAAATAAATGCTAACAGCATTAATTTTTTAAGATTAGAAGCTAGCCTATGAGAAGTATAAGGAAGGAACTGTGGATAAGGTCTCTGTGAGGGAATGTATTATGATTAAGATTTCTAGTCAATGGGAAAGAAACCTATATGCTGTAGATGACAGTTGCATTTCCTGTTGCTTATTTGAGCCATACATGTGTCAGACTCAAGCTTAACTTTGTACGTGATTACTTTGTTTGATGTTGGATCTATCATCTACAAGAAAGCACACTTTTTTTTTCCTTTCTGCTTGAAATTCTCTTTTCTGGAGTTCCTTCCTGACTCTAAATACTAAAGTTGAGTCAAAATTTTATAGGGAAATGTCTGTCATCGCTCTTCATTCCAGGCATTTAATTGGAACTGAAAATGGGGAATAAACAGAAGATTTGGGACCTTTCTCCACCTGCAAGGCAAAATATTACTATGAAATAACAAAGCTCTCTTTTTTGGGCTATCAGCTTCCTTATTAATGTTCCATTGAGATTATTGTTCAGTCAGGAATTAGGAAAAAATTCACAAAGCTGGTCTCCCAAACTTTTTTTAGTAGAAGACAAGGATAATTTGACATCCATCTTCAGCCTTGTTCTGACTCAGTTGTTGAAGAACCTACAGAAATATGACTCCAAAGAATGTTAGCTTTTAATTAGTCTTATTATTTCTCCAAACACTGACAATTGACGTAAGTTCTTTTGGAAAGTTTCTAGAAAAAGTAGGTAATTAAAATAGAGGTGGTGAACTCTAAATGGACAATCTATGTCACTATTACAATCTCTAATGATAGCTGACCAAAGCATTGGTTTTCTGTGGGACTGTAACCATATTATAAAAACTTATAAATTTCCATCTTGGTTCAAATTGTTTTCATTTACAACCAGGGATTTGTCTTCTGTTGAATTCTCTCCTTCACAGCTTCTATTAAATTTTATATGTATCAACCACAGAGAAATCCTTGAAGATACGAAATAAATTTCACATCATACTTTGAGTACTTTTCTCTCTAGCAATCTGTTTTGTAACATAGCACAAGCCGCATGCAAATGGAGCCAAAGCCAGACTGGTGTCCAGAATTAAATAGAAACCAAGACAGCATTCTGTCTTAATTTCCAACTATGGTCTCACAGGTGTGAAAATCAGTCAAAATTGCCCTATGAATGCTTGAAAAATGAATGGGGACGGTGGACCTGGAAGGGCTCACAAGAGATGTTGAATCCTTCTTGACTTTAGGCTACAGTCTTGTCAGTCTTCTCTCCATGGGCAGTTCAAAGTGCAAGTAACTCCTAGACCTTTGAAATTTACCTCACAGTTTTCAGAACACTAATATTTAGTTGTATGCTTCTGGAAGAAAAGTTGTAGTCAAAGACTATGGAAAAAATTATGTGCAGGTGGGCTGCCATAATTCAAGAATTTGACTTCATTTAGCACAGGAAGCTGAGGGTGTGAAAACATTAATGCTGACACACTATCCAGATGGCTAGTTTACCATGTGCAAGAAGACAGTACGGCAGTGATTTTGCTGGAGCCAAAAATTACACGTGGAGATGGAACAAACTTCAAAAAGTCAGTCTCTTAAATGTGCCATTATACAAATTAATCTAAACTGATATGTTCATCTATTGCCCTACTAAAATATTACTGGTAGGATATTACAGGCAAGCTGTTCTGAAAACAAAGATATTATCTTATTGCTATTTTTACGATGCCTGAGATGCTCCATCACAACCTTTTTTGTACATCCATTCTTCATAGTGTTGCATGAGAGTCAGTCTATGCACCTGAAATACATAGATGTGTATTAGAAAGAACACAGCAGGTGAAGGGAATATTAGCACATGTAAACAAGCTTTCTAAAGAAAAGGAAATGAGATACTTTTGGGGCAAGAGAAGGAATCCTAAAGGAACTTATAGATTCCTACAGTCATTCTGCTCAAACCTCATAAGGACTGGAAGTTCCAGTACTGAGCAAAATAATACTCTCTTTGCTCAGGAATTACTTTCTTATTCAAATGACTAGTTTAATTCAGTTCTTTCAAAAACTTAGAATTTTTATTCTGGCTCTACTAAATAATCATTGGATTAAAGCAAATTAACTTTGACAATATTGCCAGAATTGTTCTTAGAAAATTCTGAAACAGGAGAATTTAGGCTAGGATTAATGCTAGAAATGTAAATTTTTTTTAAAATGTGAATTAACTTTGAAAACAAGGTGTTATCTTATTTGATAGAGTAATGTTTTCCTGCAGCAGCAGTAGTAGAGGGCAAATCCCCACAACTGGCAGAATTGAAAGCAGTAGGCAGAGTGATCTAATATTTAGGAAGTCCAAACATGTCTTTACTGAAAAAATTAGGGTTTTCTCCTATTTTCTCTCACTGTTTTGTTATTCATACAAACTAGCATATAAGTGCTTTGACTCAAAGATTTCCTTTTGCTGTCTGCTTTTATACCACTCAGCCCAATGAGGCTCCAATTCCAATTGTTGCTCCAGAAATAATCGGAGTAGACAGCAAAATATTTTTCCTCCTTAAATATATGTTTGAAAAGCAAGGAAGATTTTGTTGTCACTGTAAATGAAATAGATATTCTATCAGGATATAGCATAACTATGTCTGACACAGCTCAAAACATCTGAATTTGGAGTTGAATTTTAGCTATGTGTGAAGCACAGTTGCATCAGACAGTAGTTTAACTGAAAGATGGGAGAGTAGATTTTGTGGAACAAGTTTCACTTAATGAGAAGACAGAAATTCATAATGCTGAGCATTCGCTGGATAGTTTTCCTAAATAAAAAATTAAATTTGTTGGAAAAGTCTATGGTGCTCCTGTGGATTTTAAGAATTTTACAAAATGTCTGCCTGCCCAAAGCAGGGTGATTCACTTAAATAATCTCAAACCAGAAACTCATGCAGCAAGCAAAGCATTGAAAATTCTGTGGACAGGTCAATTTCTGTAGCTTGCTTCATTGCAGGTAGGTGTGTGCAGTCTTCCTTTTATCTTTCGAATGGTGCAATTCCATATACAGTGGTGGTGTGATTTGGTATCATCATGTTTTCCTTTCAGAGAATTATTCCATATTTTGTTAATACACAAAACATGTTTTCTCCACGTTCTTCTACTAACATTTTTATTTAGTTAGTTAGTCAGTTAGTTACTCTTGTTTGTATTAGAAGAGGTAAGAGCATTATCACCCATTTTTGAAGACTGAGATGAGACCAACAGAATTTAGATTCCTGGTGTTCTGCTGACTCTGCCTATCACAGTGTCCAATAGTGTTTCCTTGTTTCCATGTATTTCTTCATTGGTTTTTAGACCTGGGCTGTTGCTCACTTGCCTGTTGGAATATAAGCTTCTTGGGGTGGGGAGCACCAGTTTTTTTCTCTGTTAGTGCAGAAGTGTAGCGTGAATCTAGTATATGATGTTTAGAACAGCGTGTAGTAAATGAAATTAAATGACAGGGATTTGATGTCTTTTCAATATCCTTGCTCTTGGAAATGGCTTAAATGGTTCTAGTTTATTTTTTTTTTCAGAATTATCAGCCTAAATTAGATATTCAGTATGAAAAATTAAAGCCTGAAATAGTTAGTCTGGCAAACTTACAATTAACTGAAAGTAACCACATAAGGGAAAATGTTGAGCAGCTCTTATAGGTCTTACATTCCTCATCAATAATGGAACAACAGATACATTTAGGCCAACTGCTTAGTAGTAAACAACATCTAGTTAAATTTTCTGAAGAAAACATTAAAATTTTTAAAAACCTCAACTACTGTGTCTGCCTGAGATCAGTTTCTCAATTCTGTTATGGGCATTTGCATGCACTTAATAAATGTCTTTTTGGAAGTTTCCTCAATAATTTTTCAAGGTGGTTTTATGGTGCAATGAATCTTATTCACTGTTTTCTATATAAATGTCAGGAGATATTGGCATGCAAACTTTTGTCATTAAATTCCGGTAGAGACACTGTTGGAAAAAATTTCTGTAATCTGTGAAAGTCAGATCACATGACTTAACCTGATTTAGACCCCTAAGTGTCTGGGTTACCTGAATAGGAACCAAAGAAGACTGGCTGCTGACCGTAAACAGGAGAGGGAGCTCCAGAGATGCAAGAGCTATTCATGATGTTTTATTTTGTAATATAGTCACATCAGAGATGTTTAATTTACACAAAGAAAATGCCACTAGAGGCTTTGAGTTAAGTATCAGACACATAACAAGCGTCTTGCCTTGGAGAGTTAGCTGATTTTGTTTTGCTTACATGTGCTTTTTGAACTCTTCCCATAAACCAAACCACTCTTGCCGTTCAGAGCTTGAGTGTTACCAGAGTCTAAAATGCTCCTCATTGCATTGCTGCTTAGTTGCTGCATGTATTAAATGACTGCAGTTGTCATTAGAGGCATAGTATTCATCAACATGTACCACACCAAAGTCCATGATGTTTTTCTGTAATGGAAAAATAAAACAGCCACACTGTTCTAAATACTGTGTATGATAAATGGCTTTATACTGTCTTTTGTGTTCAGGCAGTGTTTCTTGCAGATCCTTTGAATCTAAATAGATTTTGTGTTAATCATGATTGCTCCTCTTTGGGTTTTAGTTCATATTTTTCTCATTTCATATTCAAAGCTGAAATGTATTTACTAGTTCATGAAGCTGATGTATAGAACTGGAAGAAAATTGGATGGGTGGCCCCCTTCACTTCTTTGCCACAGGAGGAGATCTTTGAGAAGGTATGTAGTGGAAAAGATTGAACTGCTCTCATTCTCTGATTTGACCCATTAGGGCATCTGCTTTCCCTTTTGTATGGTGAAAGCTTTCAGTCTAAGCTAACATGATTATTCTTTGTTTTCTTTATTCTATTTTTTTGGGCATATTATACTTTGCAAATAATAATTTTGATTTGTCATGAGTTTTGAAGAAGTAAGTAGGAACAAGTTACATTCAGGGACCCTTTGCATAATGCAAACAATAACAAAGAACATGCGCAAGTGAAAAGAATGTTAAAAAATGTTCTGTGACTTTTGTCAGTGGAATGCATTTGATATATTTGACTTTTCAGTGAAACTCACACTGGTCAACACCTGTTTTGTGCACAATCCTGGTTTCACAGATCTAATAAAATGCAGAGGAAAACATGTGACAAGGTGGATTTTAAGCAAAGAATAATCAGTGGAGGGACAACAGGAGGACAGGAGAGCTGCAGGATCAGAAAAGGCTGGTATTAATAATTAAACATTAATAATGTTCTAATTGGACCAATACTTATCTGTCCACTTCTCAAACTCTAGAACTTTTTATGAAGTATGGATTAACTCATTATTCTGAAAAGATGACTCAGGGGGTAATTTCTCTTCATATGGGCTTTACATATAGAACTTTCCAAGAAGTATGTTGAGAATTGTTTTAGATGTTACAAAACATTTTAGCTTCATGGCTACTTTTCTCTTTTGCAAGACATTAAGTTAATCTTAAAGGAGCAGATATTAGACTCTAACAGAAGTCTCTATGAAAAATCATCAATGGTTATTTTCAAAAAGGCTACTTTAAATCTATGGAGTAAATAGAGACAGCGCGTCTGTATCAAAGAACACTATATGTAAAGATCTGTCATTATTATTCACTTCACTTTCTAAGTAGTCAAATTTGCATGACTATTCAGGAAACTAAACGGAATTAGCCCTTTTGACCTCAGGAGTCTTACACAGTTAAATATTTATGAAACATCAGAACATGATAGTGGCTATTATGGCTCCTCAATTTTAGCAATTAATTTTATTGACAGAACAATAAGGACTGCTTCTTTATTGGTGTGGCAACATCATAATTCACTTTCTGTTTGTTTAAAAAAAATCAACAAATTAAGCCACTGCATCTTGCTTATATGAAATGGGCAACCTCTGTCCTGATACAGGTCTACTAAAAAGCCATGTGCACAATTCATGTATTTCACCATATGTGAGACCGTCATGTTGTCGTAGTACACATTATGCTTTCTTTCTCAAAGCATTAAAGATAATCAATATATTTTTTAAAACAATACAATCATTTTCTAAATCGATCAAAAACTTTTTCATGCCATTTAATTTGCTTAATTTAACTCTCTCTTACCATTCTACTGTTAATGTTTTGATTTTACTCAGCACATAGAATGCTTTGTTTTGTTTTCAACAGATGTGGCTTTGAGTCCACTGGAGAACAATTTATGCATTAGACTTAGAATTTTAAATGAACATGCCCTCTAATGATTTCCTAAGTCTAAGAAGACACTTAAAAAGTGACACTGAAACCAAGAAAAATTACTTAAGGGATCAGTTACATCTAAAATGATGAAATCAATAACAATATTTTCTCTGGGATTCTTTCTCTTCGATAAGCAAAATCTTTACTTAAGTTAAAAGCCATATTAAAATTTAATCACAATCTGTGTGCTTTAGCAATTGATAATTTCTGGACATCTGTCTTCTGTTTTGTTAAAATCTTGTGTTCCTTCTGGTTTTGTCTTGTCTTTCATAGCAAATAAAGGTACATTTGAAATTCAAAAAAAAATGAAAAACGGCTTATGATTCTGGCTAGAAAATGTCATGGTCCATAATCCTTTCTCTTCTTTTTTTTTACAGACCTAATTTTTAATCATAGCATTTAAAAAAAGCAAATTATATTCTAAAAATAATCCTGGATCAAGATAACAAAAATATTAGCTCTAATGTGGCCAATAAACAACCAGATTTAAAAAAAATATATATGTATCGATTCTATTTATTTTAAATTAAAGGAAGGTTTATTAGATCCAGTTTATACAAGCTGTTTTGTCCTTGTAAGTGCTTTTCAGCTACATCTTAAATAATTTAAAGATTAATTTGGTATTAGAGTAGTTTTAAAAACATAGGAATGATGCTAAGTACATTTTTACACATTTCTGAAAACTTTTGCCTTTGGAAGGATGAAGGCTTAAGTGTTAAGATGACATATTTCATACTCTACAAGCAGATTTTCTAGGAACAGCTACAGTGATTTCTACTGTCCCTTGTTTCCTCTGTACCTAATTTCTCAGAGGAGGAGAATAAAGAAAGATTATCTTTCACAGAACTTCCTCTGATTAAAGCTCCATTCTGTGATCACCTAACATGTCTGCAGAGACTTGCAGTGATAATCTAGTATTTATTATAGGAGGACTATTTAGGAAAATCAATATGTTCAATGTAGGCTGTGCGTTTAAGTCTTGAAGGCTGAAATAGCTGACGTAGTGGTCATACTATAGTGTCTTGTGGTAAACCATTTTTCACTCTATTTCAATGCTTGAGTTAACCAATAAGGTTAACTACATTTGTCAGGATTAGGGTCAGTAAAATTTGTACTTGTTCAATATCAGAAGTAATGTAAGTGCCTGTATTTACTTTTGTCATACTTTGCATCAGCTGCTAATTAATTAAACTTCTGCTGAAATTAATAAATAAGTAATTATTAGATATAAACATTAAAAAAATCATTCAAAATGAAGCAGATTGCTGTTTCTTGAAAATATAAGTATCCATATAGTATGTCAATTAAGAAAAAAACTGAAATATTCCAAATATGTCCACAATATGTCCAAATATGTCTGCAATATGTCCAAATGTATGCACAATATTACAAATTTCAGACTATTGCATATTTTAGCATATATAGAGTTTAGAATCTGTACATTAAAGAAATATTCTGAAATAGCTGAAATTTTCTACAGCGACTTTTGAAAATGAGTTTTTATTTTATTCATCAAACATCTGGAGACTATATCACAATACTTTTAAAACTATAATTTATAATGTGAGAAACTAAAATTACCCCGTTTTTTAATATATATTTTTATGTACCTTAAAAGTGACCCAAGTTATTAATTTTCCATTACCATTTCACTTGCAGCATGTTTTAAAATACATTCTTTTATCTTACTTGTAAGACCCTTTGACATTTTCTCATTTCCTTCATCTGTTGCTTTTGAAAATACTTCTATTTTGTATTTTGGAGAGGTATTTTTTTGTCAACCATCTTGGGTATTTTATTAGTAGATATCATACTTTTTTCACTACTGAACAGAATACAGAGTCTCTTTTAAAACAGAATAAATAATTGTAAATACTGCATATGCATTAGGCACTAGAAGAATGGGGAATGGGTTTTTTTGAGGGATGATATCTCCAGCAGTTTTATTCGAAGCATAATATCTTTGTAGGACCAAAACCTATGTAAATATGTCCTAAGTGCTTCCATTTAGGTTAACTGTTTCAATTTTTTTCCTAATGCTAACATTTTCTTTTTAAGTCATATGTGTTTTATGGTGTTACTTTCATCTTAATATCTATGAATATCTAATATTTACAAGTTCTTTGGTTTTTTTGCTCAATAAATCTATATCAGATTATCAGTTTACATTTTCAAGTATAAATACAAACATATATGTTAAATGATTCATGAATATACTTTCCTTTCTTTTAAAGAGTTAAAAAGACTAAATCATTTAAAATGAATGCACTAACTGTCTGCTTTTCTGAAAGCAAAAGCCAAATGAGTGGTTAAAAATATTGCAAGTTTGAAAATGCAAATGGTGTTATCCAAATATGCAGCCATATGTCCACAAGACACTCATTTTTTGGAAAATTTTAAAGCTTTGAAGAAAAAATATATTTCAAGATTCATGGCCCTGCTCCCCCCACATCTTAAATGCAATTAGAAAACAAGCACATTAAAATGAAATGTCAATAATACTAGTACTACTGACTTTACTGAATGTTACGTGTTTTTCTTATAGTAGCATAATTGCTATACTGAATCCAAATGCTTCAACATGCTATATAATTCTGTATAAAGATTAGATACTTCTTTGTAAATGATCTTATTTTCTAGCAGCTATTTTTTCTAAACACCTGAGGAGTTAATAGAAGTCCTTCAGGCTTAGAGGCTCACCAAACTTTAACATAAATTAGTTTGTGTAATTTATGCTGCAAAGTTTGTCTAACCTTTAAGCAACTTTGCTCTGCTGATCACAGCATCAGTAACAATGGGGGATATGAGGCCAAATCCAAGTGGTTAAACCCCTAACAGGAAAATATTAATTAATCTTTTTCAATGGAGTTGAAGTATGGGTAATCCTCTCATTAAATAGTTTGAACTTTTCTCCCAGTAAACAAAAGAGGGATAATGAGTGATGTGGTCTGACTTGTTTACATGGAGAATCTTCAAGAGGCTTAGGCTCAGCTTCTCAACACAGGGTTCTTCATAGTCACTTGTCACTAATTGCCCTTTTTACAGACATTTGTGTCAGTTCAGAAATTCCAAAAAGAAAAGGTTATCTGGCTTTAAGAATGGTAATGAAAAATATCAATATTTTTATCCAGTACACATTAATTTCACTGTTTGGAACACTGGTTTCCCAATTCAATAATGAATGTTATATTATAATTTTTTAACAACTTTAAAACAACTCTTATTTTTCATTGATATATTTTAGGTAAATACAGGTCTTGAAGAAATCCTTCAGGTACTTTCATTTTGACTTGAAAAGTGAACAGGAAAAAAGATATATTCTGGTTTAACTGTTTTATGTAAACCCACTGTATTTTCAGAAGTGTGAATTTAATTTGCAATATCTTTTGTGCTTGCTTGCTTCTCAAACCCAGGCTCAGAGACCTGGACTTTCATTTAGCTTTGCCTAAAAATTCAGATGGAATCAGCCAAGCACGTTCAGTTCTCTGATGGCCTTTCATCGTTCCTCCCAAGACACATCCTCCATCAGCAAGCTCAGTTGTCTCGAAATAAGATGAAGTGTTTCAGTATGCAGATACAAGAACCAATTCAGAAGCAGTAGGGTTAAGAAATTTCAGTAGGAATGTCAAGTGAAGTATCAGACCCTCAGATCCAGGTACAGATCATGTCAAGTACAAAATATAAAAGCAATTTGATAATTTCCTCTTCAAGTTCTTCTGACACTCTTAAGGAAAAAAGTTACAGTACAGGATGCCAGGGATACCAAACCTTTTAGAAAACAAAGAGCTTCTATTTTCTCCTTTAAAAAGTTAAGACCTTTAAAAAAATGTCAAGTGAAGTATACACTGAGGCCAATATTTTTCCATTAGGTGGAGAACAAAATTTTAACATAGCATACAAAAAATGGGATACATAATTTTGTCTGTGAGGAGGATTGCTGTAATAAAGAGGAAGTTTAATTCCTAGGAAATGTCTTGTTTCTTGCTGTTTTCATACGCAGACGATTTGGAGGCCAGCATATTCTGCATGTTTCATTTAACAATACTGTGCTAATGAAAATTAAATCACTTTGGGAGAGCCCATGTCAAGCTTTCACAGAAAAATGCAGTGGGTGAATTCATCAAAAGTCCCATCTCCCTCTACTGTAAAGCAAATCCTGAATTTGCCTGCTTAGATCAGGAAATTGTTTGTCTCATTTCCATCTGTTATCTCTATTTGATGAGGGTTTTTGCTGGGGCAATGTTTCTCCAAATACATCTGAGTGTCTCTGACAAGTCATCAAAATCCTGCAGATAAAGCAGACTATGTGTAAGTAGGAAAAGAAAAAAGAGAGTGCAAAGAGGAAATATAGACCGTATATTCTTTAAAATTATTTATTACTTTTGAGGGAGAGGCAAGAAGGGATTTCTGAGGAGCTCTCCTGAGGACTATGCTGTTTTACCAGCTCTAGAGATAGATCTCCTTAACTCTACTTTCAGGTGTATTGGACCTGTTAGTCTTGCAGCTTGGGTTTGAATAATTCTTCTGAACTTTTTCAGCAAAGTTTATTGCACTCTATTAATAGGGTGAAAGATCTAATTCAAAATATGAAAATGTTTTCATCTTCTTTGTATATATCAATCACTTTAGATTGGTTATTTGGTCTGTTTTAATGCAATTTAATTGACTTGAATTGTGCATTTTCATAGACCAGTCCTTATATTAACAAAGCTGCTTATACATGAGAATGTAGAACTGCATTTTGTGAAGAATTTTTACATGTGTTATGTGAATATATATATATATGTCTAAATTCACCTAGAAACATCTGAATTGCTTTTAACAAATATCAAATAAAAATACCTTTGTCATTTAAGAAAAAATCGGACGTCTCCCCCAATGTCTTGTCTTTCATCAGTTATCATATTACTCCCTGGAGCTGCTAGTGTAACTTGAAGATCTCTTACAACCAGAAACTAGACATACTGTTCTACTAATATAGTTTTGTTCATTTTGTGTTAGCTGTAGTCACTAATACTGTACTCAACTTACAGAAAAGTAAAAGTAAAATGAATTGTGTCAGATTTGAGAATTACATTACTAATAATTGGTCTGGTGATTGTGAGTGTCGCAGTCTCTAAGGTAATATTTTGTCTAACTGGCTAGCTGGGTACTTAGCCTGGAATTTATTGACATATAATGCTGTATAAAAACTAAGGACTAAATATTTGCATCACAATGCAGTATCTGATATTTAATAAAAGTCTGCAAGTCCTTAAAGCTCAGTCACAGTGAATTTTGTTTGGTAAGTGCCTATGTGCATTCCAGCTATGGTTATAGTGCCTGTTGATGTGTCTATTCAGTGAAAGAATTTTAAGTTGAATTACCTCACAGCTGACATGAATAAGATTGCACAGATGGTGTTTCCTACATGTATCAATTGATGTGCATTAACAGGTAAAGCTACAGAAACTTAGTTTCTGATTAGTCTGAGACCCAAAACTCTGGGAAATGGAAATATTAGGAAATACTTTTGTGATGCCTGTAGAGATGTTTATATTTTTTAATCCTTTTTTAATCTTTGACTAATGCTGATGAAGGAATTTTAAAATTAGGCATTATCTTTGCCTGCTTGGTATTTGACTTGATAACAGAATATCATCCCTTTTGCTCTTTAGAACAGCTGAGTGGTCATCTAGCTATATAGACACCTGACGTTCTTGGAAGCAAGTTCTTAAATAGAGTTTTGGTTTGTTTCGAACAGAGATACAGTTTTTAATTTTCAGTGTGATTTCTGTTCTAAGTCACTTCAGACCTCTTCAAAATAAATTATCTCAGGTGCAGGACATATTCTTAATGAAACTGTTTGCCATAATGAATCTTCAAGGGCTTCATTGTAAAATCCTAAAATTAATATTAAAAGAATTTCATCTCCTTGGCTGAAAAGAAATGGTGATTGTCTAAATAAAAGTATATGTCACACTTCAAGTTCTCTTAACAACTGCAATTTATTTTATTTAAGCTACATAAAAAACAAATGGTGAAGTTATTTTTTCTGCTGGAAACTACTATTGTTTACCTCAGTTTAAAGAGAGACACAGGGTGAGAGTAAATTAGTACATTAAAACTGTGCTGTTGTAAGAGATGCACACATGCAAAAAGCTTCCCACCAGTACCATTCAATATCCCTTTTTCATGAGTTCTGACACTTATGAATCTTGCGCAGAACCAAATCTACTCCCCAGTCTGACAGAATACTATTGCACTTGTTTTGTTGGGTTAGTTTTCTGCCAGATTGGTGCGTTGAATCAACTCAAAGCAGAGCTTTTAAAACTCAAGGTCCAGCAAAATGGAGAAGAATTAAATAGGTGAAGGCCAGTTTTTCCCTTTTGGCAGCTCTAGTGTGTAATTTCACCTTGAATTAATATAAAGGCATTTCCATATCATAGAACATTATAGTATGGAAACATAAATAGAAAAGTACTTCTCTGGACATTCAATCTTATTACAATATGTGAAAGAAGAATCTATTTCAGCCACAGAGAAAGGGAGCAGTCTTTGCAGGAAGTCATTTAGATGATAAGTCTCTTGAGAAAGGCAATTCCTAGCAGAAGACAGTGGCTGGTTCTCTGAGAAGGTATCTGAATTTGTCTTCTTTCACAACCGTGACAAATAATTTGCTCTTTCTTCCTTCATTGTTCTGTTTAACAGAAAAAGAATTAAAATAAGGTCAGCAATAATAAATATTAATTGAAGTTTCATTAGATTAATGTACTAAATGCAAATGCATAGAATCCTCAAGTGGAAAGTGCAAAGTAGTGAGAGAATAATGGAGTTGCATTTGTATTGCATTTGGAGTTGTAACAGTGGAAAAGGAAGAAGCGAAGGAAGACATTTTCGTGGTGTGGTGCTAATAGGGGCTTGTGGTCCATGGTCTATTCTCATTTATCTTTATTCTGATAACATATATAAGCTCATTCAATACCATCAGCATGTGAGGAAGTGGATTGTTTAAACAGTTATGTAATGATAAAGATTCTTCTTCTCTGAACTGAAGTAAGTTAATGTCATGTCGCCCTGCCAGCTGTGCAACGTCATGCTAAGTTTATCAGGTAAAAAAAATCTTACAAATGTTTTTGGATACTCTAAGACCAGAGTAGGAAAGGGAGTGAAATATTTCTGTTTATTCTGGCTGTTAGGAAGATTCATAGTTTCTGCTCTGTGAAGGTTTGGCTCCTATTATCGGGAAGGATTCTTTCCAAGTATTCTTGGTGGGCCTAAGTGTAACACATATCTGAAGACTATTCAAAGAATGGTTGCCAGTGGTGCTAAACTGAAGCTCTACAGGATGGTGGTTTGTAAATCCTGTGGGATGGCTGGACAGGGGATCAAGAGAATGGAGTTTTGTCCTGGAATTCAATCATGTGAATAAAATACAAGTGCTCTAATCGTCCTGCGAACAAAATGCTGCATCATCTGCATAATTTGTATAAAGAATAAATCTGATTGCTGATTTAGCTGGTAAAAAAACCACATTTTAACACATGAGCCAAAGTAGGAGAAGCATTTAGTACCCCATAGTAAGAGGAAGGTATTCTTTATCATCTTCAGCACCAAGGAAGTAAAAATAGTAATAAACAGCTTGGATATGATGGTTCAAAATATTATTCATACTAATTTTTATATGGATATGATACCCACTTTTTATATAGTGCTGATTGGTAGAATAAGGAGATATGTAACTGGTGGTAATGATTTCAAGGGATTTAGGGTTGTGCACAATTGGGTGCTGAGAATGGATTTGAAAAATTAAAATGCGAAGTAAGGAAGACACCAGTGACAATCTTTCTTCGTGCTACAAAAGGAGAGTATCATTTTCCTGTAGGTCTCCTAGCATGTCCTAAGTCTAGTCAGCCCATACTTCAGACTTAAAATCATAGAAAATGGGATAATGAAGGGAATCCAATACTTTGTAAATACAGTAATTTACAGCACTTGTTTGCAAAGTATGGCTGGGATGCATGTAGACAATATGATTGGTTTTCCTAGTTTCTAGAAGCCTCTTCCTTTGCATACTTTTCTTCATATTTTGGAAGAAATAAAGAAAAAAAAAAGCTGTAGTTTTATTTTTCAGCAATCTGGAAATGTAGAGCTTCTTACATGTTCGCGGTGTTTAGCTATTGCATTAAAGATGATTATAATCACATATACCCAAATATGTACTAACATATTTATAATCTTTGGGATTTACTCTTTCACCCAACTCACTTGTTTCTTCTCATGTTCTAAGTCATTGAAATAGTTCTGAAACTAAACACCATATCTGAAGATAATATGTTTTTAAATATATGGACCTTGTGTAAATATTTAATAAATTCTTATTAAATTATATTTACTGTGCAAAATATAGATTCTGCATTCACAATAGATGCATTTGTGAATTCCTACATAATCATTAAAGCTGGATTTTGTTTTAGAAGGCTCATAAGTACATTCCAGATTAGTAATTTCTTTTTTAACACATAGTGTGATTTCTCCATCACAGACTATAAAAGCTGTGCCAGATTTTAAATTTTCAGCAATTCTTCATACCTATTCAATCTCCTTATCCATGGAAGTCTTTCCCAAGACCATTTTTCCCTATTCAGTAGTGTGGAGTGGCCAATGCTATGGGGTCATTACCTTATCAGATTTTCCAAATCTCCCTGGCCCCCTAAACTACTGGTGGAAGAGATGCTACTCAAATGAGATAGGAATTAAACTAATTTCAAGAAGCTTTTTCTATCTCAGTGACTGCTAATTTTCCCTTTTTCTTCTGATGAAAAAAATCCAGTTTTCACCTAGAATTATCAACAAGGGACCACATAAATTAAAGATGTTTTCAAGGCACTATAGGCAGGCTTTCTATCATTTTGAATTCATTTCTGTGTGAACAAAGCCTCAGGTAAGCCTTGTTTATGAAAACCAAATGAACTGAATCCTAGAATGTTCATTCCACCCTAGTAATTAGAGCTGCTGATTAACACCTCACATTCACAGCACTTGCATAAACATAAACCTAAGCAACAGCAACAGAAAGTGTCATTAGGACAATCTTAAGAACAAGAAACCTGTCACCTGCTGCTGACACTGAAATTTGTTGATTGAGCTGAAATATGTTGCTGGCATATAATACTGCAAAGGAATAAGCAGAGATATCTACCTCTCTGCAGCAGAAGTGAAATTGTAAGTCACTGAGGTTCCAAGGAGGAACAGTAAAAGGGATTCTGAATTTGGGCCTGATTTTACCCTACACAACCTGTGTTCTTGCACATCTTACCTTTGAAGTAATGGATGACATTTTGTGAACTGCCTTTCGCCATTACTCCTGAAATCTCTCACTAGGAAAAAAGACATAAAATGGTATATCTTGTCTTATGCTTCATTATCTTTCCTCATCCCATAAGGTAGTCCCCTGGAACAGGTAGGAGCATTGTGAAATCAGATCCTTAACTGTGTCTTCCTCAACATAATACCAGAGAAGAATGAGCTACATGTGCTGATGAACAGTGAATGTTTCAGAAAGTACAGTGTGAATGGAGAATAGGAAAAACAGAAATCATAAAATTTATTTGGATTTTCTTGGGTGCAAATATCCCAGGTCTTGCAAGAAGACAACTTATGAAACTATTGTCTTCCTTTGGTGATTTAAGAAAAAAGGTTTTTGGTCTGTTTTTCTGAGTCAAGCATGGCATAGTGCTTTAATAGAGAACCTAAAATTAATTATATTAAGAAAATTAAAATGATATCTCACAGTTGTCTTATCCTAAATTTGCTTCTGAGAAAAATATATTATCTAGATAAAATGAGAGCAAGGAAAAAAAAGGGAAAAAGACAGAGATTTGATTCATGGTCCAAGAAGCATCTGAGTTGTACTCAAGTTGAGACTGTTTCCATCAGAAGCATTGAGAGGTGGCTTAAAGTAAAAAAAAATGTGTTGATCTGAAGATGAGAAACTAGATAAACATACAGCATTGATCTCTGTGGCTGATCCCAGCACAGATTGGTAGATTTTATAGATGTTAAGTGGTATCAGCCATTTTTCAGTTAAAGAGACACTATAGGTTAATTCCCTCATGGTGATCTAACACAAGTAGAGGGGAAGAGGATGGATAAGAGATGATTAACAGTGAGGAAGGTAAGTAGTCATTGGTGTTTGAGTTTTCTCCATGTTTCCCAAATTCACTTCTAAGATCTTCCTAGGCTTTGTTTCACTAAACTTTTCAGATTTCAATACAGGAATGATTCATATTTGAATCTGTATTTTTAATGCTGCCCATTTAAGAACTTTGTCAATACCCTAAAATAGAGGTACCCTGTGGGTTACCATGTTAGCTGCCCGTTGCCAAAAATCCAATTAGAGTGAGATTTTAACCAGTAGGGGGCAGGACCTATTTGCTATTTCTAGTTTCTAGTTTTCTTGTATTTATAATTTTTGAATTAAAATATGACACAAATGACAGCTAAATTTAATTTGTGACATAGAAGGGTAGAACATCAAAAAGGTTGTGTATATAGTTAACTATGAATTATTTGCCACAATATATATCTACATTAATGAAAAGTCAGTAAAATCTACATTTTAATTTTAATTCAAGATTATTAGTCCTAACTTAAAGAAAGATTCTTTGAAGATTTTTGTTCATCAGAAACGAGATCATTGCTGAAGTAGCATGCACATTTTTTTCTATTTAAAAATATCAAGATTTGTTATAAAAAAAGAGGACCTACTATGTTTCTGTGTCATATTGATTATTATACCTACATTGAAAACAGTTAAATAAAAAGAAAAAATTACTCAGAGGGCAGAAGATGAAAGCAAGAGAAAACCCTAACCCTAACCAGTGGTTAAATTTGTGAACACCATGTTCCAGTGGTTAAATTTGTTCCAGTGGTTAAATTTGTAAACACCAAGTTAGTTCCTTCCCAAAATTTTTAAGGCATAGTTTAAAGGACATTTTTAATCTATACAACCTTAAATAACACTTTTTAACATATCTGTTTTGGAGGTTGATGTAAGAATGTTTTTAACCATTTGATGCTACATTATAGGTAAATGTTATGGAATATTTACTTTTCCTTAGAGAAGGAAAATATAGAATATCTAGAACCTCCAAGAAGACAGAATGTTATGTGAAATAATACTGTTAAATATGCCTAAGATTTACTCTATGCTGTTTGCATATAATGCCTAATACTTCACTAAACTTTAATAAGTCCCTGTAGTATAATTACGTAAACCAGATGTGTATTCAGTCTAGCAGAAACAAAAGCAAAGAATGACATAAGGGAGGAAAATATTTCACAGAGCTTAGCACAAACTAACTGCTTTTCTCATTTGCAAGTCATAATTTTGTTTTGCAAGCTTCTTGAATGTTACCAGGTAAATGTTATTCCTTTAAATGCATCTGCTTTTACACAATGATGTGCATTTTGATAGAACTTCTGACAGAGTTAAAAAATGGATGCACTTCTTGTCCATAGAGCCTTTTCCAAACCATATCTGAAATAGTAATGAACATGTTGCTCCAATAATATTGACTCAATCAGATCATATGTTAAAACATTTCCAGACATATTGATAAATTCATTGATTCTTCCCATTCTTTTGGTCACTGGACTATAGAAAAAGGGATCACTAGCCATTTGACCTTCATTGTGTATTAAATAAACACCAGATGGTAAGGATTCATTCAGTAAATCTATTCTTTCTTCTTCATAGTCATGTTCACACTGTTGCTTCCCACTGAGTCTTTATCTTTATTTGTCATGGTGCCAAAGCTGTCTCTATAGCACCTTTCATGCATCACAGCTTTCAAATCTTGTCCCATTAGTTTCATTTTGTTTCTATCATAAATAATCTACTACTTTCTCATACACTCTTTCATTACCTAATAATGCCCAGTCTTTGTACAAAAGGGTAAAGTATTTAAAGGTTAGTGAGTACAGTTTACCCATTAGTATAGAGTCTGTGTGGCACTTTATTAGAGAAAAATTTAAGCTACAGGTAATAATTATGATTTCTATGAAACATTCATACTTTCAGTAACTAAGGATATATATTTTTCATTGTTGTTATTTTGAATGACCCTTCCTTTTTAAACATCTTACTGTCTAGGAGCTGATGACATGAAATTTCAGTTACAAAGAGTTGCTGCCTGTAATTTAATAATTTTGAATATCTTTCCACTGGACTCTCTTGTGGAAAGATATAGACTTAAGGGGGATTTAAAATGTCATAGGTAAGCGTTATGTGGATCCAGATTTAGATTTCTAAATGAACCATAGCTAAAAATAAAAATTTGGTTCTGAATCACTCTTAGGTGGGGAAAAAAACTCTATAGCAATGTAATTCAACCTTCTAAATAGAAGTGTAGCATCTACCTCTGTGAAAAAAGATGCACACCATTTTTTAATCCCTAACTACACTCAAGAGTAATAGGAGATCATTCTGAATTATTACATCAGATATGCTGCTGATTGAAAAAATACTCTATGCAAATCTCTAATAGAAAATATTTGGTATTGTAATTATATCACTAGTAAAAGAGAATAAAATCAAAATTTGGTGGTCATCTGAAATAAAACAGCATTGTCCTTTTATACAAAACATGGTATTTGAAATAGTCTTGTGTTCAAATTTACAAAATTTACAACCCTTTTAGGGGTCGGGGGAGTTCTGTGGGTTGATTATTGACAGGTTTTGTTTTTATTTTTACTTTTTTCTTTTAAATTTAGACATTGCAGTGCAGGTACACTGGAAAGATGAGAACTTACAAGGAAAAGCTTCTGACTCAGTGGCTTTCTCATAATTGTCAACAAAAGAGACTGTTTTAATATCCCTGAGCACGAAGGAACACTAATGCTTCAAAGAGTTTTGATGATTCCTGGATCTGAGAGTGTATTCTGTCAATCTGCAGGTAGCATATCATTGTACAAATACATAGTAAAGACAATAAATATTCCTCTGTCCCACTACTAACACATCTTTTTGCATTAGGAAGCTGAGTCTTACATGGAAGTTTGTTCCCTACAACTGAAACAGAGAAGCAATATCTGGATTCAGAAAAGAGGGGATTGTTTGTGGGAGTTTGTTTTTATTGTTTACCTGCCTATTCTTATCTTTCCCTTTCTACTCCAGAAGTGTGAGGACACTCTAAGAAAGAAGAAAGAGAAATGGCCAGACTCTACAGATTATGCCTTCCTTGCTGCACAGAGCAGTTATGTTCAAAATGCAAATTAATTTCAAAATGCATTTCCTAATCGTCACTCATTTCTCTATTGTTTTTTGGAATATTTCTGGATTAATCCAAAGTAGAAACCATGAGGTTTTGTGCGTTTCTGTTGAAAATCTGACTTGAAAGGCCCCTTGGTTTTGTTCTTTTCCCTGGCTTCAACACAGAGCTGGCAATGCATCTGTTGTTTATTGTATCCTCTGTGGTGATTACTAGTTCTAATTTGTTTAGTCCTAGGAGAATTTTAGTGATTTTACTTACGTTTTATTTTCAAATTTCTAAAAATTTGTCCAATTTATCCTATGGACAGTTTCTTCTGGATGATATTTAAGTTAAGCACCTGACTCAAATGCAACACAAAATTCATATTTCAAGTTACCTTCTTGTGGTTACAATTGGAAATCATATTACTTGGTCAAGGTTTTGTTGTCTCCCTAGGCTTCAAAGCAAAAATATTTGGTGGAGGAGAAATGATGTCACTTTAAACCTGCTATTTAGCTCTAAAAACTGAAAAAGGCAGTGTAACCCCCTCATGCATAAATATATCACCTTAAGTTTATATTTCACTACTTTTTAGAAGTACTGAAGAATATGCCACAATATGTCTTGTTCTAGCAGCTGAAAAATTATGCTATGACTAAAATGACATCATTCTGCCTCCCACAGAATGTTTTGGCTCTGAGAGCTCAAGGAGCAGATGAAATTAACATAAAATGTCACTGTCACACAGAGAGAAAGAAAAAATATTAACATCTTCTGTATTTCTCTCAGAGATCTGAGTAGGAGGTCACCTTACAGGGTGTCACAAGTATTTGAGAATGAAATAGACCTTTTTGCTGAGGGTCAGTATAACAAGTATTGTTGAAATTTTCCAAATAAGGCTTACCATAAATCAAGACTGTCTGTAGGATTTCTGCTTCTTCCACTAGGAGTTGCTCCAAAGGACTCTTTCATTTATCTTTGTATTAACATTTGCTAATTTGTAAATTGTTCCTAGTTTTGACTGGTGGAACTCTAAATCAAGATAATGAGCTTGGTTCTCACAGTCCTTTCTTATTGCTGTTTGTACAATGTTATCTCAGAATCTTATAGAAAAATGAAGCTCCTGTTGCAGTAAACTATTCTGTGGTGTAATAGCAAGACGTTCTCTCTTCAAGAGTTTGAAATCCAGATATCTAAAAGGGACATAGTGGGCTGGAAAGAAAGCCAGGCAGCAACCAGACGGGTGAGAGGGCAAAGTAGCAAATTGAACAAAGCTTACCAAGAAAAGATTGAGGTCTCACCTCACTGTATTTAATCAGTGTGGAAAAGAAATGTTTCTGTGGATATCACAGTAGACTTGTGACTTAGGAGTCAATGCCCCTTTTCTTTTAAATTTTAGCAGAATTTCCTATGAATAAAATTGATGTGCAAATTTCTATGCAAATGTTGAGGCTGTGTAACATCAAGTAAAGGGTAGTCAAGGTGTTGAGAAAACTTTGTAAGCAGGAAGGTTTAATGTGGAAATCAAAAGGTCTGTTTTGATCATGCTGTTTTAAAGTGGCAGCTACATATTTGTGAGAGATCAGAAAGGTAGGTCACCGTGCTGGGTGTGGGTAGGTGTTTAGCCAGCAGCCAGGATTGTGAGATCCTGACATAAGGACCGAGGTGCAGGGAGTGCAAAACTGCTGATCAAGGGCAGTGTAGTAGGAAAAATATACTGAAAGAGGGAGACTGGAATGGGAGGAGGCATCAAAGAATTTTTCTGAAGGGATGATGAGAAATGAGAAGACAATAACCAGCGAAGGAAAGCAGCAATAGGAAAAAATTTTAATATCTTCTAAAACAGCACAGCACTGTAATGTAAAACAGAACTTCTTTGTGTATCCAGAAAAAAATCCTCACAGAGCAGTACGTATGGCAATAACCAGGGAACTCTTGACAGTATGGTTCCTATTGTGTTTGGCTTGCGTAGGTAACACTGGAAGAAACAGTATTAGCCACTGAGTTCAGTATAATATTGACTTAATTTGGTTTTCTTGAATTTTTTTACCTGCTGTTCATAGAGAATTAGAGTCTTTATTGCTTTATTAGCAAAATAAAGGATTACAAATAAGACTTCTTATATTTAATTTACATTATTGATAAATATTGTAGGAAAACTGAAAACGCAACACAAATAACAGATTTTTTTTTAAATAATCATCTCTAGCCTAAAATTCATATTTCTTAGAAAGTTCATATTTCCCTTCTTTGGTACAACTTAATTATTTTTTGATTTTACTCATTGGGAATAAGATAAATATTTCCATTATAATTTCTAAGGTTTTTCCCCCTGCTATTGTGCAGGATAGCTATGTTTTTTTATGGAACAAAATATCTGAAACTATGGTGGTGCCCAAATTTGTAAGATACGTACATTGTATTGCATATGTATAGAAAAGTTTCATTACTTATTTAAGGTCTTCTGAAACTAGGCAGAAAAAGAACTAGAAAAGGAGGAGAACCAGAGGTAGATTCAAAGTTCCCCCTCACCCCACCCCACACACAACCTCCAGTACATGGAGAAGTTACCGTAAAGGTTCAAGGGTTTGCATAGGTCATCTGAGCTAGCAAATTCAATGGCATGAAAACAGTGTTTTTACCTTCCCAAAGGAATTTTCTTGGCAGCAATATTATGGCTAATAATAAAGGATGAATAAAATATAGATAAAAGGTGTCACTGAGAAGAACAGCATGATTTATTCAGGTATGCATAATGTATAGGGAGTTTCAGACACTTGCTGAGGGTTAAGTACATGGTAAGAAAGCTGAAATCTTGTGGGCGGAAGCCAGAGTTTGAGTATCAAGAATTTGATGGAAATCACAGTTACACTGAGAACTCTATGACAAAACCAATGAAGAGAAGAGATAACAAAGAAAGAGTAGAGAGAAGCTTAAGTTTTGCAAGGGGAAGTTGACCCAGCAACTGATTCCTAAAGTTTGTCATAGAGTTCTAATGTATTCTGTAAATCTTTAGTAATTCTGTAATTCTTTAGTAGCATAAGTAAGAGGTGATTTGTGACATATGACCTCAGCTGAGGAAATACTTACAATCTTCCTTGCTGTTTATCTATAGCAACAGTTGAAGGATCTATGCAAGCTCAGGGCATTGAGAAGTAGCTGAAGAGTATTCATCTCAACTTGAACCTGAAGATCTTCTAAGTTGCAATAGCTTTTGGCATAGATAAAGAGCTATCATGATAGCTCTATTTTCACAAATTATTATGGTAATACTCTAGGTTGAAATTTTGTTGCTGAATATGCAGTTTAAAAGCAATATGGTGATAACCTCCAAGACATTAATTATGATGTTTGGCGTCTACTGAATATTTAAAGCTGTGCTTTTACTGAAAAGAGCATTTGTTTGACACAAATTATTGGGATGTCCTCACTGCCTGAAGATGATGATGTTTGACTAAGAGGCAAGGAGCACCCTGTGCCCAGAAGTTCTGCTGTCACTATCACATGACTGAGTCATGCAGCAACAATACAGTCTGTCATCTCATGCCACAAGTAATTTCTCAGGAACAGACAGTTTTATATTTCCTATTTTACATTTAGTATGGTGAAATATTTCTAGAAGAGAAAACTGGTAAGCAAATATGGACATATGTAGCCTTTCTGAGATCACTTAGAGAAAGTATTTAAGAAATTTTGGCTGTCAGCAAATGAGGAGAATGGAGCATTCTCCAGAGCAATGCACTTTAGTGAAACTTAGTATGGATGCTGGTCTTTGAAATGTCAGTTTCTCTGACACACAAATGTAATGAATTTTCTGAAAACTGACAAAAAGTAAGAGGAAAGTGAATTCTTAGCTGTGGAAGAGGAAAATTTTTCTTTAAAAATTGTGCAAATCTTCATTTCCATATCCATTAACCTTCTCCAACATGATTCATATTCAAAAATATGCATACATTATTAAGGCATGCACAGTTGGCCAGACCCTGAGTTCCTTTATGCAAATATTTCATTAATTTTTAATCAGGTAAAGAAGAGGGATTTTTTTTTTATTATGAGGGATTAGAATCTGATCTTGTTTTATATATTACTAACAGTAGTATTCAGTATCTTGATCTTCTAGTGAAGTTCTGTATTGCATTTCAAATTGAAATGTTTGAAACTTCTGCTAGCTGTTGCCATCAGTCTAATGTACAAAATAATTGAACTCAGACCAACATTGTGAGATTGAGGGAGTTTAATTCTGCAAGTTTAGAATGTCAATCAAGGACCAAATTAGGCATTGCTTTGCAGCAAACAGCAAGTTTTGGTTAAGGAACTTAACTGAGTCTTCAGAGTCTGGATCCACATTTATCTTTGAATATTGTAAATGAGGTAGATACTCATGCACACAGACTTACAATCTATATTGTCAGTATTTGAGATAAAACTGCTCCGCATAATCTTCACGCATAGGTGCTAGGTTTTATAATCAAAGCTGCATTCAGAATGTAATAAATTTAAGCATTATTCAGATGTTTGTGTATTTTTTACATATTCTGTGATATAGACCTACATTTCTAATTGTTAATGACCCTCTTACATGGTTTGCCTCACAGACAGATTTGTCTTAGTATGCTATACTTGAAAGAACAGCATTAAGGGAGCCTTTCTTTTCAGTTCCTGATTGCAATTGCAAGCATATCAAATTTATTCCCTTGTAATCGAGATCATTTTCCAGAAACTTTGAGAACTGTATGTAGTAGTTTGTTAGAGAGCTCACAGAAACCCTATACTGACAGACCAAAAAGCCATTCGACTGTCACTTTATGTCATTAACAATTTCTAAACCCATTACAGATGGGATGGACTGATTAGAACTGAGGAGGGAGGATCTCTTTCCCAGCCAGAAATATCCCCTGGGACTTCTCCTGCATGTGAAGTTTCTAATGATTGATGGGAAAAAAATACAACTGCCTGCCCCATAGCTGCCACAGACTTTATGTAGGAAAGAGGTTATTCATATTTGGTGATCTGCTTGCACTGGATGTCTTTAGAAGATAAATATTACCTGGATATTTTTGTTTTAAATGCTAGTGAAGTAAAAAGCAAGCTCTACATTCTAATTGCTCAGTTTGTTCATTACATTTCAATATTCACTTTTTATAGCTTCCCTGTCATTTGTATAAATGGTGCTAAAAGACTAAATTGTTTATCTTCTACCCCCCCCACCTCCCTTCCATTCTGATGTTTTATTTCTGTAAATGAAAGCTACAGCTGGACTATTGTTTTACCACAAATCTCACATCAGCACTGTCGGTTGTGAGGTGACACCAGAGATTCTTATCTGTAGTCTGGGTTGGAAATATTAAACATTCTCACATTGTGCAAAGTGTTGAGGATGAACATCAGTGCAGCGAGGTGCATCCAACACTTCACTGCTTCCCACCTGATTCTTGAAATATGGCTCCTTTAAAAGGCTAATATTTGCTTTAAATAGAAGGGAAAATATTCAAGCACTAACATGTACTGGAAATATTACTGAACTCTGTGTTCCTCTAAGTTCTTTTCTGAAAAGAAAATTTAAGGGGCGAGAAAGAATGAGAGTTATTCAAATTAGTACAAGGAAAATGTGTTATTCCTGCCAAAAGTATCTGCAGCACTTTTAGGAGAGGAGAATTTGCAGTTAACCAAAGTGATTAGTTTTCTTTGGGCTGACATAACATTTTATCACCTTTAAAAATAACAAACTAAAAAGGGAAGCAAAATTACATTTCTGAATGGCTCATTTTATTGTTTTATCTGATTTTGCACTTATAAAAATTATTACAGTGAAAAGACTAAATGGACTCAAGACCAGCCTAACCACTTTAATAATAAATCTGTGCTGCTTTTATGGAAACGTCAGCATGATGTGTACAAAGGGAGTGACAGTAAACTAATGTCTGTGATAGAGTTATATACATATAATGTATGAACTAAAGCTGGCTCACCAGTCTAATTCTCCTGAGTAATGGTGTAGCACACTGCATGAATCAGATCTCACAAGGCAAAAGGTCCACACTAATGCAACTGTCATGGACACGGAAGTCTGACTAAACACCTACATGCTCTGCAAATGCCTGACACAGATGGGATGATTTATTTCATTATATGCAAAAATAAGGTGGTTCAGAAAGAGGCTAGAGGGACAAAAGAGACATAGGAATCAGTCCAGAAATACCATAGCTTTACTTATGATACTGCCAGGAAGTAACTGTCTGAAAGGGAATAATGAAGACTGGGTAAGAGGAGTCTGGATGGGAGGTGTAATTTTATTGCTGCAAAAACAATCAAGGAAATAAAAGTATTCTCCAGTGTTTTCATCACATTTTTTGTGGGCTTTTGCTTCTGATTTATTTTCATTCACTATTTCCATGGTTTACAAGACCTGATAATGGAACTACAGAACTACCAAACCATATCCCTCCTGTTACACATGTTCTAATATTGGTACCTCACCCAAAGTATCTAAATAATAATGCAGTGTCTTCAAAGTTGGATCAGCTGAGAACTGCTAGGAATAACAAGAAAATAAGTCTAATACTACACCCAACGTGAGAAGTCTATCAGAATTTTTTCCTGATATATGAGATACAATGATCTATGTGTAAGTATGCGTAATGATTGAAGTTTTGAAGGCTGTGGCATTGGGGAGAGCAAAAACCTAATAAGTAACTGGTTTTGAGCAATTAAATTCAAACAGGACTTTCACCAAAAGGAAAAAAAATTCTAAATTGTAAATTGTAATGAAGGTTATAAGCCTACAGAAAAATTATTTGTTCTAAGTTATACTGCAAAATAATGTTGAGGAGAATAAATGAACACAACACAATTTAAAGTTTACATTGTCTGGTTTCTAAGCCAGTCATGTAAAAAAGCCAGTCACGTGTTAATTTTGGGCATTTTTTTTTAATGAATGTATCCATGGCTATGGGAATTTTCAATTTTGAAGTGTTTATCAGCCATGACCAAGTTTAATTCAGTGGAAGAAGCAGTGACTTTAAACCATTGAAATTAAATTTGGCAGACAATAGAATTTGTATTCAGCATTTTTGATGATGTAAATCTGAGCTCAGCAAATGCAGATGCTTGTCCATGGAAAGACATTTCACTCCTTTAGTGACTTCATCATCCCCTGAGCTTTACCGTTCTGTATCACAAATCTCATTGTGATTAATGTTCCTGGGTGGGTGGAAGGGTTCAATTTGTACTTCACACTAGCATCAATACTGCTGTCTGAATATGCTTTTGTCAGCTTAATAGTTTTGTTTTCATAAACAGTTGGTGCCATAATACTACAATTGGTCCTGCTGCATCTTTCTATGTATACTGGGAATTCTTCAAGCTTATTGAACAGTGAAGCAAGGAAAGCTGATAGGTAGATAGGTCTTTTCTAACCTTAGGAAAAGTAATATCTAAAAAATAATTTTTTAAATTACTATACAGTCAATTTCTGTCTTCTAATTTAACTTCAGAAATATACCTTTCAAAGAGGTATTTATTGTATGTACTCATTAATGTATATAGAAGAGCTATCAAAGACAACAAAAGGAATATATATGGTAAGTTAGTCTTTTGATATTGTCACAAATCCATCCATGCCTGTTGTTCTGTTACAAACATGTGAGAATGTTTGAAGAAAAATGGTTGAAACTTATAAATTAAAGGTTCCTCAATATTGCATCTGGCTTTAACATCTAATTAACATTTTAAAGGCTACAGTTTAATTTAAATGAATGGCAGGCCTTTGACTGCACAAGACAGCTCATGAACATGATTACAACAAAGTAATTTCCTTTTGTCAGATACAGACTTTCAGTAATAGTGTTCTCTTGGCTTAATAAAGTTAAGCACCACTTACAATCGGCACTTCATTTTGCTTCTTTCTATTATATAGAACGGTGGTTGTTCAGTTCTTATAGCAGCCATCTGCGTAGGTGTTCATTTGTACTCTCCTGCTGTGTGGGTACTCTGTCTAATTCCCAAGCTTCTAGCTTTATAATAGTTTCACAAAATGCTGTTTGAATTTTTATAAGCCAGTTTTCATTATCATTAGTTGAATGTTCCAAAGCTTTATACTGCCCAATATGGTTCTATTTTGACTCATGTTTGTATGCATTGATAATGTCTCTGTGCTGTAATTTTAGTGTTACAATATCCACTGGAAAAACTTGTTGTATAAGTAAGTTGAAAGTTATAATAAATTATAAGGCTATAATTTATTCTATAATCTTCCTTTTCCCCTCCAAATTAAAAAAAAAATTACAGAAATATTACAAAATCATTATATAATTTTCATTTAAAAGTTTGAATGCTTTTCAAAGCAGTTGCAAAATTTGTGGAAGTTAAAGATATCCTAATGGGTAATGCATAATCTAATAAATTGAAACATTCTGACACTGGCTTGTCACTATCTAAGACCCCTTGTTGCTGTGAGTTCCTGTAGTTCAGCCTCAGACAAAAGAGAAGGATGTGACGGAATGGTATTCTGTCATTTTTTTCTGTATTACTTTGCCCTCCTCTCTCAAGTGAATTCAGCCATTATTACCCCTTTGCTTAGAGCCTGTTAGAGCACTCCACAATAGAAGGTCCCCCTTGTGTTCCTCAAACATGTCGTGTTCCCTTGGAGAGGCGTATTTGGAAGAGCAATTAAGCATTGTTGCTTGCAGAAGAAAGCAAGACATCTAATAGTATTCTATACTTACATGAGGCCCTCCTTCTCAGGATCCCAGAATGTTTTAGAACTATTCATTAAATTTATAACCTAACCGAAGTGTGTATTTCCACAAGTATATTATAGTTATGGTGTGGATGATTAAACAGAGTCCTGCAAGGAAAAATCAAAGTTACATGTTACGTGAATTTTCTTTATAAAAAACACAAGTAAGTGACAGAAATGGAGAGCAGTTATCATGGTTCTTGATATTTTTCTGTAGTTTAAAATTCAGGCATTTGGAAGTAGGAATCGTATTTTGCCTTACTTATTCACTGTTGAGGGAAGAGGTGTTTTAAAATGTATTACTGTTCAGTATAGCCTTTTAAAACTTCTACTTGAAATGCATACAAAATCAAGAAAAATCAGAATTCATTCACTCTTTTCCTCTGTGGATATAGACTAGATGCAGCCATCTAATAATTTCGTTTTCCTACCCTATATTAATGGACTGATTAAAAAATAAGTCATCCCTAAACCAGGCTGAAAAATACCTTCATAACTATTCAGGATTTTTTCTTATTTTGAATTTTTTATAATTTAAACTATTGAATAAATATCAATGAAATTTTCTAGTCTAAAGTTTGAAACAAAACCACGTGTAGCTTAATATTATTTTTTTTTAAATTACAAAGAATTATACAATGAGTTCCTAAGTACTTGTCAGAAATATTTTGAAACAATGATCTAAATTCTTAAATGTCTTGTAATTTGACTATTGTATCTCAGGTGAAAATTTCCTAATTTGCAGTGCAAAAAACTTATACTTTCAGTAAACTCACAATAGCTCCCCAGAACTCAAGGTGAGATTACTAAGAGCATAGAAATTTTTTCAGAATCCTTTGTCAGGTGGCAAGATTAGATAAGGCTGCAAAAATCTTTTGGAGTTTAAGGCTGAGTTTTCTTCATGAATGCCACAACTTAGCTGAGGAACTATTTTATCAATCATTATGTACTGTGCATCTGAAAAAAGTAGTGGAATCAGAAGAAATAAAGTTGTCTGGATGAATCTGGATGGAAAAAATACTTCACCATCTCTGCTTACTAACTCATTCTGTGACCATTNTGGACTGATTAAAAAATAAGTCATCCCTAAACCAGGCTGAAAAATACCTTCATAACTATTCAGGATTTTTTCTTATTTTGAATTTTTTATAATTTAAACTATTGAATAAATATCAATGAAATTTTCTAGTCTAAAGTTTGAAACAAAACCACGTGTAGCTTAATATTATTTTTTTTTAAATTACAAAGAATTATACAATGAGTTCCTAAGTACTTGTCAGAAATATTTTGAAACAATAATCTAAATTCTTAAATTTGACTTGTCATTTGACTCTCGTATCTCAGGCGAAAATTTCCTAATTTGCAGTGCAAAAAACTTGTACTTTCAGTAAACTCACAATAGCTCCCCAGAACTCAAGGTGATATTGCTAAGAGCATAGAAGAATTTCCTTTGTCAGGTGGCAAGACTAGATAAGGCTGCAAAACTCTTTTGGAGTTTAAGGCTGAGTTTTCTTCATGAATGCCACAACTTAGCTGAGGAACTATTTTATCAATCATTATGTACTGTGCATCTGAAAAAAGTAGTGGAATCAGAAGAAATAAAGTTGTCTGGATGAATCTGGATGGAAAAAATACCTCTCCATCTCTGCTTACTAACTCATTCTGTGACCATCGCATAAATTCCCTCGAATAAGAATTCCAAAATGCTTTAATTCTGCACGTCAATTACTGCTAGAGAATGGTGCCTGATTTTTTTCACATTTTCAGAACATTAAAGTTGCTTTGCTTAAAATCCGTGGTAGAAATCCCAATCCAATTAGGTCAAAGACAGTTCTGTCACTACAGCCAGATTTTCACGTTATGTTCTTTATTTAAATATCTGAACATGAAGGAACCCTCAACTTCGCCTCTAGCAATGGGCACTATGTAGTTTATTCTGAGGTAAGGTGTTCTGTTAAGACTGACTCTGCAATGGCCTGTTTTTCATCAAGTGCAAAGGACTGTAAGTATTTCTGTAATTCAGTGTAAGATTTCTTTTTTCTTTAGTTCTGGATTCAGTACATGCTCACTAATATAAAAAAACCCTGCATGAGCCTGAGCCTAATTAATTCAACGATCTGCAAACTCCATGAATCTTATCATGGCAACAGCAACAGACTATGCTTCTTAAATTTACATCCTCTAGAGTGCACTTAATAGGATCAGAACAGTCACCGGGAAGAATACTCAGTTAAGGAATTTGTTTCTACTAGTAATTGAGTATGTTTCTTCCCATTTGCAGACAGCTGTGGTCAGAAAAAGAATATTTTGTTTCTGAGCTCTAGATTTGTCCTGAAATATGTACAAGATGATCATACAAATAAGAAGAGACCTCAAGGAGGAGGAACCGTAGCTTTACTGCTGTTATGAGTGGGGTTTTGCACTAGACAATTTATGTAAATAGCTCCAGGAAGAATGATGGGCACTTTGAAAATGCATGTGGAGCTATGTGTTACAGAAATCCAAGTGTCTTTGAACCCAGGGGTCTTTGTGAGCTATTTTATGATTCAACTGAATTTTTATTTCAGTCCTTCTAATTAATTCTTAAGCTTTAGTTCATAATAAGAAAGCAAGATATGCTTTTTATTTATTTTTTCACTGTTATCTGAAAAAGACTAGGACTGCATCCAAATTTTTAAAGTACCAATGAACCAAATATACTTTTTTATCTTAGAATCAACTCACAAAAAGTGCAGATGGCACCACCAATAAATGACTGTCATGGACCAAGATCTTTTCTATGCAAATGACTAATGCATCACTACAATTCTGTCAGAGCAACAGAAAGAGGCTGCCAAAAAAAAATCATATCATAATCAGTGAGTGTTCCTGATTGTTCACTGTTTGTAGCACATATGGATCCTCTGAAATACAGAACACCTACCAAAAAGAAATACTCAAATCATTATGCATCATGAACTTTTGCATGTGTTTAGAATGTTTTAAGGAAACTATTTGGTCTACAATAAACAGACATATTTCCCCAGTGTCAATACAGCAATAGCTGTGTTAGAAAAAAGAAACAAAAAAACACACACACAGAAAAAACCATACCAAAAAACAAACACACAACACATTACAATCTATGCTTTAATTTACAAAGCAATAACCATGACACAGTTGGAAACTGAGCTGTCTCAAGCTTTTCTCATTGAATCCTTGAAATGTATCTAAACTATGAAAAGTAGATACATAATAAACATATAGGGAACAGGAAAGCAGAAGGGTATAATAATTCTATCAATAAAACTTTTTATTGTATTGGTTGTAGAACATAGCTGACTTCTAACAATCTAGTGTCCAGTGTGAGAGATGGCCAGACACCAATGTCTTTACAATAATCAAATGTATCATTTCGCATAAAACACAAAAGTTTAATAGAAACTTAGGAGGTATCAAAAAACTGCATGTAGAGCAAACCAACTCAAAGGGAAATAAAGTCACAGAATCTTTGAAAGGTGACGAGAAATGAAATAAGAGAAAATCTAGTTCTGTTGAAGACCACTGACAAATTTGGAAAAGGTTCAATGCAAAGATTGGATAAAATTAGATTGTTTCTTGAACACTCCTTTAAAATGGAAATACATGCTTAAATAATTTTTTTTCTTTGAGTCCCTGTAGCACTGTGAGAAGAGCTTGACACTGTTCCTTTCAAACTGGCACAGTTGCAAAATAGGTGGATTTGAATGGGGAATGAGATAAGAGACTCTCTCTCAACATTAAAACTCCATTGCAAAGACTGTACTCCAGAAAACAATTTTTGGCAAAAAAAGAGCTGCTTGTTTTTTACAGAAGCAACAAGGTTACAGATTTTAAGGGAGAAGCATCTACAGCTGGAAGAATTCACATACCTCGAGTACAAATAAGTTTACTGTACATAAGGTGTCCTCTTGTAACAAAGAGCATTGCCCTCTCAATTATGTTCTGAGTCATCTGAAGATATCTGTCATTAAGGACATTTTAGTCAGCCAGACTTCTGAAATGGAAGAGATTTTAAAGCTAGATTAGACTCCTACCAATGTTTTGCATCATGTAACGTACTTAGCTTATAGCACACTCTTAAAAAAGTTATCCCAACTTTCTTCAAAGATTTGAAACGATAAAGAGATTCTTTGTTCCAGTCATGTTGTCATGTTCAGTGTGTAGTTTATATTTTGTCTGAATATGTCTAGTTTTTCATTTTTCGTATACTGATTAGTGCTGGATTTTGTTTTGTTGGAGTAAAATATCACCTACATTTTTTTTCACTTATTTCTTATTTCTACACTCTTAAAAAAATCCCATTTAATCTGTTTTTAAATGAACAAACCAGACATAGCAACTAATGTCCTGATGGAGAAAACTTCTGTAGCTCAGCCTGTTTCTGCTGCTTGAATTTTTCCTTCAATTAATGTATAAAATATGAGTACCTGCAAATAGTGTTCTACCCATGCCTTAACTATTGGCATGTAATGAAATTTCTTAGTATTCATCTCACCTGATGTTACTCAGTATAAGGGTATGTATCTATTCTGAGCTGGTCAGGGTTCCCTTGACAGTTAAAGGAGAAGGAAAAACAATCTTACAATGTTGTTCATATTATTTTAAGAAGGATGATTCACCCTCTGGAATATTTGTATCTCTCTTAACTATACAGGAACCGAGACTGCTGGTTAGAGCTTTACCTTTCAGGCAGCTGCAGTAGGTGAAAAGATTCCCAAGTATATGGTGAGTTATTTCCATTCCTTCACATGAGACTTGAACTGACAAATAAATCCTATAGATATAAGAGACAGGGAAAGCCCATTTTTGAGACTTCAGTTTTAACCACTTTGCAGGTTTGGGACCTAAGTAATTGTGCATACTCCAAGCAATTTGTATTTAGGAAGCTGGGGTACTTTACTCAAGAACACACGTGTGTTTTCGAGTTTTGAGAGCCTATTTCTTCCAGGAGATATGCAAAATAATTGTTCTAAGCCCTCTCAATATAGATTTATCTATTAATTTTTTCATAGCTTAGTTTGTCAGGAAAACAGAGTCGTATTTCTATTGTTTCTTCCATTTCTTGTAAAGCTGTATTCTTTCACTTAGTATATGATCTGTTTTGAACTAGGGCTATGTCTCTGCTCTGTTTCTGTGGCACCTGAAGTTTGTGGTCTGTAGACAAGGTTATGATGCAAATAATTCCTGTCCACATTCTTTGCCTTTTCTGACTTGGACATTCACTCTTTTTACAACATCTAATGCAAAGTAACTCTGATTGTTTTCTGATCAAAGCAACCTGCTTACCCAAATTTTTAGTAATGTTCCTCTTTATATGCAAGTGTGTGGGTGTGTGTTTCTTTCCATGACTATAATTGTTCGGGTGCATTAATATCAGCTGGTTAGAGTATATGTGCAAAACAGCAATCAAAAGTTCTGGTCTGGCCATGCCTTGCACTCAAATAGTTGCATTAGCCATTTCCTCTTTCACCGTATTTCACTGTTAGACCTGCACCTGTGCATTGTTAGTTTTTACTTATCAATCAGAAAACTTTGTAGAATAGATTTTGGTCTTTATGGAAATGAGAAAAGCAAATTTTGCTTTGAGTCCTGGCAACCAGGTTTAATTGTCAAAGTTCTCTAGTAAGCAAGGGTGAGATCAGAGTGGATCTGTAAGCATTCTGTGGCTAGTGATAGACAAAAAAAAAGTAAACCCAAAATATTTCTAGCATAACCAGTGCTGAATGCTTTAATTTCTTAAAAATTAATCTGGAAAGATTCCCAGATCATACATCTGTCATGCTAATTTACAGAGGCTGAAGTCTGAGAGAGAAGGACTGAAGAAAATTATTGTTCCTCTTCAGCAGTACCACCTCCCACCCTGCTCTCCTCCTCCCCCTTTCCCCCCACAAGTTTCCTGGTTACCTGTCAAGTTTAAGCATGAATACCTGTATTCCAGATAGAACTTACTGTATGCTGGTAGGTGCATCTGCCCACCTGTCGAGCATTTTTCTTATGCATTGTCTGACATCTCATGGGCTAATATTTGTAATTAGAATCTGTGGTACAGAAGGAGCAGGAGGCAAGATATTTGATCCACACTACAACTTTGGTAATTCCTTTTAATGTTTCTGCTATAGTTTGGGATTTTTTTTCTTTCATTTAAAATGCAGCTGTGGTGCTGTAAATGACATGTCATCCTTGAAATCACCATGATTGAGCTCTGATCTCATTTTCACAGGTTCTATGTCAAATATGAGCTGTTCTTGATTGCCTCCAGTTTCTGTAGCTAGAATCAGACATACACTTTTAGATATATAAAGAGCCTTCTTGTCCACAGAAGCTACTGGAAAGTTTTTTTCTTTTCATCAATATTCAATCTGGTTTGTGACAATTTAGTATAAAATTAGTATTCACTTTTCAGTTTGCAGATATTTTTGTTTTTAAACACAAATTTATATTTAGAAAATAGGTGGTAGTTATTGAGGAAGATGTAATAAATGTCAGATGCTACAAAAATATTCTAATTTCTACTACAAACTGTACTAATGTTCCATCTTAACACCAAATTAATTGCCTTGCATTGACGGACACGTAAATCGGATTTTTGTGTCATAGCGTTGTCAGTCTAGTTCATCAGTTACAAGAATAACTAAAATGAGGATGTGTGAGAAGTTTAGAGGTTCTATAGTCAATTTAATCTTCTGATTTTAATCATTCATAATCCAGTTCTTAAGAAAGCTTAAACTTCTAAGACCAATTATTCTTTTTCTTTTATTATTACAATTTCTTATAATATTATGATAACACAAGTTGCAAAACTAATGTGAACCAAAGAGCTTTCCTTCTAAAAAAACCCAGTGAGTTAGATTTAGAGCTTCAGATTTGACCAACTTACTAAGCTTTGTAGTATTATCTGGGTAATGCTAGAACAGAAAGATATTTTTTTTCAATTTAATTAAGTTGCTTAGAAAACTACACTCTCTGTTTTTATCAGGCATCTTTGGACAAATCTGAAGACAAATCCAGTTCTGATGTCTCCGGCTCAAGAGCTGCAGCTTTAAAGGGGACAAGTTGGCCTTTGTAGAACGATTTGTTAAAACCAAATTATTTTCAAGTGTCTATGCTTCCTATGTAAGCAATATGTATATATCTATAAATACATATATAAACCCCACACACTGAGTGCTGCCAACAGTCACTATGAATGAAATGCAGTGAGAACAAGCAAAGAAAGCTTTGGTTACTGTCTTATGCTAAACCATTTTGTTACACCACCCCTTTTTTTTTTATTTTCACAGATGTACCATTTCCCTTTAGTCATGCACATTAAAAGATTATAAGAATATAGATATTTAATTCTATAGCTGTATTCTGAAATTCCGGTTAAATCTCATGCAGTAAAGGAATTTATATTTCAGACATGCTGCAAATCTGGCCATGAACTTCCTTTGTACCTGCAGCTCCGTTTTATAAATTGCAGCCTACACCACATTTAATATCAATGAGCTTGTTACCTATGCATCTGCTTAGAGAGACTTGAACCTGGTACAAGCTGGATTGGATTCACATAAATCTCATTGTTGCTACCCTTTAACCAAGTGGTTGTCAACCTGACCACAGAAATGGAGCGCCTGAGCTTAGTTTCCCCCAATTTTTGGTCAATCCTTCTGTTTTGAAAAACTGATGTCTTAATAAGTGCAATTAAATGAGAATTGACATCAGTGAGAGAATTTTCATTTGTATCAAAAGATTCTGAGTAGTCATTGGATAGAGAGCCATTTTAGATGGCATTTCAGTCTGGTCTACACTTTAACTTGCCTTTTATTTGCTAAGAATTTCTGCCTGTAAAACAAAAGCATGCTGAAGGTTTGGGGATGTACTTTGGCAGTTCTAAATGTTGGGAAAATCCTAATACTATTGATCTTCTGGCATTATAAAACACAATCAAATAGAACCATTACAATTTTAATGGTGCTTTGTGAGTATTTTAATGTAACATATGGCCACAGAAAAAACATACATGAATAAAAATACAAAAGACCCATGTTTTCATTACCTATAGAATGAATAAATGTATGTTTGCAACGTTCTGCTTTGTATGTAACTTTACTTGGCAACAGAGGTAATATTTATAGTAAAGTCTATCACCACTTATTAATGGTATACATTAGAGTATTTTGCTGCTTCAAGAAATGAGATGTTAAAATATGCTGAAACTTTCTAAAATAAAACAAGAAAAATTATACAAGAATTTATTAATTCTGTTTCACTATTTAAAGGTTAAAGGATGATAAGCCATTGAATGAAGCAATGTAAATATATTGATTTCATATGTCCTAATTGCTGTAAGCCTTTATAAAGCCTTTAATGAAGCCTTGCGGGAACAATTTCCCACTTTGTTTATGTAAAAATTGCTAAAAATAATTTCCAACCCGTGTTTTCTACATAATTTATATAAAAGCAGAGGACTAAGGAATTAATTTGTGATGTACATATTTTTGCATTCCTGATTATGAAATACCCTTCTTATTAAGAAATTTCTGTTTGATGTTTTAAAAAATGTTTAGAGATACAACGTGGCTTGCTTTTAAATGTAAAGCAAGAAAATATTTTTTCCAAATATTATATATTGGATTTCAAACATTGAACCGACAATTTAGTTTTCCTTGAAGTGAATGCACTAAAGAGTGTATAGACTAAATATTTACTAAAATGAGAAGTTTTAAAACAGTTGAATATATTTTCTCATAATGAACCATGGAATTTAAATGTAGAAAAGTTTTACACAAGCAGTGAATTTGATAGAAAAAGTGTTAAGGTTCAGTTCCGAGAAGCCTTCTGTATAAAAGTTGAAGCAATTCTATTTCAGGATGTTTTTCTTAATTTTTCATTAAAGAATTAACAGTTTCTCTGACCTTAGCTACACACAAAGTATCTAATGGGTATTTCTTTTGGACAACAACTGCCAAGTTGAGATATGCAAAATAAACAAGGTTACAGAGGAGGCCAAATCATTTAGTCCATCACTTTCACTTGAAGTTTGATTTGTATTCTGTATGGAATACACTAATGCTTGGCAGGGTATATCCAACCTTGCAAATCAGCAGGATTTTCTTTTTCTTTGACAAGCTTTCCAATGCTCTATTTGCCCCAAGGCCATTCAGGTCATCTGTGAAGATAAAAGTTTAGTTGTTGATGAAAGGGATGCAGTTTCCTGCTGCTGGAGTAGAGGTGGCAAAAGCCAAAGAATGGTTAAGCCACTTTAGAGGAGTTGCTGGTATGTGAGAGATGCTGTGCAAAGATCTTAAATTTTAAGATGCCATCATTTTGTCCTGCCCTGGAGAATAGCAAGCTATAACCACTATTGAAAAGCTTCATATTATTTCTCCATGTTTTGCATATTAAATTGGCCCATTTTTCTTTCCCACTTGAAAAACCATCATTGTAAATTCTATTTTGATATCCAAGTGTGGTAGCAGCATGCACACCAATAGAAAAGCTATCAAGATCCTAACCCTAAGATAGACATTCAGATTTTACAAGGACACCTGTATTAGGAACCCTATGAAAATGCAATTCTTCTTTGAGAAATAGGACCTTAGTAAACAATTTTCCTGATGAAGTGCAAGCTGTAATAGAAATAAACTTTTTTTTTCTGTGGCTACCTGTTGCCTTTCAGCACTGACAGCTGAGAAAAACAGTAGAAACATGTATTACAAAATAAGCAGAGTTGACTGACAACATAAGAATCTTTTAATTTTCCTTTCATTTACTCTATTGCTACTACCTTAATTAGTCTCCCATAACGACTCTTGTACCAGTGCACCAAATAATCACACAAATATTTCTTTAATTTAGTAGATAATTGAAGACTTAAACTCATATGACGCTTTGTAAATCTATTACTCCTTAATAAAAATATTTCTAAAGATCTCAGAGAAATAAAAATATGCTTGAACTAATAACTAAAAATAAATTTTAATCTTCAAAGTGATTTTTCCCAAGCTAAAACTGTCTTGCGTCTACTGGATGATAAGTTTTATTTTTTATAGATTCTTTTGAATTTATAATGTAACCAGAGTGTGGTATTGTAACTGGATTTGGAAGTTCTTATTGCTAGATGTGAAGATGCACAATTTAATTGTGTAAATTAAAAATCACCTTACATATATTTTTTCAAGTTCTAAATATTTACATTATTGTTCTCAGAAATTTTAGTCTGGATTAAAGTGAAGCTAGTTTTGTGCAGAAATTTGGAAATCACTAAACGCAAAAATTAGGAACTTAAAATTTATTGCTTAAACAAAAACTTTAGCTCTGTTGTATAAAAAAGAAAATATTCTGGAAAGCATAATTTCTGTGTAAACGAACAACATACTAGTAAAGCAAAGTAAGCAAAGTAGTAAGTGTTGTGTTCCCTGGAAGTTTGCTGTTGTGGGTAATTATTTCTTGCCTTGAGAACATTCTGTACTGGTTTATTTAACAAAATAACTGTATATGCCTAGGGAAATTAATTAATAGTGTTTTAAAAAACATTTAAAAATACGTAGATCTCAGTCTTTCATAAATCATTTCTTTACCTCAGTTTCTCACCTTGAATGACTTAGAGCTTGGAGATTGTAGTCATAGAAGCAGCTGACTTATTACTTTGATAAACTATAGATTCAGGTACCTAGACAATTTTTTGCCATCCTGTGGTTTATCTTTTTCTAAAATGTTGGCAGCTAATTTATACCTAATTTAATAATCTTATTTAAATCTAAATTATTTTCGTATCTGTAATCCTGGGCTACAGATTTTGTGGCTATGCAAAAGCAAAGTGTAGAACAGTGTTGTAAAAGTTGTTTCTGACAGATATGGTTCCACAAAGAGAGTCAGCATGCTAATATAGTCAGGTTATCAATTGTCTTTATATTGTTTGAATGTTGTACAAGAATTAATTTATGTTCAACATTTTTGCCCATGTACTGAGCTGCATCTTTCTCTGAGATACTGAATAGTCTCTTGATGTATTTTAAACCATAATGACATTTAAGAAACCTGAGATATTGCAACTATTAATGGATTAAAATTAATCTATGGTTTCGGTCAAAACGTTAAGCATAGACAGTATGTGACAGAATGGAATGTCCCATCTTTTGTTCTTAGCCCTTTTTGCCAAGTGGTGAAAGCATGTGCACTTACAGCTCAGCTCTTATGGAATCCATACCAATTGTGTATTTGATTGGCTCTGATGATTCACCACCAACATTTATGTAGGGGTTGAGGATGGAAAGTAATGAGAAATATTAAAGTTTATAGATTTAAATGCAATACTTTGCTTTGCAAGTGACTAGTGAATACTATTCAACATTTGGGTTCAGTTGATTTTCTTTTGATCCATCTGGATCCACCTAAATATTCTTGCTTACATTCAAAAATTAGCAACAGTTGAATATCCTCAATCCCTATGAACCAGTGTTTAATGTGAAAAATTGTCATCATCAAACAAGACCAACTAATGCTTAGAAACTTCATTTCCAAACACGTGTCCCTAGCTAGCCTAACAATATCTTTCTGAGCATTTTTGAGAATGAAATCTGTTTTCCATGAAGCAGAACCTTATGAGTTTAGTGGTTTAATGTTATTTGTTTGATTGACTGCAGTTGTCCATGTTGCCTTCTGATTTCTGTTGCTATTTACACAGGTATATTTATGTGTTATTTCATCTCTGGTATCTCTGCACAGGAGCTGAAGTTAATATTTAGGTAGGTACATGAGACTCTGAGTCTCTCAGGTAAATTTTAGGCCTGAGATGTAGGTCTAGACTCACCCCACCTGAGATGATTTTACCTAATGGAGGTAGGTTAAAGCCCAAACTAATTATAAAGGAGGAGAGAAGTACCTCCAAGTTTGTGCAACTCACTGAAAACTGCATTCCCACACCTGCAGGTGGTAGTTGCAACCTGAAGCCAGGCAAATTCAGGCTCAAGATAAAGCACCTATTTTAAAAAATTAGATAACTTCTGGAACAATTTGCTCAGGATAGAAGTGGTTTTTTTGCAGTGCAGTGAATTCTGTGGAGCATATTCATAAACATGCTTGGATATTTTTATGAGATAGATTTTTAGTTAAAATACAATGATTCAGAGAATTCAGCTAGTATCTACATTAAAGCTCATAGAAGAGGACCTGGTGGCCCCTTTCTGCTTTATATTTTCCTCTAAAAGAATAATTCTGACTTTATTTATCACTTTACAATGTTTTTTCACCTGTAAATTTTATTGAGGTGATGTATTACTTAAATATTTCTGATGAAGAGCTTTGGGTCTTGTTCAGTCCTCAGGGAAGCCTACTAGAAATACTCCATCTGACAATTATTTTCCATTGACATCCATTTTTTGAATCTGTCAGTTGGCTGGTTCGTTAATGTCTAACCAAAACCAGAGTCTCTTACATTTATGCAATTACTGCTAACAATGAAACTTGAAATCTCATCAAAAAATGAAATTACTTTTATCTGAAACGACATATTTTCCGTAGACTCAAACTGACTGGAATTATTATACCTTAATTCTTTGACAACTGATTTTGCTATCAGCTTTCTCACAAGCTTTCTTCTATTAAAATGTTAGTGGTCTATGATAGTCTGGGTTGCTTCATTTCTCTTTCTTGCCATGCTGTGTAATATACCTGCACTCCCTGAATTTCCATTCTGTCAAGAGTAAGCTTTAGTAAGAGCCTGTGTGCTCAGATGGTGGAAGTAATCCGTATATGTTGATAAACAAATGCTATCCCTTGAAGTTTTTCCTTGTATGAATTTCTGTATTACACGTCTGTACACCACACGTGTAATATTCCATTATTGCTTTATGAAAAAAGCCAGCCAGCGAGTTTCTTCCCCCAAATAAGATATATTAGTTTAGATATTTTCTGTGGTTTTACTATTTTATTCGGCAACTGTTACGAATGGATGTGGGAGTTAAAATCAGCTCTTACCTTCTGCCCAGGCCTTGACAGTAGGTAGTAACCTTATTGAGGTAACCANGTTTTACTATTTTATTTGGCAATACCTTGCAATCTGTTTGCACCATTGCTATAATTTATTTTGTTAATAGTATTCATTTAATCCTCATATTGAAGGGAGCCATGTTAGGTATAGAATCTTCTTTTGCACATTTCACCTGTTGACTTCTTTTTCCGGTTTTGAATGTACAATTTACATTAATTGCATTTATTTCCATTCATTTTCCATTTCCTTTTATATTGCTTTTTCATAAATCAACATTGATTTTTCAGCAAACAGAATATATATTATCCGAAGCTATTTTGATTTTTGAGTATGGAACTGCACTATTTTGTGATCAAAAATTGCTTCCTAAACTTTTCTAATTTACTTCCATGTATTTCTATCTTAACTTTTCCTTCAAGTCAACCTGCCTCATAATTTATCCCTAGCCTGTTGGAATAAACTTGAATACTTGTATATGTTTTTAATTGAGACAGTGGATGGTGCCTAATATAAAGTGACATCTTTGGAGATCTTTTTCTAAGCCATCTGCACATTTTTGATTATAACTCTCCAGTCATGTAGACTTCATCAGCTCTTAGTAAATCCAATTTAACCAAATCCACTTAAGTGTCACCCAGATTCACAACATAACAATGCTTTATGAACATGTTTGATAGAAAATAACTTATAATGATCTGCCAGAAAAAAGTTACAATCCTATATAAAAGGGCTTAGTCCTTTTGTGCATAATTTGGTGTGAGATGTTCCATGAACTATAGAATAGGCAAATTTTTAGCAGACATCTGCAGTCTGTTTTTGAAAGTCATGACAGAAATATTGTAACTGCTATCCATGCAGTTACAATAAAAAAGTGTGATAGCTGTGGATTTTGCATGTAAACTTCACACTATTCTCTGACTAAAATGTTTGAATAGTCAACAACAGTAATCAGCAGAATAAAGCAATAATAAATAGATAATAAATAAACCCCTTTAGTTTAAAATTAGTAGCAAGAAGTACCTAAATTACTGGTGATACTCTTAATCTCTGCCTTTTCTTGTGGGAAGTGTGGATATATAGATGATTTTCATTGAAAATAGAGACAATTTAATGGGTTTAAGTTTGGAAATTTTCTTCGGCCACCATAGGCTGGAAATTGCTCTAGTGAGGTGTAATTCCCCAGTTTAGATTTGGATTTCTAGGGTTTGAATCTGATATGGCAGAGTATTTTGCATTTGGTGCTACAAAAGACTGCCGTTAGTATTTGTGTTTCCTTCTTTTTCTGTTCATTAAGCTGAGTACACCTCTAACATGGCTTAGTACGCACATAATTCATTTGAAATAGATTAGATTATATTACTCTATCTGTAACAACTGTGGGGCTGATTTTTCATCACTTTAAGTAAATCACTATTTAAGGATAAAGTGTGTATAAAATGCAACAAATAAGAATGGTAAG
>VZTZ01014586.1:0-14031 GCA_013400955.1 Drymodes brunneopygia
TCTAAATTGTACCTGACACCAGGTAGATGTTACTCAGATACAGCCAGATGTGCCCGCCTTTCACAGCTCCACAAGCCACTGACAGCACAGCAGCATGAGGGACAGTGCAGGGCAGTGAGCAATGGGAGAACCTCTGAAAGGCCCAGCCGGGATCAGGATTTTCAGAAAAAAATTCCACAGCGAAATTTGATCAAAGGCCCAGGCAGAGCCTGTTTTCACCTTTTTTTGGGATGAACAATTGGGTTTGATATCCTGTGGAGCCTGTCTTACTTCAAGAGACCTCATGCACACACAGCTGGGTCTGGATGGCTCTTCTGTGTGTGCTGGCCATGCTCTGAGGCAGAGGTAGCCACAGAAATTTTAAACAATGGTATGGAGAAATAATATCTGTATGATTTTAAGCTTTCCATGAGTTTGGAGAATGGAGGTATAAGTCAGAAGTGAATCAGTTGTGGTTTTCTCATTTAAAAAATCAACACTATTTCTGTCAAATGAAGCTATTAACAGCATAGTTAGTGCTGGTTAAGTCATCTGTCAATCACTTGCCCCTTGAAGGTCAGAATTCCCATTTGTAGATAAATATACTGGTCCTAGACTCCTTTTTCCCTGTCCTTTGAGTCCACCCATCCTTTTGTCTGTCCATCCTTGTCCAGGAGCAGGCATGAGGGATGAGCAGGACCCTGCTGCAGGGATGGACTGATGTACTCTGCCTCAATTGTTTGCATCAGGTGAGGCTGGGTTGATCTTGCTGGTGCTGAGAAAGGGAACATGGTTTGGAGCTGTTGGCACTTCTAAAATGCAGTTACATGCTTTTGTTTTTTTGCTCCTTCGTGGGCATGAAGTGGGTCTGTTCCCTGATACCTCAGACAGGTAAATTTTTAACATTGTCTCAAGTGGGGGAAAAACGGCTATTTCACCATATAGATTCTGTGGGATAAAGGCCTTTCACTGCTTTCATCTCACTGCTATGATTGGCCTCAGTGTTTCCCATTACAGTGAGATTCCAGACAGGATGATGGTGGTCTGCATCCCCATCCCTTTATCCTGCATCACATTCCACCTGCCTTTTACCCTGCAAAGGTAAAAGGTATCCCACAGCTTTTCTTTCCCCACCCTCCACCTACACCCTGTTTATCCCTCATGTGCTGGACTGCTGAGATGACTCTCCAGTGCTGACTGTGGAGAGGCTGTTTTATTTATATGGTCTGTCTTATTCAGGGAAGCGATCGATGTAAGGATAAACATGCCATTTCAGACAGACTGCTTGTCTCACTGAAGCCTAACAAGCACTGACAGCACACAGGGGAGTGTGTGTGTGTGTGTGTGTGTGTGCTGCACACACGTGAGGCAGGGTGTGTGATGGAGTGAACCAATGCAATGTCCAAATTTGCCCATCTGGTCAGCAGACTCAGGAGGGGCTGATTCCAAGCAAGGCACTGGAGGCAGAAGTAGGAGTGACTAGTGCTGATTTCAAATGCATCTCATTCACATCTGTCTCTGGGGCAGAAAAAAATTTGGCTAGCACCCCTTCTATGTTCTCTCAAGCCCCCTGTGCCCACCACATTTTCCTCTCCATCACTGACTGAAACCATTTAAAATGTCATCATCTCTCTGCTGGTCCTAAAGTGGCCATCTGATGTGGTTTTAATGCTCTATTTGCTGTGCCAACCAGCCTTTAAAGCACTCTCCTTTAACTTGCAGGGCTGGCAGCCTTACATCTAGGATGGGTGATTTTACCTCAGAGCCCAGGCTGGGGACTTAGGTCCCCCGGGTGTAATTTGCTTTGTGCCCAAGGGCACGTCCCTTTGTTCCTGCCTGCTTGTCCATACCACAGGGCTCATGATGCCAGCCTGTTTCCACAGGCTGTGTATGTTTTGCTGTCACCTGTCTGAGTTTGGGCATTGTGTCCGCTGCATTGCCACTGGGCTGGTGAAGTGCTCGACCCTTCTGTGCCTGCATCAAGCAGTTCCAGGAATTCCCACCTAAGCAAAATCTTTTGCTGAAAGGTGCTTCTAGCAAATTAAATTAAATTGCTTGTGTCTGCCCCCACCATGCCCCCTTTCCCTTTCTCTAACTCTCTCCATCTTGGAGTCCCAAACATGCAGGGATTAAGATTTTTACAGGCACAGTTCCCTCCTGGTTTACCTCACCTGCATGCTGCTGCCCTCATGTTGTGCCCCTGTTACAGCTGGTGGCTCAGTTCAGACATGTCAGGGAGTCTCTCAGCCCCCTGCTTGCCTGTTTAGGGACTGTAGTGTGTGCAGGCTGTAGGGAGGAAACAAATCCCCCTGGCCAGAGCAGGCAGCGGTGGTGTTGGTGTACCAGGGCAGCAGTGCTGCCGAAGGGGATGACTGCTGCTGCAGTAATGATGGAGGGCAGAGCCACTCGAGTGTGGCTGCCTTGCAGCATGCTGCTGACTTGGCCTGCTGGGGAGTCCTTCAAGCCCTGATGCTTTGTCACATAGGCTCGGTGCACCCAAGCAAGCCCTGCAGCTCCCTGTGAGCTGCTCTCGCCCTGCATGTGGTAGGTGGCAGGATCCAGCAAGGTACAGGAGAGCAGGGAAAGCAAGCTGGGGAGATGCCACTTCTTCTGCACTTCTCCTGCAAACTTTTGTAAACATATTGCTAATGGGTTGGAGAGAAAACACTCTGAAGAGTTATTTTGCCAAATTTGGAGAGTAATTTCAGTCATTAAGGTGTGAAGCAAGGGATTTCAGTGCTGCTTTAAGTGTAAATCTCAAGGCAGCTCCAAGGATTGGAGTCGTTGATGATCCTGCCTTGATTATTATTAGACGTTCTAATTTTTCCAGTGAAAATGAACATAAATGACACCCTCTTGTCTCATATCTGTTGCTGATTTCTGTGAACTCTTTTTGTCAGGCTGTGCAAGGAAGATTCCTGTAGTGGAGTCATTCTTGGGTGTGAGGGGAAAAAGGGTTGAGAATTGTTTAATATTGGTGTTTGTTTAATTAGATGTTGGCATTGCTTACTCATTACTGACATATAAAGCTGCAACTCCCATCGGGTTAATGGCATCCTCATCTTCTTGGAGCCTTTCTTTGTCTTTACTCTGGTGGCCAGTGCAGAGAAGTCATGAAGTTGTGATCTTGGTCCATTGGAAGATCCCTCCCACCACCAGAGCCTTAACTAGGTCTTGTAGGGTGCACATACCTGGCAATGGTCTGTGCCTGGCATTCCTCAGTACCAGAACAATTCACACAGCTGGGAAAAAAATGCCAGAAAAAGAGTGTGTGTGGTCCTGACATGGGTTATTTTATGCCATCACAAACAATTTCGTGGCTAAGATTTTCCAGGTGTAGGATATTTTGGGGTTCTTTCAATGTTTGGGTTCCAAATGGCTTTGGTTTTTGGAAAATAACCAATAGTCTGCCTTTGAAAATTGTCCTGTTGCAGATGTTTCATGCTGAGCTCCCTTATGGCTGTGTTTCCAATGCTGGACGTGTCCCTTGAAGGTCACAACATGCAGCAAGTGTGGAATTTCCTTTAGAAATAAACTTAATTGTTGATTGCACTTGGCAATGGGGACTTAGTAGATGAGTATGGTTGATTAATGGAGTTAGAACAAAAAAGTTTGAAAAAGGAAGAAACCAAAATCATGACCTGATTTTTTATTTGTTTGAAGAAATTTCCCTGATACAATGCTTTCATTAGATTAGTAGGGAGGTCTCTTTGTGCAGATAGTGGGAAAGGGTGAACCCATTGAAAGAACAGATTTTTTTTTCTCCTATTTATTTTCTTGAAATTGGTTCAAATTGAGTTCATAAGGGACAAATTGAAGCTAAATATTAGGAAATGTTTCCTGATGTCATGGTGTAATAGAGCAGAAGGACCTCTCATGTCTGTAATAGAAATGTTACTTGTGTAGTTTATAGAACTGTGCAAAGTAGGGGAGTGCAGAGTCCAGGGGCTAGCCCTGCAGGCAGCTTGGTCACCTCTGCCTCTCATGGTGATGTGATGCTCCTGGTGCCAGAGCAGATTTACAAAGGTAAAATCTACTTCGTGCAACAGGATTGTGAATTGAAGTGAAATATATGAACAGGGTAAACTGTCAGAGTGCCACGGAGATGTCATATAAACCACTGAACTGTGAAATGTGTATTTACCTCCTCTTCCCTACAGTGTATTTCTAGATTGTTTGACAGTTAAGAAAACAATAGACCTGATTCTTTTTTACAGCAACACCTCTTTAACATGCTCTCACAATGCAGCAAGGCCTTGAAATGAGTGTGAATGTAATCTTAAGACTTAAAGGTCTTCTCTATTGCCAGAACTGAGTCAAGAGGCTTTAGGAAAAATGAGATTGAAGCCTGGACTGTTTAACTGTCCATTTGTACAGCTGACATGAGATGCCCCGACATGGAGTGCTTTCTGCAGAAGTGATGGGGCCTTTCCAGATAGAGAGAATTGCTGATGTTGGCTGCAGGGTTGATCACCCTTTCGTTTGGTCTTACTGGGTGTAAGGCTTGACTCTGTCCCTGGGAAAAAGGACTGTCACTGGGCTCTTTCAACATCCTTATCCCTATATCTAAGCTCCTTCACAGCATCACTCTGGGCCCCATGAGGTGTGCTGCCTTTGACAGGGATAGAGCTTCTTGCAGGCTTGCTTCTCCTGCCTTGATATTTGGGCTGGGGGGAGGCTGTCTCTTCTGCTTCACCTGTAGGCCATCACTGTCCTCAAATGTCATGCAAAGTCTCCTTTGGAGAGTGGGCAAAGTGTAGGCTATGAAGTGTGTTTACACAGCTGATTGCTGTGGATCCCTCTGCCCTTTGAGGCAGGGGAATTCTGGGGCCTGTGGGCATACATGTGTGTGTGTGACTCCTAGATGTGCTTTCAGGAATTCACTGAGAGCTAACACAGTAATCACTTGCCTCTCCTAGTCACAAAGTGGGGGCAATTGCCCTGCCTTGCCTGATTGTCCCAATTCCTGGAGTAACTGTCCTGTTTTTCTAACTCTCTTCCTCTTAGATTTTCCATTGTTTGCACTGGGCTCCTACTCTCCTGATGTGAGCTGAAGAGCGGAGGCAGGTTCTTGTTTTGAGTTTGGTTTCCAAGCATAAATGTTCTCCTTGCTCTCTTCTCTCTCCTGCAGGTACCTGATCAACGTCACCTTTGAAGGCAGGAATTTGTCGTTCAGTGAGGACGGATACCAGATGCATCCCAAGCTCGTGATCATCCTTTTGACCAAGGAGAGGAAGTGGGAGAGGGTAGGACATGTTTGGTAATTCTCAGACTGTGTCAGGGATGAAGACGGGGGAAGGCTCCAGGCAAATAATCCCCCCACCTNTTCAATTGAAGCAGAGTGGGTAGTTTAAGGGCCAAGAAAATGAGATATAAAAAAGTTATGGGGGTGAGAAGTCAGAGCAAAGGAAGGAGAATTCATCAGATCACTCGATAGATATGAAGCAGAAGTTGGTCTGGATGCGATCATGTGTATGGCTTAGAAAAATGTCCCTTTGTCCCACCATGCACAGAAAACTTTCTCTCCTTGCCTGCTTGTTCCCTGCATGGACTTGCAAGTGACCTGTTTGGTGAAAGAGAGGTATGAATTAATGGGGAAATGAGAATGAAATGGGGAGCTGTCAGGAGAAGTGTATTCAGAAAAGAGCTGTAGGAACAACTTGTGAATGAGACAGAAGAGCAATCACATTAGTGCCTGGCGGGGCACTAGGGTGTCCCAGTAGTTGCAGGAGTTTGGGAAGAAGTCAAGGTGAAAGNATCACATTAGTGCCTGGCAGGGCATTAGGGTCTCCCAGTAGTTGCAGGAGTTTGGGAAGAAGGTGAAAGGCCCCAGCTTGTGCCTGGTTTCCAGGAGGACCTGTCTACCTCATGGTCTTGGCACTATGCAGACCAGATGAAGGTGTGTGGTCTGGGAGAGTCAGAAGAGGTCTCAGTGGGCCAGGAGTGTGAGGAGACAAATGGCATGGCATAGTATGTGTGGACAACTCTTGGACATACCTGAAGGCAGACTGTCTAGATACTGCACAGAGTGTGGAGGTGCAAAGCTCAGGCTGTAGAGAACTCACGTCAGGCTCGGTCCATCACTCAACTTCATTAAAGCTTACCAGGAAAAGTCCAGGAGGATTTGTTCCTGGCTGGCACCAAATTTGTTCTCACGGGGGAAAATTCCATCATTAGAGAAGGAAAATGAGGCGGTAGCAGCATGAATCCTCCTAGGGGTTATTAGCAGGGCTGTCTGTGGGAATCTGTTGCTGGAATGCTTTGCAGTCTCTCGGGAGGCACAGCTAAATACAGTCCTGTTTTTAGCTTGCCTGTCACATGCTTCATATGTCGCACCCTCAGCGAAGGCTTGGTGGCTTCTGTCAGTGATAAGAAGGGTTGTTCAGTCTCTGAGAGTGTATTTGTGGTCTCTCAGATGAGCCAGACAATTAGTGGAAGGGATCCTGGTGATCAGGGCTGTTGGGATTAGACCTGGGACCTGCTTGAGCCTTGCTGTCTGTGGGGACNGAGGCTATGGTGAACTATGGTATTAGTGGTAAAGAGAAGCACGTAGTGTTTTCTGGACACAAATGTTTTATCTTGAAGTGGGTGTCTTGCTCAGAGGACCAGATTATTATAATGAAACTCTGACCTGGTTGAATTTTATGGTGGTAGGTTCTTTCTGAAAGACACCAAGGTCATCTCCAACATGTTCTGATCACAGACCAAAACCATTCATACCTGGAACCTAATGCTCATTTTCTTTATTTTTTTCCCATTCAGTAGAAATGCAGATATTAAAATATAAGTGTGAAACAGAGATCTTTGCTACAAAGATCATAGTTTTGTTCCATGTTTGCAGAGAGTCAAGCAAAACAAACTGTTGGCCCTTAACAACAGCTCCCAGGCAATGCCACAAAACAAGAAATTATTAATATATTTTTAGTGCATAATTCCAATACATTTATAAGTGTATTGCTTTGGAACATAATCAAAATTCTCACTGATTTTTATGTAATAGCAAGGTGTTTCATCCTGGCAACTTCTAGGCAAGCATTCAGGCAGTAGGAGACATGAGATGAAAGGGTGCATGGGAAACACTGATTTGGTCCAGATGCATTCACTACAGCTCAGTCTTTAACTACACACTTTTATCCATAATCCGATGCAGTGCCTGGACGGAACATCAAGAGGTCATCTAGTCCCTCCCTGTGCTCAAGAGAGGGTTTAACTAGACTGAAATTATACCTGACAGATGTTTGTCTCACCTGTTCTGAGAGACCTTCAATGCTAGAAACCCCATGAAATCCCAAGTAAATCTCTTCTATGGCTTTTTTCTCCTTACCCTGCTAAGTTTTTCTAATATCCAAGCTAGAATTTCCTGGCTGCAATTTAAGCCTATCCATACTTTGTGTCTCCCTAATGGATGTAGGGAATTGTTTATTCTCTACCACTTCTTATCGTCCCTGTGTGGGTTTGAAGTCTTCTATCGTGTTGTCTCCCAGTCATCTCTGGTGTAGATTAAACAAGAATTTGTTCAGTCCCTCTTGGTAGGTCATGTTTTCTAGTCCTCTGAACATTTCTGTTAGTCCCCTCTGGATTGAGTAACACAGTTAGCAGCTCTGTATAGCTTGGTGCATTTGCTTCTTGAAAGATGGCAAATGGATTTTGAGGGTATGTCTCATGGCGTAGAGATATATAAAAAGATATGTTTTAAAATAGGTGTCAAGTCTTCCATTTTCTGAGCAGCAAAGATCCAGACAGTGACTGAACTGTTTCAGGACTTCAGGTCTGTGAAATCTTTTGCGATTTTGATTTTTTTTCCCAAATTGGGAATAAATATCTTCACAACCTCACTGGTTATTTCAGAACAGGAATTAATTTTCCAGAGGAGCTGCAGCTGCCCCCAGACTCTGCTGATGATAAATCTCCTTGTGAGTGCTTCAGAGAAACTAGAGCATTGTAGGGCTGACAATCATGAAAGAAGAAGAAGAGAAACCACTTTCTACAAGGGGGCAGTATCTTGAGCTCTCCTGCTTAACCATGAGTAATGATTCATCATGATAAGCAAATGTGCTGAATTTCATTCACTTCTCTGTACTCTGCTCCTTGGGGGCAGAAGGCTGCATGCCTTTCCTCACTACCTTTCCATCAGCTGGTTAGTAAAGCTCTTTGCTTCACTGGCCAGATAGCCTAGATGTGTTTTGGGTGCCGAGATGTCCCTGTTGTATTTATCACAGAGGTGCAGGTATGCAGATGGAGCTGGTGAAGGAGGTCTACTCTTAAGCCCCACTAAGGGCCATGCCTTAGTGCGGTGATGAGTGGGGGCCAGATGTCTTGCAAAGTGAGCCAGAGGGTCAGTACTACACTAGGATTTGTGTCAGTGGGTTGTGATATTTTGTGTGGGAAGAGTTTTCACCCAGTATTTTTCTTCACTATTTGACTTTCTCCTCTGCTCTCCTATGATCCCACATATGATGAGGATTTAATGGTGGGTTCATGATCCCTTTGTGAGAGCTAGGAAGTGTTGCTCTCTTCAGCTCTTGCTCACATCCTCCTTTTCTACTGAGTCCTATCCCACTAGCTCCCTGCCAGCAATCCTGTCCCATTAGCTCCCAGATCCTCCCATTGGCTTCCTCATTTTCCCCCAGCAAACCTGGGGATGACACAAATGTTATGAACTTTGAGGTCCTCTTTCGGATTCTTTCTCTACTTTAATTACTAGTGAGTTTTGCATCACTTCTATCACTAGTTTGTGCTCAGCCTCTCCATTTTGCTGGTGCTTCTCTGCCTCTTCTCTTAGGTGTGTCACTGGGGATTCAGAACACCTTTTCATGAGGCTCAAGACACCAACTTCTTGTGCTACCCCACAGAGCGCTTTGATTCACAAGCTCCCTCCATCTCTTACCAAGCACATCCCATTAACTCCTCTTCCTGTGTGGACAAACAAAGCCCCCAATGATGGTTTTGGTCAGGGTGCCACTAGAAGCCATCTTAGAGGACAGACGGGAAACTTATGTTGAAAGATTCATTCTCCTTGCTCCATGTACTAATCCTCTGCCCCTATCAACCTTCACACTGCTCAGCAGATAAAATGTTTGCCTGCTGCTGGTGCTATAATTATCAGCATTTGACTTTTGAACTCTTCCACTCTTCAGCAGGGTCTGTTCTGCTTCCTCTAGCCATTGGCATGACCATGATTACAAATTCATAGACAGGCTGCTCCTAGCCTGAACCCTTACACATTAGTGCTCCCTGGGAATGGGGCCATTTGCTGTGACATCCTGTCAGCTGCCTCAGTGACTGTGGACTTCCAGGACTTCCTATTTTCCACCCTGTTGCAGCAGGAACAGGGTGGAAAATAGTGCCACTACTCTCTGCCACATGGGCTTTCCACAGATGTGTTCAGCCTCGACCACAGTCTGCATAAGCTGAGTTTCTGAACTTCTGTGACCCTGTCTCCAGCTTGGGACAGAGCACCATTATGCCCATCCGTGCTTGGGAATGGTTCCCCTGGGGTATGGGAGGGAAATGTAGAAAGGAAAGAAGGATTTAGAAGAGAAAAATGTAAAATGAAGATTTCCCTTATCTAAAAAAATGAGGAAAGTGAACAAGATAAATCTTTGGACACCTAAATGATTGTTGAAAAAAGGACATATTGGTGAGCTGCTGTTCATGCCCCAGTAGGGAGAAAGAAGAAGTTGTCTTGCTAAATTTTCAAGCAGAAATATTTCAATTAGATATGTAGGGAGCTGTCTAATTATTGGCATGGTGAGACATGGTGAGACTCATTTACTGGTAGAGGTTCATTTGCTGGAGGACACAGAGAAAAATATCCAGCAGTGCAGGATCTCAATCTATCTTGTCCTGCCTCCGAGCTGGTGCATGCAGTAAGTGATCTCTTGTGGTTCTCTGCCAGCCTACACTTCTGTGATTAGATGAGCAAGACAAACCTGAAGAGTGTCTCACAAAAAGCTGCTTATTTCATAGGAAAGAAAACCTGGGTTATGGACAAGCTGATCAGCAGAAACTTCAAGCCTGATCCAGTGAAGACATAATTTCTGCACGCTTCTACCATGCACCTTTTGTACGAGCAGGCAGTCGGCATGTGAAGGCTCTTGTGCATGGCTGTGAACAAAAGCTCTTACCAAGGCACTTGTCACCTCCTGAAGTCTGCACCTTTGGGCAGTTGATGAACACCACAGAGATGCTGAAGAGGCTGTAGCATTTGATGGTGATAGGGCTTTCAGGCCTGATCTCAAGTTTTCTTGTGCATTAAAAGAAATGTTCACTGTCATCTCTTTGTGTGCTTCAGTGTCCCAGTGGCAGAAATGACAGGGGAGAGGAGGAAGAGGACTGAAAACACTGATCAGTATTTTTGGCTTTTAGTAATGGTCCATGTGGTACTGATCACTCCGTGAAGAATCAGTATGAATCATGTTATTCTATCTGTTATATTGCTTAGCAGAAGGAAGGACTTAGATTTTTTTTTATTTCACTTTCTCAGAGAATAAAAGCCTCCTTAAAGAAGGCTCTTTAAAAATAGGAGAGGAACAAGAATGTAGGGTTGTGAGGTGAAAACTGCAGCTGTACAAACCCAAGTCTTCTCTGAAGGCCTTCCCCTGCCTTTGGAAAGATGACTAGATTGTTTGAGACAGTTTCTTCCTCGTGTTGTCTGGTGCCCACGTAAGCAAGCCTTTCTCATTGCTTACACATGCATGCACATGTATGCTTGCCTCCATGGGGTAGAAGTTACTGCCTTTGATCAGGTTCTGCTCTGTGTGTGGAGTTCTGGCATCTTGCCTGTGTGTCCAGGGAGAAAATTCTTTTACAATGAGACTAGATTGGATTGTTTTTGCCAATTAGTCTTGTTTTGCTAATTTTGCTGTGTACATGGGGATTTATGACTCATTGTCCCTGGGGAGAAATGTCATAGAAGTTTGTTTAAACCTTCTCAGAGTAAGTAGCTGATTCTGTTCCCATAGAACCAGTTTTTAGAAGAATATAGCTTCTCTTAGGGCAGAGGGACTGTTCTGGATACAAGCACATATAGCTGAAATTAGAATGGGAGTCTGTACGTGCCTTTCTCCCCTTATTTTTAATGTGTTCTTTCTGGACATGTTAAGAGACCATAATTTGCTGAATGCCTTACTTCTCATTAGACAGCAGACTTGCATCAAAGAATACATATTTTATGGATATCCCACTCCCAAGTGAGTGTCCCTTAGATACCTGATCTAGGTCACATCTGATGGATCTGTTTATGACCCTGATTCAACCAGACAACCAGATGGCTTTCTTTGTGCACCTATGCTGCACCCACTGCCAGGATTTGGCCTGACTTCTCACAGTTGTCCAGGATCTAATTGTATGTATTTGTGGCTAATTATGGCCATGTTAATCTTACATTGACTCCTAAGGAGAAGGGCAGATTCAAGTGCCACACAAAGCCTTCCTTATCAGAGGATAAATGGACCAATCTTTCTGAAGAAGCCTTCTACGTAAATCTTGTGGACATGCTGGTCAAACTGTGTCTTTGCTGGATTACTGCATCCTGCAATAATAAGCTGGTTTAGCTCTGACCAAAGACAACATTTTGGGTGTCTCTTCCTAACCACTGTATGTTATGTCATTATAAGCTGTTCACTCTCTTTGCCTCTTGCTGAAGCAGTTCCCGACTTCGTTTGCTTGAATTTTGGAGTGTGTTTGTATGATTCATGAGCCTGCAGAAAAATATTCTGGCTCCTCTCCACCAGACCCTACTCCCTTGCTACTGGAGGGAATTCTTACATTGAAACAATGACAGCTTCTTGGAGAGACCTTGTCCTCTTATGCAAATCAGATATTGGAATATCTGGAGATCTTTATTAAGCCCAGGCTGTAGCCGGAATGCCTCCTACCATTCCCGTGCTGGTGAAACTGATGAGGGTGATAGCAGCCATCTGACCTTTACTGAAGTTGCCTAACTCCTTGGACAGGGCATCTCAGAGGATTGTGCTCAGTGTACTGATGTGATAACAACATCCAGCCACAAGCAAAGACTGCCCTCACCTTCGTTGTATTCCAGATGAGAACTCTTGTCTGGAGCTTTCTCTCAGATGACTTGCTCATGTCACACAGTGAGAGGTGCCACTGTAACCCTTTGCCACATGTATGTGCAGTCACCTCTTGCACGTCATCATTGCTGTCCGCAGCACCCAGTTATGGACTTGGGACTCTGCCCTGCAGGGAGCTGAGTGAGCACTAACAAAAAAGGTGCCTCCTACCCCAAAGTGGTTACACTTTAATTACAAGACAAAAGGTAGCAGATGGGTACAGATGGACCAACGGGGAAGTACAAGGGAACAATCAGACAACATTAGTCAGCATGGTAGGCAGCAGGCTTTACACATCAAATGCCTCACTCTTGTGAAGGCTTTGATAGGCAGCGGAGAATTATGACTGGCTTTGTGCAGGCTTATGGGAGCCTCACTGAGAGTGTCAAGGGCAGACAGGGAAAAGCAGTGAAGGTGCTTGGAGAGCTGCAGCTGAGAAGGTGCAACAGCTCAAAAATACCCAGTGCTGCTGGAAAATTTCCAGTCTTCTTAATATCTGAGGGGATAATCCTAACTACAGAGAACTAAAAAACCTCTGGTAAGGCCACATCTTGCAATGCAGCTCAAACTTCCAGTATAGGGCTGATGTGCTAGTGCCAGAGCCACATTGCTTCTGGTTGAAACCCCTCCTGCTTGCCAGCAGCTTGGAGATTTCCATGGCATGTCAAATGCTACTGTGTATCTGTGTTCCTTTAATCATGATAATTTCATTGATTGTGGGAATGTTTCATCCCAGCATGTTGAAAATAAACATCCATATCTTAATGCACGAGATAGCTGATTTGCTCTGGGAACATGAGCTTTCAGGCATGGGTACAGTAATTACATATTCCTATCACAGCATAGTATCAGGGATCCATCCTATCATTATCCCTGATCAGTCCACAACATCCTCAACCTCAAAACCCAAAAAAAAAAAACAAAACCCCAAACCAGGAAGGGTAGTTTGATTTGGTCCCTAATTTCAATCTGAACACAAGAATGAATTTTCCCCCAAATTCCATGTACAAGTGAACTGACTGAAGTAGCTGAGGTCACTTGGCTTGTTCAGCCTGGAGAAGAGGAGACTGAGCAGAGACCTCATAGCAGTCTCACAGAATTCACAGCTTCACAGAATCACAGAACATTCTGAGTTGGAAAGAACCCACAAGGATCATCAAGTCCAACTCTTCCTCACGAGGGGAAGCAGACAAGCAGACACTGATCTCTTTTCTCTGTGACCAGTTACAGGACGCAAGGAAATGTCATGAAGCTGTGCCAGGGGAGGTTTAAGCTATATATTAGGAAAAGGTTCTTCACCCAATGGATGCTTGGGCACTGGCACAGGCTCCCCAGGGAAGTGGTCACAGCACCAAGGCTGCTATAGTTCAAGAAGTGTTTGGGCAGTGCTCTCAGGCACATGGTGTGATTCTTGGGATGGCCCTGCCCAGGGCCAGGAGTTGGACTTCAGTGATCCTTGTAGGTCCTTTCCAGCTGAGGATATTCTAAGATTCTATGATTCTGTGACTATTTATCAGCCCAACAGTAATTGCTTCATCTGTACTGCACTCAGGAGTGACATGAACAGGTTACGTATCGTTCAATACTGGATAGATACGCAGCGTAACCACTTTCACCTTCCCTTGCTCTGTGCCATCATCTACTAGAAATCACTTCAGGGAGTCTGTAGCAGTGAGAAACCACACAGGTGCCATTGGAAGAAGAAGTTTATTTCCTATTGCTTTTGGTGGTCAGCCTGTGCTATGAAAAGGCAGCTGAAGGAAGCATGGGAATTTAGGCAGCTTTAAGATTTGAAATTCATGAAGAGATGGGGGCACAGAAAGCTAGCAGCCAACCAAACTGAGTCTGGAGAAAGCACTAGCAGAGCTTCAGCTGAAGGAGACTCACAGTGAGTGAACATGCCCCCAGGGCCTGAGGATGTTCAGTTGCATTTGCTTGAGACTGTCTCATGTCAACATCTTTGCTTGGCCTGCGAATA